>CAIGQQ010033975.1:5507585-5550509 GCA_903798035.1 Danio albolineatus | reverse complement strand
TCCATCCATCCATCCATCCATCCATCCATCCATCCATCCATCCATCCTGTCTTTCCTTTTCTCATTCCCTCCCTTCATTTTGATCTATCTGAATATATAAAATCTAGACTTCTTAAAATATTTTTTGTTGATGTTGCAGATAATGACCTTGTGGAAGTTGTGACACACATTTAAGCAGTAATGGAAACACAAATGAATCATTTCATCCATTTTCTCTTTTTTTCTCACAAATTTAGAGTATGATGACTGACTAAGGACTTGAGGATCTGTTTAATTTATGATCACTTTAAGATTTAATTCCTACAACCACAGTACATTTCAACAATTGGTTACAAACAGGCCAGCCTCTGCCAAAATACATTTTAATTTAGCCAAAGTTTCCAGTCCTTTTACCTATTTTTATATGCATTTATTTTTGAAATAGTTTTTTTTTTTAGATTTACTGCTAAGAAATGCGTAGAATGTGTAGACCTACACCGATTTTTGATTAGAGTAACAGATTTGATGGCCAAACTTTTTTCTTATTTGTTTAAAAAGATAAATAAATGACTTGCAGGGTCTATTTCATATATTTACAGAAAATCAGAAGTTTGTGTGTTGTGTGTGACAAAATAATTACAATGCCATGGGTATGATATGGGTATTACAAGATGAAGCACACTTAGGAGGACATTGACAGTGTTTTCAAAAGGCTTATAGATCTTTTCTGTTTAATAAATTTTTTGTTATTTAGAAAGTAAAACTGCACATAAAAACTATTAAAACTTTTGTAACGTCCTCAGAATAGGCATTGTGTGTTTATGTACTGGTTTATGTGATTTACAAAGACAGTTTTTGGTATAATGACATTGGTATGACATTGACATGACTTATCGCCAGCAGCAAGCTCTCTGCATCTCTCACATGGTCGCCCACTGAAGCTAAGCAGGGCTGATCCCGATCAGTACCTTGATGGGAGACCACATGGGAAAGCCAGGTTGCTGCTGGAAGTGGTGTTAGTGAGACCAACAGGGATCAACGGTCTGTGTGGGTCCTAACGCCCCAGTATATTGATGGGGATGAGATGTTAAATCGAGTTCCTGACTCTCTCCTTTGAAAAAGAGTATTAGCATCCTAGCTAAATTTGTCCATGGGTGTCTGTCCATCATGGCATCCTAACCATACCTATATTATAACTGGCTTCATCACTCTGTCTCCTCTCCACCAATCAACTGGTGTGTGATGTGCGATCTGGCCCATTATGGCTGCTGTTGCGTCATCCAGGTGGATGCTGCACACTGGTGGTGGATTCACTGGAACACTGGAGATTCCCCCCAAAAATGTCTTAAGCACTTTGAGTGTTCAGAAAAGCGCTACATAAATGTAAGGAATTATTATTATTATTATTTTTATTATTATTATTATTATAGTTGTACTCTATTACAGTGGCTTACGAGGACATGAATGATGTCCTTGTTATTCAAAACACTTCAAAATCATACATAATGGGGTCTAAAAAATAGGGTCTAACATTCAATTTGAATTGGGTTTAGATGAGGCATTGGGTAGGGCCATAAAATAAGCATTTTTTTTTTGCTGTATAAAACACATTTATGCTTAAGGAGAGTCCCTGTAAACCACCACTACCATTGTCTATGCATCTGTGTGTGTGTGTGTGGACTTCACACATTATTTATGGATCTGTCATGCACTTTGAAAACATGTTTATTAGCAGGCGTTTGATGTGGTGCAGTCAGTGATTGTATATCCTGCACACGTCCCCTAAATCAATGTCTGCCTGTGTTCAGTTTTGTCTTTGTGCATATTTAATGTGACGTTACCACAGATGTTGTTCATCTCCTAGGTGGAGCGGCTGGTACGCCCGGATTCACTCGGGACCCGACTCAGCTGAAGGGGGAGCTCTATCACACGGCTCTCAGGAAGAGCCAGCAGGGCTTCGGCTTCACCATCATTGGAGGAGATCGATCCGATGAGTTCCTGCAAGTGAAGAACGTCCTGTCTGATGGCCCGGCCGCACAGGACAACAAGATGGCCTCTGGTGAGGGATGACTGGATTGTAAAAAGGGTTTATGGGAACATCCACAGTTCACAAGATAACTTAGGGGCAGCTTAGTTAGTTGTCGAAGACGCATTGGACTGGAATAGAAGTGTGGTTTTTTTCTACTGTGTCCGACACGTTACATCCATTTACTGTTGTGATAACTGTAAATATTTCATAATCGCATGCTATTTACACCCAAACCCCAATCTCAACTCTAATGCATTCCTTTGCAGGTTTTTAATAAAAATGCCATTTTAATATATACTGTAGTTATATAGTACTGAATATACTATAAATATAGTTTTGACTTTATTTAAGCTCCACATATTATTGTATTTGAAACAAATGGAAAGCAAATTCATTTTTCCATACTAGTCTAGTTTTAGTATTATTTATATATTATCCTAATTCGTATTAACACTCTGAATGAGCTTTTCATTTTCAGTTTTCATTTTTGGTCATTTTATACTTTTTTTAAAATAACTATTTATGTTTTGTTTAATTTATTTTGTGGTAAAGCTAAATAGCAGTTAATCACCCATTTAACTCTTTTTCATTGTGATGCTTACGTTTTATTTAAATGAAATGAGATTTTAATATTCTTATAGCTCTTTGCTCTTATAGTCGTATAGCTAATGGTCTTAATTCACATTTGAGGAAAAAATTTAGAAAAATAAAAATAGAAACACCTAAGGTGCTTTCACATCTGTGGTTCAGTTCATTTGATCTGGACCAAGAGCTACAAATGATACATTGTAGCGTTTTTCTACCGTTTTGGGTCCTTTTCACACCACACTGACTGCTTTGGTCCAACCAGTTGAAAAGAACCAGTCATGTTCAGTCATGTGACAAAATCCACATCACTTATTGGCCAGATGTTATTGAAATTATTTCCTAAACTGCTTTTAAATTGGCCAAAAATAACATGCGGGAATATGCCATTACTTCCGCAAGTAAACAAACCGGCATTTGATTGTATGCCTGGTCATAGTATACTACGTATATAGTTTGTATACATCACTTTAGACAAACTGTACATTTCGACAATGAATTACTAAAACAATGTTTTAATGCATTGCAAAGGTGTTAGGAGGTGGTGTGAAATAGTTTAGCTAAACTGCGACATGGTCATCTTCTGGAAATATTTCCAACAATCCATCAGGTAAAGTTTTTCAAACAAACCGCACCAATAGGGAAAACGAACTCAACCATGTGATTCAACCGAACTAAATAAAGCAGGTGTGAAAGCACACTAACATTGGATCATTTCATGAACTTGACCAATTCAAAACACTTATGTGTGCACGTACTTTAAGTCAGTATTTTTGTTGCATATCTATACTATACTCTGCAGGAGAACTCTTCAAATATTCAAAGAGAAATTATCAAAGTTCAAGACAACATAAGCAATGACAGAATTTAACATTTTGTGAAAATGCTAAATCACAAAAGGATTTTGTCAGATGTTTATCCACTTTGAAATGATTCATTCATTCATTTTCCTTCAGCTTTGTCCCTGAATTATCAGGGTTTGTCACACTGAAACGAACCGCCAACTATTCCGGCTTTTGTTTTTATGTAGCGGATGCCCTTACAGCCACAACCCAGCATACACACTCATTCACACACAGACTCATACACTACAGTCAGTTTTGTTCATCCTATTCACCTATAGCACATGTCTGTGGACCATAGACTGTAAAAAATATGGACGTAGTATCCGTAACATCACTCATAGGTTTCTGAAGAGTGCAATAAAGCAAGTAGGTGTAGCCAAATGTCACCATTTTGTTCGTGTGTCATCGCACTGACCGGAGGTTACCACAAAAGGGCAAAGAGGCAGTGCGTCAGTGGAGCTACAGATGCCTGCTAGCATTGTGCTCAAACAGGCTTTTCTTTAGGAGAAATTCTTAATACTTCATTACCCGCGACTCATTTGGGTTCTAATCACTTGTGCTTGGTTATATCAGTAAAGTGTTAAGTCTTTTAGAAAACACTGTTGTAATACATTAAGTCATTAAGCATCATTCTTATGATGTTTTTGTACAGGAGGAAAACGTGAATTACTTCCAAACACTTCAAATATAGTCTGTGTTAGTAAATGCAAGACTATTTATGAAATCCAGGCATAACACTGTATGACAACGCTTCAGATGACTGTTCTAGAGCCTACAGCTAATCAATCTGTCCGATTCTGGAGTGAATAAAAGTCAAAAGAAAATTATAAATGATCTTAAGTAAAACAAATACATTTATAGATATAAGTAAATAATCATTTCACTCTCCTGGGAAATGGAGGCAACTTGAATGGTTTGTGAGCACAATTAAGTGCACACAACATGCCATATGATTTAAAATAATTGTAGAAAATAACCCCAAAAGGCAACTGACTGTGTAAAGCTACATAAAACCAAACAAAAATATGGTGTATATGACGAGTTCAACGGCCAATCAGTCAGAATCAGCTGAGATGACATGACGGCAACCAGCGAGACCTAGCTGTCACTTAAGTGGCCACGCCCTTAGTTATGCAGACTTAATATAACTTAATAAAAACGAAATGGATGAGTTCTAAAAAAAAAAAAATCACCCCCTCACAGTTGTCATGAAGGTTAATATTAGCTATATACACCAAAAGTATCGTTTGTACCAGGCTGTAAACAAGTTTGTATCAGCTGTAAAATTGGCCAGTTTAGTATAGCAGTCATCTGGAATTCCTGGAGCCAGCCCCCAAAGTCAAGTCGATGAAATGCAGTTTCAGTTACTTCCGTATTGGCTACACGAGGGTGTCACTTTATGGTAATAATCGAATGCAAACGGATCCAGATGCAAGTGAAATAATTTATTAACAGAAATGTAGCGGACGTGACAAGAATAACAGGAGCGTGGAACCAGATATAGACACAGGAGCCACCACAGGAATCTCCAAGAGAGCGAGTCCAAGCCGATCCTGGCGAGACACAAAATACATATGAATGTAGTGTAACGAACTGACACTGAAGTCCTGGCTTTCCGCTCTAATATAGAGGAGCTAAGTGCCATCAGCTGAAACCACTGATCCCCGCTGATCACGTGATGTAAACAAACACGTCTCAGATCACAGGGAGTTACAACACTGACACACGTGATAACAAAAACATGAAAAGACAGAGCGCATGCATCTGACAATCATGACAGAGGGAGAGCGGGATGTTGCCGCTTGCTTTGGACTGTGTGGGGAACCGTATCACCTGAAATGGAGAACATGCAAACTCCACATAGAAACGCCAACTGGCCCAGCCAGGACGTAAACCAGGAACCTTCTTGCTATGAGGCGGCAGTGCCAACCACTGAGCCACCATGCTGCACCCTTTGTAATGATTTTGTTCTTCAATTCCTTTACCCATTCTCACAGCCAAATTTCTGTTTTCTCATTTTAGGTGATGTTATTGTTGAAATCAACGGCACTCTTGTTTTAGGAAAGACTCATGCAGACGTGGTCCACATGTTCCAGTGCATCCCAATTAACCAGTATGTGGACATGGTGCTCTGCCGTGGATACTCGCTCCCGCCTGACGTGGATGCAGACAGCGAGGACCTTCCACCTCCACCTCCACCTCCCACAGGAGAGATTGTCACTGCCGTACCCCTCATCAACGGCCAGCCGCTGCTAGTCAAAGGTGATGCCCTCCACGGCTCTTCCCAAGAGCTCCACTATGTCACCACAGATGCCAGCGGGCGCCCGGTGGTCGCTGCTCTTCCTGCGGGCAGCGCTGCCAACGACAGACCAGAAACCGGGATGCTGCAGCCAGAGCTGGTGAGCGTGCCAATCGTGAAGGGGCCTGGAGGATTCGGCTTCGCTATTGCAGACTGTCCACTGGGGCAGAAGGTGAAAATGATCCTGGACGAGCAGTGGTGCAGAGGCTTGCTGAAAGGAGATGTGATAAAGGAGATTAACAGGCAGAACGTGCAGACGCTGAGCCACGCGCAGGTGGTGGATATACTGAAGGATCTCCCAGTGGGCAGCGAGGTCAATCTGCTGGTGTTAAGAGGAGGTAAGAGGAGAGGAGGATATACGGATAATCCTGCCGATGCTTTAGGGTATAAACACCAGTGTTGGGGTTACACATTACAAATAACATGAGTTACATAATAATATTAATTTTCTAAGTAACAAGTAAAGTAACACATTGCGAGTCACGAACGTTTCTGTGATGGAAGTATTCTTATTTTTTTTTTTGGACAAATGGAAGAAATGAGGGCGACACGGTGGCGCAGTAGGTAGTGCTGTCGCCTCACAGCAAGAAGGTCGCTGGTTCAAGCCTCGGCTGGGTCAGTTGGCATTTCTGTGTGGAGTTTGCATGTTCTTCCTGTGTTCTCGTGGGTTTCCTCCGGGTGCTCCGGTGTCCTCCACAGTCCAAAAATATGCGGTACAGGTGAATTGGGTAGGCTAAATTGTCCGTAGTGTATGTGTGTGAATGAAAATGTGTTGATGTTTCCCAGAGATGGGTTGCAGCTGGAAGGGCATCCGCTGCGTAAAACAAATGCTGGATAAACTGGCAGTTCATTTCGCTGTGGCGACCCCGGATTAATAAAAGGACTAAGCCGAAAAGAAAATGAATGAATGAATGAATGAATGAATCAATGAATGAATGAATCAATGGAAGAAATGGAAAAGGGAATCGTCTCAGTGGACAATCCTAATCCAAACCATAAGTTGGTGAGCAGCTCCAATATTGACCTTATTCTCCGCGTGCGAGTGGGTGCAGCCATTTGAATCTTTTTGGCTCAAGACTTCCGGTCTCATTCACTTCCATTCATTTTTAGACGTTAAAAACAGCTTGTTATGCTGCTTGATGTTGCAAATCAGTTTTTTTAATCATATCATTCTGCTTTGTCTGTATAGTCATGCAAACACTTGTTTGTAGAGCGAGTAGTTTGACCATTTTCCTGCCGTTTATTATTCCTAATCATTAATCCCATAGGGGAGTGGTTCTCAAGCTTTTTTCACCAAGTACCACCTCAGAAAAAAATTGTCTCTCCAAGTACCACCATAATAACATGTATTGAAGTACAGTAACATAGTAGGCCTAATTAAGCAGCTACAGCACTGCACAGTTCAAAACGAGGTAGATTAATTCTTCTAATTAACAATATTTATTATTGTCAGCCACTTAAATAAAAGGTTTAGCCTAATAAAATCAATTTGCTGATCACATCTGTGTTATCGTACACGTTAAAGGGTTAAAAGTGTGTTCATTTTTTACTTTAATTATTCAGTGATGCCTCTGCGTACCACTAGAAGGAAGCTTGTGTACCACTAGTTGTACTTGTTCCACAGTTTGAGAACCACTGCCATAGGGGACTGAATCATAAGTTCTTAAACAATCGCAAAAACGAGCACACTTCCGCATTGAAGAATAAGGTCAATAGAGTATCCTGTTGTTTTTTAGCAGTGATTTGCACAGAGACTCTTTCTCTTTCTCTTTTGATGATCTTTATTCTTCATCAAGTGAGAAACCGGTCTCATTCTCTTCCCCACTTCGTAATTTCAGTGACTCCTGTTCTCCTCTCCTGCACTCTGCCGATCACACTCGAGGTGTGTTTCTGTCCCTCAGGAGAAGCTTATGTAAGAATGATGGACCGTTGCTTCTGACACAGTTGGCAGAAAAGGCCCTTTGTATTTTTTTGCACCCACTCTGTGGGGCAGGCTGGGAATTTGGGAAATGAGTCTAAGTCATTGGGGAATTTCAGGATGTGACTGAAAAGAGTTCTGTGAGGATTTATTGTCTGCCCCAGTAGAGAGGGAGGAAGAAATGTGAGACACAAGGAGAGCAGGAGTATGCTTTAATCAGTTTTATTAATCCTCAAACGCTGAGCGAGTTTCGTCATTCATTGTTTAGCCATTAAATACAATGGAGATCAAACCTATCCAGAGAAAGAGAGAGAGAGACAGAAAGAGAGAGAGAGGAATGAAAACAAAGGGGAATTAATAAAGGCGTTGGTTCTGAATTGACAGATGAAATCGTAATGGCGTCATTATTTCATGTATGACTTCTGCCATTTGCGATGTCTTTCTCCTAGGAGACTACAGTTAAAGTCCGAATTATTATGTATTTTAATTCTTTTATATTTTTCCCCAATTTCGGTTTAATGGAGAGAAGACTTTTTAAAAACGCGTTTCTAAACATAATAGTTTTAATAACTCATCTCTAATAACTGATTTCTTTCGTCTTTGCCATAATGACAGTACAAAATATTTTACTAGATATTTTTCTAGAAACTACGTCACCTTGGAATTATAAGGTTCTATCTGCGTTCTGAATGATTTTGAGATATTGAGCCTCAAAGTTTTTGCTTTCCATAGTAAACAGTACATGTATAACATTTGTTTTTTAAATAAAAAGTCTTAAAATGTAAACAACTTATAAAAAAAGCATCCCATAATGTAAATAATTTGTCAATAAATAAGAATATGTCAATAACTCAATTTTGACCAAAATGTCAGACAGAACCTTATAATTCTAAGGTGACGATTAGCCTAGTGCAATTTAAAGTCTTAACTATGTTAATTAAGTTAACTAGGCAAGTCATTAGCTATGTTTCCACCCAAAGATGCAAATTAAATGTATGCGCAAAACTGGATTATCTCATAAAAGACATGTGAATAAAGCAGCGTTTCCATCCAACGATTCAAAGAGAACAAAATCGTCACTTCCTGATAAACTGATGCCAGATATCAACAGTAAAGACAGAACTTGCTGCGGTGGGAGAAGCTGCGTCAGTCTTTTCCTTATTTAATAAATTACTTGCACCTCAGAAGACAATGCTGACACACAATGAACGCGTGGTGGCATTTGAAGGCGTGAGACGCGGAGCATAAACGCTCTTGACAGTTCCTGAGGTAATTAAAAATGTAATAACACTAATACTGAAATGGTTACAGCATTTTAGAATGACCAAAACAACATTTCTGATGTTTTGCAATGCACTCAGCTTACTGGCCTGTCCATTCACACACATTTTTATCATCACATGATCTCTTCGCATGACTTTTTTAAAATTTTGCATACTGGAATTTGTTTGGTAAAAGTGTTTCAATCGTAGTTTATGTGCATCTTTTCTTATTGAATAAAAAGTTTATCCTACTCGGTTATGCGCATGGTTTTTATGCATATTTTCAAAATTTTTGTGCATCTTGGCATTTCCATCAACCATTTTTCATGCGCATATCCAAAATGAGCATAAAAATAGTTGGATAGAAACATAGCTACAGTCTAACAGTGGTTTGATCTGTACACAATCAAGAAAGAAATATGCTTAAGAGGGCTAATATTGACCTTAAAATGGTTTAAGAAAATACAACTGCTTTTATTCTAGCCAAAATAAAACTAAGACTTTCTCCAGAACAAAAAATATTATCGGAAATACTGTGGAAAAATTCCATGCTGTTATAAACATCATTTGGGAAATATTTGAAGAAGAACATCACATGTGGGAAAATGTCTTCAACTTTTTGTCTACAACTGTAAATGCATGATATCCATCATCATTTTCTCTTATGAACATTTATTCTATCCATCATTTATGGCTCCAAAGTGACGCACATGTCATGATTAACTCCGCTCTGAACTGGCTCAGGAAACGCCCCACTTTGAAGCACTTGAATGATGCTTCCTCTTCGAGTAGCTTTTTAAGTTTAGAGGGATGGCAATTAATAATGTAGCACAGAAACAATGGATTCTCATGCCTTTTTCATGTTTGAGAGGCAACAACCATGAAATGCTGTCATTATAATAAGACTGGAAACTTTCTCTCACTGATGACTTCCTGTTTTTATACATTTGTATCTTGATGACTGCCTGTTCTTCCAGTTTTTTTCCCTCTTTCAGAGCTACTTAAATCTCTCATTTGCCCTTTTTTTCTGTTTCTAGGTCAGACATCGCCTGTGAAGAGTTTAAGACCGGTGAGTATGATAATAGATTTCAGGAATGATAATGACCTTGTTGAACTGAGGAGATGGCTGCATATTTCCTTTTGGGCTGATGAAATTTCTTCTTAATGATTGCTCATACTTGCGGTTGGGAAGTGAACAAACCCCTTCCTCAAAGTATGAACACGTCCCACACCATTTGTACCACAGATATGAATAAATCATGCCGCTTGTACTTTTTGAATAAATCGGATGGATGATTTCAACTTGAGGGTTATAAAACAGGAAAAGACTTTTACTAAAGATCAAAATATCATGGAGGCATGTAAGTAAATCTAACCTGTAAACAAACTGTTCACCATCCAAACAAGCATAGAAGTTACCTATCAAGCATCTTGCACAGCCTTGATATAAGCCAAGTAATGTTTTATTGATAGTAACTCTCTAGCAACCAATCAGAACACTGTAAAAATATGCTTAACCATAGAAGAACCCCTGAAAACCACTTAGAAACCATTAAGCAACCACTAAAGCAACCACCTATAACACTCTATAATCACACTTGTAACCATTCAGAAAACCCTACAGACCACATATAAAAATATTTAAACCACCTAGTAATGCTTTAACAACCAACCATTTCAACACGAAACCACTTACAATACCATAGGAATAGGGAGACCATACAGGTACATGGTATTTTACATGATATGTCCTGGCTAGGATTTCTATATTCCCTAAAGTATCCAAGTTTTTGACTGTGTGGATTGTGCAGACGAATTGCTCTATGACATCCGCAGGAGGTAGAGAAAAACAAACAGCTTCTCATACTTTCACTCTCGTGGTGCTTTGATGTCATACACTTTGATGTCATACAAGGATTGGTCTGTGTGGCTCCACTTGAAGGAACAAATGCATCTTTGTACTCATATTTGCATTGCTCTTTACATTTTTGTATATCCCACCTTCTCTTATAACACAACTGGTTGAATATGTATAATGGCTGCAAAACTACTTTTCAATCATTACCTTCAGCAAGTACATTGTAAAAAGTGATTAGTTGATTTTCCTTAAGAATTATAAGGCAAGAAGTTTGCTCAGTTATTTTTTTTAAGTAAACAAACTACATGCATAATTCTAAAAATTAAGTTAAGTCAATGGGTTTACTGACTGGTTTACTAACTTGTTGCTTTTAAGGCAAAGAGTTCACTTAATTTTTGAAAGTACAGTAACTAATCGATTTTTACAATGTACGAACATATGAAACACAGCAAATAAAATAGCATGTATGGTCACACTACTTAAAAATAACACACCAATTATACAAAATCCTAGAACCTCCTAGCAATGTTTTAACAGCCAATTAAATATGCAATCACACAGCTAAATCCTCTGAGTAAAATTTACTTAGTTCAGAGTGTATTTGGTCCCTCTCTAAATTGAGTAAAAGTTACTCAGACAATGAAAGGACTAATTAATGATGATTGAGCACAGATGATGAAAACCTGATGTTAATAAGCATAAACAGAAGAGAAACACAAAACTACATCTGGTTTCAAACAGCAGCAGCAGATTCACTTATCGCTAAAACACAAAAAAGTGGTGTTTTTGATTGTTGTTGTAAACAAAATTACTTAATCAGTTCATTCTCATTAATATCACTATATGGAATTTTGTAGAGTGTGGCAGAAATAAGGCCAAACAGGTTGGTAATAAGTAAAGCTGCTGTTTGTGGAGTTGCTTAATGATCCTCTGCTGAGATTTTGAGAGATGAAATGTGTTATATTTCAGTTTATTTCATCTTAGGCTGTTACTGAAGGTAAATGTAGTTTTGTGTTTCTCTTCTGATTTTGCTTGTTAACAGCAGGTGTTCATCATCTGTGCTCAATCATCATTAATTAATCCTTTCATTGTCTCATTAACTTTAACTCTGCTGCTGAGTTACTTTTACTCAATTTAGAGAGGGACCAAATACACTCTCACCTGAGTCAATTTTACTGGGAGGATATTGCTGTGCAGAAACACCACAAAACACATTATAAACCATAATAGCACCCAAACGAAACCTTTCAAATCAGTTATCAACCCAGTCAACCACTCAAAAACCGCCCATAAAATAATGCAGCAAAATTCACTTAAACACAGAACACAACAGAAATTAATTAGTAATCTCCAAGGCACGTTCACAATTAAATAATCCGACTTAAATTAATAAAGTTAGCAGGTTGAGTTTTAACATTTTTGAATCTATTCAGCTGATCTCCAGGTCTGGCTGGAGCACTTTTAGCTTAGCTTAGCATAAATAATTGAATCGGATTAGACCATTAGCATCTCAGTCAAAAATATCAAAAAATAGCTTCAACAATTTTCCTGTTTAAAGCTTGACTCTTCTGAAATTACATCATTACTGTGACTGACAGGTAATGAAATATTGGTATTTTCTAGGCCGATATGACTAGGAACTATACTGTCATTCTGCCATAATCATGCCGGAATTTTGCTGTCGCACCATGGCTGCAGCAGGAGCAATGATATTACACAGCACTGTTACATACTATTGGGAACTATTTTCAGATGCTGTGTAACATCATTCAATGGCAGCAAAGTTTCTTGATTATTATGCCAGACAACAACAAAGTGCTAGCAAAATGACTAACACATGAACTACATAGACATGTTGAACTTTACTTTCCTAAAGAGTCCATTAACGTCTCTTTTCAGTGCCACTCTTGACAGGTTTTTGCATATGAATAGCTGTATTATTTATTTTCCTGATAACCAGACCATGAAGTCATGATCCAACATTAATACTGTGTCTGTTTGTATAGGCCTATTCACTGGATCGGAATACACTTGCTTGATTAACTTCTGAAGAAACACCTCAAAACACAAGTTCTGTTCTTGTTTTCCAACAGAGAGCAGGGATGAGTGCCAGCACTGAGACTCTGGACCGCTGCCATGATATGATGGTTCCCCAGGCTTTGACCTATCATTCAAACACACTTCCGTGTAGCTCTCCGAAACAAGACGCTTCCCTTCACTACAGTAAACCCAAAGCCCTGCCAGAGAGCATAGGTAAGTCTGTGCTCACAGGGGGAAACTCTTTTGTGGTACAGCACAATGATATGGATCTGTTAGTCAAAATATTTAGCTGAATGCTATATAACATGTCAGATTTAAAATAAATAAATAAATAAATAAATACAGTAAGGTTATTTTAATGTAAAAATAATTAAAGTTCTTGTTATAATAAACTACATTTTTATGTACATTTTTATATTAAAGCTTTCTATTAATTTCCAGTTAAATTATGTTCAGAGAGCGAGAGAGTAAATTTAAGAATAAAATATAAACTAAAAGAAATATAAACTCATATAAATATACAGTATGTCACAAAAGTGAGTACACCCCTCACATTTCTGCAAATATTTATTTATATCTTTTCACAGGACAACACTGCAGAAATGACTCTTTGACACAATGAAAAGGAGTCAGTGTAAAGTTAGTTTAGCAGTGTAAATTTAGTGTCCCCTCAAAAAAACTAAAAACACGGCCAATAATATCTGAACCCCTCAGGAACTTCATAATGTATAACTTTTTATATTTTTGAGCATGTAACTCCCCCTTTACCATAGTAAAGCTCAAAGTGTCTTCTTTCCAATGATACCTGATTTGTGCTTGTAGCTTACTGGAGTCAGGAACTGTTACTATTTAAACTTATGCCGAGTTCAGACTGCATGATTTTAGCCCCGATTTTGACTGGCCGACAGATTTTGAGAAATCGCAGACAAATAACTGAAATCACAGGCAAATCGGTGCTTGTGCACGCGAGTGACAATCACACAGAATGAACTGTTAAAGACGCGATCTGAGAGAGTCGCAGATGCCCGGGAGCTGAATATCTGGAGCTGTCGGCGATTCAAATCATGCCGTGTGAAATGTGTTTTGACTGAAAATAACATCAGCAATTGCCTACAGCCAATGAGAGAGCAGCATTCACTAGTGTGGGTCTCTGCAGGCCAGCGGAAGGTTGAGGGAGAAGTTAAAAGCGCTCCTTTTGAGTTGATTCAGACTCAAGAAATGGAGGGAAAATGAGTGTAAATTTGGCAGGAGCCCCCGTGTCTGTTTGAAGTGTCATGTGTGCAATATCACGACCCAACCCGGTCAAAAAATAAAAGAGTTGAGGAGAAATTGCTAATTACCTTACAAGCCAGGTGAGCAAATATGTACATTTTCTACCCCATGAAAGGCTTCTTTCTCGTTATGTAGTTAATAACAAAAGATATACTATGTGTTTTTGGGCGTGAGACGTAGTTTGGACAAAGTTATCGGCGATTCTTCCTACTTTGAAGTCATGCAGTGTGAAACTCCCTGTCGCCGATCCATCTTGCAGTGGAAACAAAGCAGCGACACAAAACGCCAGCCCAGATAGTCATGCAGTATGAAAACATCTGTGACACGACTACTTTGAAAATCATGCAGTCTGAACTTGGCATTAGATAGGTGTAAATCCCCAAAATTGAGTACTGGCTAACAGGTTTTAATTACATTGGAAATGTGGTCTATGAAACCACTAGTCCTAATCCTTGGACATTAACAGTTTTTAATCGCTTATACAGTAACAATGGGAATATGATATTGTTTGGTTTAGTGCTATTGCAACATAATGGTTTGAAAAATCATAATGGTTTGAAAAAAGTCAACAGAAGAGAAGCTTTTTAAAATACAAGTTTAAATAGTTTTAATAGCTCTGTGGTTTAACGTTTTAAACCAAAGTAAAAACAACCAACAATATAAATTATTGTTAATGTAAAATAATAATAATAATAATGATGATAATAATAATAATAATAATAATAATAATAATAATAACAATAATAATAAATTATGTATAATAATTATAATAATGATGATAATGATGATGATGATGATGATGATGATAATGCTAATAATAATAATAATAATAATATGAATATGAATAATGCTAATAATAATAATAATAATAATAATAATAATAATATTAATAATGATAATAATATTAATAATGATAATAATAATGCTAATGCTAATAATAATAATAATAAATAATATTAATATAAATGATGATGATGATGATGATAATAATAATAGTAATGCTAATAATAATAATGATGATGATAATAATAATAATAATAATAATAATAATAATAATAATAATAATAAGATTGATAATTCAAGAAAATTTGAATAAAATGAAACTTTAGCCATATATATTCTCAATTGTATTTGTTTTGTTTATTTAATTCCATTAAGCATAAAAAAAGAAAATAGAAATACCTGGTCTTAAAAAAAAAAAAAAAAAAAACATGAAGAGTTTGTAAAACTGAAAAACAACGCTGAGGCATGATAGTAGTGGTAGTATGTTGGTGAATGTCAAGTTAAGTTACAACTGATTCAATTCATGTTTCACACATTTGATACATTTTAATTATGTTCAGTTTAATACAAATGTCACTGAAGGCCAATCCACTGACTAGCAGCTCCACCAGCCAGTGCTGAGATATGTAGGCAAATGTCTCGCATACAATGCACCAGGTTTAAGTGTATGAGTATTTATGAGAATTAAGATTAATAAGGTGCATTAAAATTAATAGCTTGCCTGGAATGTTTAATGCTATTTTTGGAGCATTAGAATCATTATTAAGGCATTGAAAAGAGCAGCTGCTTAGCTTTTGAGCATAATGAGGGAAAAAAGCATATGGCTTTCAAATGATACATCTGAAAAAAACAACTCATTTATAATCTGAATGCAGAGGCACAATAAAGGCTGATGAATGACTGTGACAAACAAAAGAATGTGGTTTATTCTGTGTTTTATGGTATTTAATTAAGCTTTTCTATTATGCAGTACCTCAATATAAAGAGCTGGATGTGTTTATCAAGAGAGATCAGGAGACGGGCTTTGGGTTTCGTGTGCTTGGAGGAGAAGGTGCAGAGCAACCAGTGAGTGTCTTATACAGTACTTCCGTATATTTACCACTTTTCTAATGATTTTTTTTATTCTTAAACTCTATTATATGGTTCATTCACCTTTTTCACATATGGATACTGCTTTTCAAAAGATGGATTGAGAAACTTCCATTGAAAACAACTGAAACAAATCATTTCAAATAATAATTAATGATCATTTACATATATGCTGTACTGTATGTATTCACATATTTATGTAACTGATCATTGCAGATGATTGCCCCTTGTGCCGATTTCACAAGTAAAGTGAAATATCCTTTTCTCAAAGTGTTAACCTGCTTTCTATTGTTTTATTAAGTGAGCATGCATGAATGTGACAGGAACACGCCTTACTGTGAATTTAAACACATCCAGATGGAGAAAATGTTTCGCAGTAAGAAGAGAGAAATTATACTGCAAACCTAGATACTTTCTTGATCCAAAGAATTCTACGAATGTGTTTTCATCTCATGCAGCACAATTAGAAATGCTGCAATCAAAATGCTGCAACTTGAGAAGATAATATATGAGAGAATAACAATCAGTGAAATTAATTAATTAATAAATTAATTCATTCATTTTCTTTTTGACTTTTGACTTTTTGTCTCTTTATTTATCTGGGGTTACCACAGCGGAGTGAACTGCCAACTAATCCAGCTTATGTTTTTAAGCAGCAGATGCCCTTCCAGCTGCACCCCCGCACCGCCACAGAATTAATTCCATTCAGTTAAAAGTTGATTTAAAGCTTTTGCTTTATGTGTACGTGTCCCCAAAATGTCATTGGGTTAAGATGAAGCAGATTTCCAATTCTCAGCTTGATTTGCGCAAGCCTGCAGAAGAAATGCAAGCATTGAGAGGTTTGCACAAGAATAACACTGAGAGATAAATTACAGTAATCTGCAATTATCTGCCATATTGGAATTTACAGTGGTTTCTGGTTTGTTGAAATGTTTCAGATTAAAAGTTTAAGAAGAGTAGAGCCTGTGGTTTGACTGAGCTGAAAAAAACTTGAAGCATTCAAGTGTATTAAAACATTTGCCTATCAAAAGGCTTCTTGATAGTTGCATTCAGGGTGCGACTTATGGGGGGTGGGGGGTTCTGACCCCCCTAATTAACCCTTGATCCTCCCCTGAAGGACACCAAAACAACATGTGTGGTAGAATAAACTCTTTAAACAGTGTTAAATAGCTCACATTAATCTTTATCTTAAATAATAACATTAACTATATAAAAAATTAAGAAATTATTATAATTTAAACATACATTTGACCACCACTGTGACGGTTCATACCATTGTGAATGCATGATTGAGTCCAGCAGCCTCATTATGCAGGAAAATACTCAGGCTGAATCTAGCATCTGAACGCCAGCAGATCTAGCCTACAGACAGATACCACCGGAAGTGCTTGAAAGGCACTTTTCTTAAAAAAAAAGAAGATGTTTTAAATCTAAATATAACCTAAATTCATATCTTATTTAAAATACATCTGGAAAGAGGTTGAAAAGTCCTTAAATTTGACCCATCAGAGGTTACCGTATAGGTCAGAATCAGCTCATTACCCCTTAAAACACAGAAAAGTTAAATAAGTTTGATAACCAATGAGATGTAACTAAATTAGATATATGAATTTAGTTCAATGAATCTTTCATAGTTATTTACACAAACTACTGAAAAAAAGACCCTCCCCCATAGTTGCATGAACACATGATATTTCTAACTAAAACTTAATCATGGAGATTAGAGTTTGTTCATTCATTTATTTTCTTTTTGGCTTAGTCCCTTTATTAATCAGTGGTCGCCACAGCGTAATGAACCGCCAACTTATCCAGCATCTGTTTTACGCAGCAGATGCCCTTCCAACTGCAACCCACCACTGACAAACACCCATACACTCTCATTTATACACATACAGTACACTACAGACAATTTAGCTTACCCAATTCACCTATAGCGCATGTGTTTGGACTTATGGGGGAAACCGGAGCACCCGGAGGAAACCCACTCAAACATGTGAAGGACATGCAAACTCTACACAGAAATGCCAACTGACCCAGCCGAGGCTCAAACCACTGACTTTCTTGCTGTGAGGTGACAGCACTACCCACTGCGCCATCAAGCCGCCCCTTATGTGATAATAATGCTAACAAATTGTGCAAATCAACTTATTCAATATTTGAATTAAACTCTTAATTAGAGTATTGTCTTAAACATATTAAAATTGAAGTATTGGTGTCCATGGAAATGTACTCGTGTAGAAAAAGTATTTAAAAAATTGACTTTCATTTTTCCCCTTAAAACAAGCTCCCCGTCTCATTTCTCCAGGTGTACATTGGTGCCATCATCCCTCAAGGGGCAGCAGAGAAGGAAGGCCGCCTGCGGGCCGGAGACGAGCTCATTGGCATCGATGGCATCACCGTGAAGGGTAAATCTCACAAACAAGTTCTGGACCTGATGACAAACGCAGCGCGCAACGGACAAGTGCTGCTTTCAGTGCGCAGGAAGGTCATTTTCCGAGGTGAGAACTGCTGACTGACATGCCCGAGACATAATTAACCGGCTGAAAAGCGTTGATTAAAGGTCAGCATGTGTAATTTGTGCTCTATAGATGCCTTGGAGGATGTTGGGAGTGGAGCGTTGACCCTTGTGAATGGATCACCTCGGCTTCCGCGGATTCAGGTGCCAAGCGTCAAGGACCAGGAGTCGTTTGATATCACGCTTCAACGCAGAGATAACGAGGGCTTCGGCTTTGTCATTCTCACCTCTAAGAGTAAACCGCCACCGGGAGGTAACAGCACATTCATTGACGCACCAGAAGTAGCAGGCTCATTTTTCAAATAGATGTTGTTAAGGGGAAAAAAAACAGTGGAGGTCAGGAAATTGTTCAGAAGAAACGCATGGTGATGTTTTTATTTTGGCTTGATGTTTACGCTAATTTTAAGCATACCTCATTAAGTCAGTTGTTAAAATGCACATATTTAATATAAGCATTTTGATTATATAATTTAAAATTGCATGTAATTATTATTTAAATTTACATTAATTTATTATGTAATTCATTAATTTATTATTTTTTTAAATAAATGCAATTTTAAGATTTATTTTGTATTTATATAAATTTACATTTACATTTTTATATATATTATTGTGATTATTACATTTATGTTTAATTTAAAAATGTTTATGTTTTATTTATAAGTATTCGTAGTGGTTTAATGTAATGGCTTGATGCTTACACTAATTTTAAGTATACATCCCTAAGTCAGTTGTTAAAATGCACATATTTAAGCATTTTATTATTTAATTTAAAATTTCATTTAATTATTTTAATTTACATGATTTTATTATTGTATTAAAATGCAATTTAAGGATTTTTTATATTTATGTAAATATACATATTTTTTATATTTATTTTATTGTAATTATTACATTATATTTAATTAAAAATGTTTATGTACAGTTGAATTATTAAACCCCCTGAATTATTAGCCCCCCTGTTTATTTTTCCCCCCAATTTCTGTTTAACGAAGAGAAGAATTTCTTCAACACATTTCTAAACATATTAGTTTTAATAACTCATCTCTAATCACTGATTTATTTGATCTTTTCCATGATGACAGTGAATAATATTTTACTGAATATTTTTCAAGCCAATTATATACAGCTTAAAGTGACATTTAAAGGCTTAACTAGGTTAATTAGGTTAACTAGGCAGGTTAGGGTAATTAGGCAAGTTATTGTATAACGATGATTTGTTCTGTAGACTATCGGAAATACATATAGCTTAAAGGGGCTAATAATTTTGACCTTAAAATGTTTTTTAAAAAATGTAAAACTGCTTTTATTTTAGCCGAAATAAAACAAATAAGACTTTCTTCAAAAGAAAAAATATTATCAGACATACTGTGAAAATTTCCTTGCTCTGTTAAACATCATTTGGGAAATATTAAAAAAAAAAAATCAAAGGGGGGCTAATAATTCTGATTGCAGCTGCACTTATTTAGAAATTGTAGTAGTTGTTTAATGTAATGGCTTGATGTTTACACTAATCTTAAGTATACACACTTTAGTCAGTTGTTAAAATGCACATATTTAATGTAAGCATTGTATTATATAGTTAAAATTGCATTTGATTATTATTTTTTTTAATGATTTTATTATTATATTAAATAAATGCAATTTTAGGATTTTTTTATATACATAAATTTTTTTATCTTTTATTTTATTGTAATTATAACATTTATATTGGATTAAAAAGTTTATGTATTTATTTAGAAGTTGTAGTGGTGGTTTAATGTAATGGCTTGATGCTTACACTAATTTTAAGTATACATCCCTAAGTCAGTTGTTAAATGCACATATTTAATATAAGCATTTTATTAAAATTGCAATTAATTATTATTTTAATTTTCAGGATTTTATTATTGTTTTAAATAAATGCAATTTTAAGATTTTTTATAATTATATGAATTTATATTATAATATATATATTATTGTAATTATTACATGTATATTTAATAAAAATGTTTATGTATTTATTTAGAAGTGTTAGTAGTGGTTTAATGTAATGCTGACAGTGAGACTTTTAATGGTTTATTTTTATTAATACATTCAAATGTTTCACTATATTATTTTGTCAGATAAGTATTTTATCACAGAAATTAAATTCACATTTAATTATTATTTTTATTTATATGATTTAATTATTATAATAAATAATACAAATATCTATTATACTTATATTATACTTATTTTATTTTTATTTTTTATTTAATTAAAACTTTTCAAAATAATTAAGTATTGGTAGTCCTTTAATGTGATGTTGGCAGTGAGCTGCTCATGTCATTTTTAAGATTGCATATTAAAAAAGAAATAGTCCAACATTTAAAATGTGGCTCGAAATCCCTGCTCTTTTTTATTACTAGTTCCATCCATCTGTTTTAACTTTTGCACAACCCCAAAATTTCTCTAATTATTCACTATAATTATAAATAAAATGCAATTCTGCTAAGTGATGTGCCTAAGTGTGTGTTTCAGTGATTCCTCATAAGATCGGTCGAATAATCGAGGGCAGTCCGACTGACCGCTGTGCACTGCTGAACGTGGGTGACCGTATTTCCGCTGTGAACAGTCAGTCCATTGTGGAGCTCTCCCACAACGACATTGTTCAGCTCATCAAAGACGCCGGGAACTCGGTCACGCTCACCGTGGTTCCTGAGGACGGTGAGATAATCAAATGTCACATAAATATCCATGCTTTCTCAACCTGCACCTGATGCTTTGATTTGTCACACTAACGCAATAATGTAGCTTTAATTGAAACGCTAATATCCACAGAGACATCTGATGTCAATTATGCATGCGGATTTAAATCGAGTGCTTTATGAAGGGCAGTTACAACAATTACTAGCCTATTTCAAAAACAGAGCTTTAAAATAATTGCCACCTAGGCATGAATATGATTAAAAAATAAAACCGGGTTCTTGATCTTATTGTGAAGTATAATTAATGTCACATTACAAAAGTTAAATGAGTTGTAAATGCTGTTTCATGAGTGCTTTAACACTTAGAGCCACATTTGTAAATCCTTTTTGCTATAAAAAAAAGAGCTTCTGTCATTATTTGTCGAGTTAATTAACAAAAACATATAACATATAATCAGGGCCTGACATTAACTCCCACCAACCTGCCAAATGCGGGTTGATTTCAACTGTGGCGGGTTAGACAGTCACTAGCCGCTTTGGCAGATTTGAAGGTTTTTAAATTGTATTTTTCTTAAAGAGCCCATATGGTGGGTTGAGAACAGTTAAATTTCACTTTTTGAAGTCCCAAACAACAGGATGATATGTATGCAAGGTTAAAAAACACTTTCGATGTCTTATAATATCTATTTATTTTTACCTCATTTTCCCACCGACTCCCATATGAATCGTCTGAGCGAGTCTTTTTCCCCAAGCACCTCCTTTCCGTGACGCTACCACGTCACGTCACCACGTCATGTCCACCACGTTACGTCCCAATGCCAGAACATATTGAAAACAAATTACTGCTTTTGTACAACAGCGCATTGCTAAATTCTTCATCATAACAACAAACATTCAGTAATAACGAACACTTCATGGACTATTGTAAGCCAACAAATAGTTTCATTCGGCAGTAAGCTAAATGGCTACCGCTACATGCTGCACGGAGCAAACACAATACAGACAACTACATCCATATTTACCTTGTTACGGTCAACAAGACTGGAAGAACACGCAGGTCCAAATAAACTGGGTATTGATCCATCCTTTAACAACAACCGTGCAACAAATCCCGCGTCGTAAGCTGGTAGATTGGTGTAGCTCTCTTCAGAGAGATGACGCGAACACAGCACCGTGTTGAGGATGTAATTCTCACGTATTTTACGAAAAAAACCTCAACCACTCCAGGTAGGGAAAAGAGATTTCCAGGTAGGGAAAATAACACAGCTTTTCCCTCGCACTTCAGAGCATAGCGTCTGCGGGTCATGATTTAACCGGAATGCCGATAAGTTCAGTAAAATTAGCAGCAGTCGTGTTTTCCGGATCAATAACTCATGACCGAAACATTGTTCCTACACAAACAGCACCTCTTTTCAACCGTCGCAATGTATACAATCGCCTACAACCTTATTTTCCTAAAAATGAGCTTTGCCTACGCGCTGGATGCATAATATTAAACTCTGTGCGCAGGCGGCAGAGAGACCGGTCCTTAGGGACCGTCTACAAAGAGCAAAACGCGAAAACCAAAAGCTGTCAATAACTTCTCTCTAAATCTTTATACTGCCATCAAACAGTATAAAGATTTACTTAGATATTACTCAGATCACACGTCACTGCTGTCCCGCTGGTTATGCGGTTATTCTAGCCGGTTATGCTACAACACTTACTGCAATACAGGGCTTGTTGTCTTCCACTTTTCCTTCCTGTCTGTGGGCGGGGCCGGGCAGTTCAAATTTCCCGTTCGCGTTGACGTCAAGCCGAAACGGCTAAAGACTTGTTCTAATAACGATTCATTTAAACAACAATGAGTCGACTCTTTTATATATGAATCAATCGTTTTAAACACTTTGCACTTTCAGATTTAAGCCTTAGCTGGACATTTCACTTTACTTAGAGCTGTGTAATTTACTGCATGGAAGGTCATTTTCAAAAATCCATAATATGGGCTCTTTAAAAAGCAGAGATCAACAATAAGGATTGCTTAATGAGGGGCCAGTGTGAGAGATGACAATAATAGCTGCATTCGCGTGTGCAAAGAAAGCAGGTGAATACCAAGTAAGAGGATGATCATACGTATGGTGAGACACTGGCAATCCTGACACACTGACGAGGGCTACGGTGTTAAGGTTGATTTCAGGTAATGTGATGCCCGCGAGTGTTTAAAAGTTTCAAAAAGAAACGGTTCCTTGCGTGAAGCATCCATGCCTTGACATGCAACTGGTGCGATGGATTATCTTTTAAATAGGCTGAAGAAAAAGTGATGCTCAAGAACCCCCATGTCCTGCTGCAGTCAAAGGCTGAAGATTTTTAAGGGCTTTTTGTAAGCAGCAGGTAGCATTTGCTTTAACCTTTCACTTGATCATCCTTTCGTTATTGCACATGGTTTGTTTTTCACCTGCTTTCTTTGCTTGGTTATTTTGGGTTAAGAATTAATATTTATTTATATATATATATATATATACCACAATTCATTTGTTCATGCTCATTAAGCAAGAAATGAATAAGGAGGCATGTGGAAATAGCACAAAATATATATCAAGTCCTTTTAGCATGCCAAAGTCAAATTTTCTGCATATAAAAGCGTCCCTACAACAAAATTGTGGCTAGTGAAAGTGGCGAGTGGCTAGTAATGCTGGAAAACTACTAGCCAAAGTGGCTGGTGATCAAAAAAGTTAATGTCGAGCCCTGCGTATAAATATTGTAACATTTTTTTTTTCAAATGAACTCTTCAATGCACAATTAAAAACATGCAAAAATAGACTATTTGCTTATAGATTTACTTATAGATTTAATATGCTTTCTATGAATATGAAATCCCTTCTCTAAATTTAATTTACAGTAAGAGGGAGATCAAAAAGGATCATCTTTAACTAATAAATCAAATTTGGTACTAATAAAAATAACAGAGTAATCTGTTTTTGCTTATTAATTCTTGAATTATTAGGCAATGAAAAGTCACTATACTGTATTTGTGACTTAACACATAGTTTATATTTACACACTCTTTATTCACCCTCAAGTGGTTCCAAACCTTTATGAGTTCTTTTGCTCTGTCAATCACAAAGGAAGATATTTTGAAGAATGTTGGAAAACAGAGAAATGTGGAAAAATGTTTCAAAAACAGAGCATTAAAGTAATTGCCAACACATGAATATGATAAAAAAAACAGGCCTTTCGGAGTTCTTGATCTTATTGTGTAATATAGTAAATATATCACATTACAGAAGTGAAATGAGTTGTGAATGCTGTTTTATGAGTACTTTAACACTTAGAGCCAGATATACAAAAAAAGAGCTTATGCTATTATTTGTCGAGTTAGCAAAAATGACTTCTCTAAATACTAGCCTAATAAATCAAATTTGATAATAATAAAAAACAACGGAGTAATCTGTTTTTGCTAATTAATGCAAAATAATTTATTAAGCAATGAAAAGGCACTGTTTTTGTGTCTTAAAGGGATAGTTCACCCAAAAATGATTTTACCAACTATTTATTCACCCTCAAGTGGTTTCAAACCTTCAAGAGTTTCTTTGCTTTGTCAAACACAAAAGAAGTTATTTTGAAGAAAGCTGAAAACCTGTAACCATTGACTTCCATAGTAAAAAAAAACAACTGTTGGCCCCCTTTTTAAATTTAATTAGTCTCTCACATATATGCTGTTAATTAAATCTGTCCTTTACTGTGTATCAGCCTCTTTTCTTTTGATTCACTGTTTAAAGAGTACAAAGGCCCGCCGTCAGGAGCCAGTTCAGCTAAACAAAGTCCAGCACCGCAGCACAAGATCCTCAAATCCACTCAGGACGAGAGGTGCAGTAATTAAACCACTTCAGATGACATCATTTCCTTTGTATATACATTAAGAATTCATGTAAATTCTACAAGCACAGATCAAATGAAGCTCTTTAAGAAGGATTTAAGCTGAATATGTGCTCTGTAATGTGTGTTTTTGACTGTATGTGCAGGTTTAATTTGGATATGGATGAGATCAGGGATGAGCTTACCTGGGCGGAGTATAAAACGCCAAACAGGCAAGAGTCCAAACAGGCAAGAACCACACTTATATCACTGTCTATACCTACCTAAGCATGTAGGGTCATTCATGATGCATTTGCAAATTTAAATGCATCTAAACCATACCTGCCAACACTGACAATTTTCCTGGGAGTCTCCCGTATTTTACATCCACCTCCCGCCACCCTCCCGGTTTGTTATTTCTCCCGGGAAACTCCTGTAATTAGTACAAAGTTTCAAAAAAAGCCCTTTTGTTCATATTTGTCAAGTTGCCAGATCTTGAATGAAGTTCATTACCGCACACAATTGACGCAATATTCAAATCTTGTAACATATTTTACCTCAATCTGGCAACATGCGTTACAACTCTGGTGCGCTGTTGATTTCTGCGCAGGAGGTAGATGCGGGACTTGAACGGTGGCAGTAGCAACAAGCAGCTGCATCAGTAGTAGTAAACATGATGGAAGGAAAAGAGACAGGTTGTGCTTCGGCGAAGAAAAACAAAATATACATGTAAATTTACCAACAGCTGGACGGAAGAATTCAAGTTTTTGTCTAGAAGCCACCTCGACGATGCCCATGCTTTCTGCAAGGTGTGTCGTATTAATTTTAATGTCGGACACAGTGGGAAAAACGACATTACTCTGCATGTGAAATCACAACGGCACTAAAATTGTAAATTATGTTGAAATTGTTAATAATGTTCAATTCCTTAGAGAGTTTATTGTTATCGTTTCGCTTTACAAGACCTCATTGTGTCACCAGGAGCCATGGATATTGCTTTGGGCTCATTTGTATGTTTATTTTGTTATTTGTATTTTTATTTTTAATCTGAAAAACCATCACCATTCTACTGAAGAAAAAAAACGCACTACTGTATGTGTTGGATGACCTGTGAGTGAGTAAACATACTGGAATTTTTTAATTGAATGTTACAAACAATGTTAAAAGGCACAAAAACACATTTAAAAAAATTATATGAGAAAATTATTTTGCTCTATGTCTTTATTTGTATTTTGTAAATTTTTGTATTTTGTAAATACCCCCCACCCCCTGTTGATAATCTCCTGAGATTTCAAAACCAAACGTTGGCAGGTATGATCTAAACACAGCATGAAAATTATTAGAACCAGTATTTCATATACAGTATAACCAGTTTCATTCCATAACATGTGTAAAATGCATAACAAAGAGTTCATGAATGGAATTTATTGATTTTGCTTGTTACTTTGATGTTCTCTGAGGTCTACTTATACTGTAAAAATATCCGTTATTTAGCAGTTTTCCTTATTTTTTGATTCGTGTTTTTATTTTTTTAATTCCCTCCTTTTATTTATGCTTTTGAATTGCGTTATGGGACTTTGATCAACTTTGAACAACTTTCAACCTGGAAAAGGTGACTTTTATGACTTTTTAATCGTTTAAAGCAGGGGTGGGCAAACTCGATCCTGGAGGGCCAGTTTCCTGCTAAGTTTAGCTCCAGCACCAATCAAACGCACCTGAACATGCTAATCAGTGTCTTCAAGATCACTAGTGGAGCGTCCAAATTTGAATACTATCCATCCTAAATAGTATTCGAAAATAGAATTAGCATGTCCCAAACCGTAGTGTGTAGAAAAGTGTATGCCAAAGCTAACTGGATGGTTTGCTACTGTATTTCCAGTAAAAATTTGAAATGTAGAAGCATACATTCTCTAACCGCTGATATTGCACACAAAACACTGCATGTCGGACATCAAATTGATTAGAACTACAAACGCGGGTAAAAAAAGTGTAAACAAACTACAAACATGGCGGACCGTCAAGTAGAAAGGCTTTGGTAAAGTTGTTTGAATGACTGTTAATCAGCATCTAGCCAACTGGAACATGTTTAAACCGTGTTTTCTGTTATATTTCATCTGCAACAACCTGAACTTACATCAAGATATGTTTGGACATTAACTTCTGAATGCATAATTACCCGGAGACCTGAGGAGATTTCTCTGCATGAAAGATTCATGATTAATTCATATAATTCATGATTTTGCTAAGATCCTCGATCAACATCTAACATTAACATTTTAGTTGTAAACTGTAATCCATACCTATTCCTAAACCCAACCATAACTGTAAATTATTCCCTAAATTAGAGTTGAATAATAGTTAGATGCAATCAAGTAGAAGAGCATAACTGTAAGCATTTAACATAAATTGTAAACGTATCCCTATTTCTGTTTGGCTAGTTGGAATGTAGATTGGAATGTAGGTACTGTAGATGTTGATCCAGGAACATGTCCTACTTAGTGAAATTAGGTTGGTGCATATTAAACAGTGTGTACCAAACAAAACAAGGTATTTTTTGGCCAATTGGGTTTAATAAATGCTGTTTTTAACAAACAAGGATGTTGCGAGTTCTGAAACTCAAAGGATGCTATATAGTACCACAGACAATTTCAAAAGATCATGGAAAATTTGGTTTCTCAATTCATGACCTCCTTAAAAAATATTCCCAACAGAAATCCATTGATTGTATTTTGATCAAATAAAGGCAGACTTGGTGAGCTTTACCAAGGCCAGACTTTTGAATAGTTCTCCACATTTGTGTTTTCTACCTAGGGCTGTATTGCGGTTGAGCTGGAGCGTGGCCCTCGTGGTTTTGGCTTCAGTCTGAGAGGAGGAACGGAGTACAACATGGGCCTCTACATCCTGCGTCTGGCTGAGGACGGCCCTGCTTTACAGGACGGCAGGATACACGTCAGTACAGCACAGCACTTTTTAATAACTCACAGATTGAGGGTGGAATTTTAGAAACAAGTACATTTAAAGGGATACTACACCCAACAGTGAAAATGAACATAATTTACTCTTTCTTTCTCCTGTGGTCTTTCTTCTTTTGAACATAAAAGGAGATATTCTGAAAAATGCTGGTTGCTGGTATTCCATAATTTCCATAGTAGGAAAAACATTACAGCTATCAGCATTCTTCAAAATATCTTCTTTTGATGTTTAGTGAAGAGTGAGTAAATCATGACAGAATTTTCATTGGTGGTGAACTATGCCTTTAAATGGATTCCTTAAAATGTAAAATCACTCACTCATTATCACTTTCTGATTTATCAGGTGTCGTCACAGAGGAATGAACTACCAATTTCTCTGGCATATGTTATATGTGGTGGATGTTTGAGTAATAAAGTAGCTAAATTATTGTTTACAGATGTCTTGAGATTAGTGGTGTAACTGATCTCAAATCTTAAGGTTCAGATCAAGTTTTTCAATCATGGATCAGACAATTTTTTGGATCAGCCAAAAAGGGAGGAGACGAATGTAATTTGCTTTCCATTTATTACAAAATCAGTACTGCAAGACACTTTTGGTTTTAACAAACAGAACTTAGAGATTTAGAGAGAACTTGTGATTTTTTTTATTAAAAAAAGAAATAATCAGCTGAATAAAAATAAATAGTAAAATACTCTGTACTGTGAACTGTTATTACTACTGTTGCTGATGACGCTAAATATATAAATCTAACATAATAATTTGTACAACCCACAATTTGTACAAAATTTTAGTCTCATTTTCAATAATTGATTCAGTTATTCACTCATAACACTTCATGTTTCATTGCTAGATTTGTCATTTTTGAAGAATTATTCAGTGGCATATTTTTGATGGCTGGCTGTCGCCTCTTTTTGGTTTAATCATGTAACTGCTGTCTACAATTTTCATTTTTGAGCTACAAGTTAAAAGCATATGATGGCAATTTTACCATCTTTACCATAAACATCAGTGGTTATATCTAAACTATAAACTATAAAAAGCCTAAATGCTTTTATACAAGTGATTTGAATGACACAAGAGGCGATCAATCTGTGATCTTTCCAAATTCAGGGCTAATCTACAGTTAAAAAAAAATTATTAATCCGCAGGTCACGTGTTCCGAACCGAGGGTTGTGATCCGTACGAATTGCGGATCAACCGTGATCGGTTACACCCCTACTTTGTTTAGTTATGTAAAGTGCAACAGAAAGGCATTTCATTGGATTTTCATGGGATTGATCTGAAAACAAAAATGCCTTTGTTGAATACTGTGTAGGATGCTTTAAATAAAAAGTGTCTGGCAGATGCATAAAATATTGATGATATTTGGTACTGATGATTGATGATATTGAACTATGCTGCCCTGTTACTGTTACTGATCCTGTTACTGCTGCCCTGTTACTAAAGGAGAAAACACAGAGATATTTGAGTAATGATGTAACGTAAAAGTTCAGATGTCTGAATGTGCCCTTTGCAGGTAGGAGATCAGGTTGTGGAGATCAATGGCGAACAGACACAAGGCATCAGTCATACCAGAGCCATTGAGCTGATCCAAGCTGGAGGAAACAAAGTGCTGCTGTTACTGCGACCACAAGCCCTGCTGGCAGAAAACAGTGAGCCATGATGACACATCAACACATGATCATGCTGATCTACTGGACATCACCAGCTTGCTAACTCTTTCTTTCTTTCTTTCATTCTTTCTTTCTTTCTTTCTTTCTTTCTTTCTTTCTTTCTTTCTTTCTTTCTTTCTCCTTTTTTCTTCTCCTTTATTATTTCTTTCTTTCGTTCGTTCTTTTGTTCTATCTTTTCTTTTTTGATCTTTTTTCTTTTTATTCCTTCTTTCTTCCTTTTTCTTTCTTCTTATTCTTTCTTTCTTCCTCTTTTTTCTTTCTATTTTTTCTTATTATTTCTTTGCTTTTTCAATTCTCACTTTCTTTTTTCTTTCTTTTTTTCTTCATATTTTTTCTTTCTCTCTTTACATTTTTCTTTCTTTCATTCTGTTTCTTTCATTTTTTTCTTTATTTCTGTCTGTTTTTTTTCTTTTCTCTTCTATCTATCTATCTATCTATCTATCTATCTATCTATCTATCTATCTATCTATCTATTTCTTTCAATTATTTCTTTTTCTTTCTTTTTCTTTCTTTCTTTCTCTTTCTTTCTTTCTTTCTTTCTTTCTTTCTTTCTTTCTTTCTTTCTTTCTTTCTTTCTTTCTTTCTTTCTTTTCTTTCTTTCTTTTTATTCTTTCTTTCTTTCTTTCTTTTTTCTTTCTTTCTCTTTTTTTCTTCTCCTTTATTATTTCTTTCTTTCTTTCGTTCTTTTGTTCTATCTTTTTTCTTTCTTGCTCTTTTTTCTTTTTATTCCTTCTTTCTTCCTTTTATTTTCTTCTTATTCTTTCTTTCTTCCTCTTTTTTCTTTCTATTTTTTCTTATTATTTCTTTGCTTTTTCAATTCTCACTTTCTTTTTTCTTTCTTTTTTCTTCATATTTTTTTCTTTCTCTCTTTACATTTTTCTTTCTTTCGTTCTGTTTCTTTCATTTTTTTTATTTCTGTCTGTTTTTTTTCTTTTTTCTCATCTATCTATCTATCTATCTATCTATCTATCTATCTATCTATCTATCTATCTATCTATTTCTTTTTCTTTCTTTCTTTCTTTCTTTCTTTCTTTCTTTCTTTCTTTCTTTCTCTTTTTCTTTCTTTCTTTCTTTCTTTCTTTTTATTCTTTCTTTCTTTCTTTTTTCTTTCTCTCTTTTTCTTCTCCTTTATTATTTCTTTCTTTCTTTCGTTCTTTTGTTCTATCTTTTTTCTTTCTTGGTCTTTTTACTTATTCCTTTTTTCTTTCTTTTACTTTTTTCTTTCTTTCTTCCTCTTTTTCTTTCTATCTATCTATCTATCTATCTCTTTTTTCAATTATTTCTTTTTTTCTTTCTTTCTTTCTTTCTTTCTTTCTTTCTTTCTTTCTTTCTTTCTTTCTTTCTTTCTTTCTTTCTTTCTTTCTCTCTTTCTTTCTTTCGTTCTTTCCTTCCTCCTTTGTCTTATTGTCTTGTGTACAGGTTGTGTGAGCTCCTCCACCGTGTGTTACTGCCCCCAGGAGCATCATCACTAACAGCCTCTGTTTTCCTCTAGGTCTTTTTTCTTTGGTAATGGGACTTTTACTACACTTTTATTTGCTGCATTATTGCTAGACTTTTCTTCTACGCTTTTCTACTTTTATGCACGCTCTTTGCATTCATAACACAAAGCAAAATGGTTTCACACAAAATAAATACGTATATATGTATTCAATTTGTGTGAAGTCATTATATATGTTGTGTATATAGCTCAAGGCAAAACTATTAGCCCTCCTGTAAAATATTTTTAATGGAACATGGAATTTTCCCAGTATTTCCTATATATATTTTTTTCTGAAGAAGAGGTTATTATTTTCCTTCAATTTGGCTGAAATAAAAGTAGTTTTTCATTTGAAAATAATAATAATATGAATAATAATAATAATAATAAAGTTTTCAATATTCAATACTTCAATAATATTAAAAAGACTTTTTTTTTTATTGACTACTGAACCACTGGACTCAAATTGACCTAACTATTCTAGTTAAACTGATTACCTGCAAAATAAGTAGAAAAATATTTAATTCATTCATTTTCATCTACTGGGTAGCGGGGGCAGCTGTCTAAGGTGAGAACCTCAGACTTCCCTCTCCCCAGACACGTCCTCCTTCGAGGGATCCTGAGGCCTTCCTAGGCCAGCCAAGAGATCTAGTCCCTCCAATGTCTCCTGGGTCTTCCACAACGCCTCCTCCCGGTGGGACATGCCTGGAATGCCTCCCTAGGTAGCTGTCCAGAAGGCATTTGAAACAGATGCCTGAGCCACCTCAGCTGATTTCTCTCTGTGGAAGAGCAGCGAGCTTCTTTGGGTGACAGAGCTCCTCACCCTATCTATAAGAATGCGCCCTGCCACCCTGCGAAGGAAACTTATTTCGGCCGCTTGTATACAAAAATCTCATCCTTTCGGTCATGACCCAAAGCTCATGACCATAGGTGAGAGTAGGAACCTAGATTGACCGGTAAATCGAGAGCTTTGCCTTTCGGCTCAGCTCATTTTCTACCACAATGGCTGGTACATCGATTGAATTACTGCTGTCGCTGCACCGATCAGTCAAACAAAACCTCAAGATACTTGAACTCCTCCACCTGGGGTAAGGACTTTCCTCCATCCTGGAGATGGCAAACCAAGTTTTTTCCTATGGAGCACCATGGCCTCAGATTCGGAGGTGCTGATTCTCATCCCAGCCACGTCACACTCTGCAGCAAACCACCCCAGTGCATGATAAAGGTCCATGTTCGATGAAGCCAACAGAACAAGTAGCTTTTAACTAGGTTTTGCTGCATCAAAAATATTTCAAACTAGTTTTTATATCAACCATTTTATTTAACAATGTGTTGTAAAAAATCTTCTCTCTGTTAAACAGCACTTAAAAATATAAACAACTTTTAAAAGAAATACAATTTCACAGGAAGGCTAATAATTTTGACAGTACATCACTCTAGCCACTGCTCAACACTCAAGCAACCTCCTACTGTAGTGACCACTGAACACCAGCAACCACCTAGTAACCACCTAACACTATAGCAATGCACTACTCCATTAGTCACCTATCAATCACTCAGAATTCTGTCGCCACCGCATTTGCAACCAGTTATAACAGCTTCACACAGTGCAGTTTAGCATGAGCAGATATAATTAGCTACCATGGTCAATCTTATAAGGCTTTAATTAGTCATTGGGCTTTAATGCAAAGCAGTGTAACAGATGCAATCTTCTGTCCCTCAGGTTCTGCAGGAGATGTTATCCTTCCTGCTCCGCCAGGATCCCACACTTCCAACATTCCTCTCAGTTCTCATCCAACATCCACCTCAGTGAAGAAGAGGACGGGCCTGACAGACGGCTCTCTAAATCCCTCTAAAGACAGCAAGTGGGAGAAACACACCAAAACACCAAACACCAGCTCGTCCAGAGTCTCACAGCAGCCGCGGCGCATCAAGAGTCGCTCCGCAGAGAATCTCCTTGATCTCGGAGATACAGAGAAATCCAAAAGCCCATCCAAAGCCAAAGACAAAGCTCACAGCCACAAAGAAAATCTTCAACAAAGCACTCGAGTCTCCCAGAAGAACAGATCGTCCCGCCAGAACAGCCGCTCTGTCAGCCCTCAAAAGTCCAGGCGAGAACGACAGGAAGTGGAAATTGGCGAAACCCAGGAAAGTTTGGACCACTTGGACCAAAGGAAAAGTGGCACAGATAGGAGGAAAAAACACGAGTCTGCGGTAAGGAAGCGAAATGAAACCCAAGAGAGAGAATCTGAGAGGAAAGTGAAGAGCAGAGAAGATGAAGAGGTCCAGCGAAGAGGCGAAGCTGAACCTAAAGGCATCCAAAAGAAGAAAAAGCAGAGAAATATAGAAATGCAAAATGGAGACACCCTTATATCCCCAGACAGGAAGAGCAAACAAACAAAGGATAAGGGATCTTTGAGGGATCAGAGGAAAGAAAACAAGAAGGAAATGATTAGAGACGGCAGCAAAAACAAAAGGAAAGGAAATGAGAGTGAAAACAGGAAAGACGACATTGACAGCACAGATGCGGCTCTGCTCTCCACCAGAGCGAGTCTAGTGTTTGACCACCCAGGACCCTTAGAGGAAGGCCTTTGGAAGGATCCCAGTTATGTGCGAATTTTGACTCGCGAGGAAGTGATGAGAGATGTTTTCGAGTAGATTGATGATGCTTTGGAAGAGAAGGTTGCAGGACCAGAAATATATGCTGGAATGTGAATGACACTGCAGTCTCGTCTTATCAGCTGATCATTTAGTTTATCATTCATTCATTCATTTTCTTTTTGGCTTAGTCCCTTTATTAATCTGGGGTCGCCACTGTGGAACAAACTGCCAACTTATCCAGCATATGATTTATGCAGCGAATGCTCTTCCAGCTGCAACCCATCACTGGGAAACACCCATACACACTCATCCACACACATGCACTATGGACAATTTTGCTTACCCAATTTACCTATAGAGCCTAGCACATAACGCACCTACCAATAGCGCCTATCTTTGGACTTGCGGGGGAAACCGAAGCACCTGGAGAAAACCCACGCAAACACATGGAGAACGTGCAAACTCCACACAGAACTGACCCAGCCGAGGCTTAAACCAGCAACCTTCTTGCTGTGAGGCAACAGCGCTACCCACTGCGCAACTGCACCGCATCATTAAGTTTAAATTATTCAAAATAAGTATGTTTGCATTTAAATAAGCACAAACGCTGCCGTTTGGACTTTGATTCACACCAAACAAACAGATCAAAACTACTGGAATAATGATTCCTACAAACTCTGGTGTATGACCTTCACCAACTTACATTTTTAAATGAAATTACATTCCATCAAACTTAATACAGGTGATAGGAAAGGTCATTTAACTAAAATGGCTGCAAATGACAGGCACATAAAATGTTGGATGCACAGTAATTAAAATTCATGAGACGAAACCACAAATTCTGGACCTACTCGGTCGAAAATGCTTTGTAGTATTTATTTATTTATTTATTTATTTAATGCAATATAATAAAGTACATATGTAAGAATAATAAAGGTAACTCAGTAACTTAAATGATAAGGATTTAAAATAAAAAAAACACATTTTAATTGACCTTACAATTTTAGTTCATTTTACCAGCATTGCAATGACACAGTAGCGCTTTTAATTTTATACCAACTTCAAGCTCTCCACGAGGTGAAGCTACCACACTGTAAAACTGTAGTGATAAAAAGTTAAGACATTTTTTTTTATAATTCTTTTTTTTCTTCAATAATTTAACAGTACAATCAGTTTCACGTTTACATTTTTTAATGTCCTCTTTCCCTTCCCCTCCCCAACAGCGTCAGTTACAGTTATTAGATGTTGCTATCATAAATCCAATAAACACAGATACACAGAACAATACTCGATGAACTGAAAAAGACACTTAACAAACTAAATAAAACTAAAATAAATAAATAGAATAATTATATGGTTAGCACTGTCGCCTCAGAGCAAGAAGATCACTGGTTCGAGTCCTAGCTGACTCAGTTGGTGTTTCTGTGTGGAGTTTGCATGTTCTCCCTGTGTTAGTTTTACTATGCATCTCACCACAGTGACCTTATTTAGCCTCCAAAAATGCTGAATATTTTTCCCATCTTGTCTGATAAACATCCAATTTATTAAGTAATCTACAGTATATGTTATTTTCGTACGCTGCCACCTTCCCCAAGTCTGTAACCCATTCTGGAAGTGAAGGTGAACCTGCCAATCGCCATGACAACAAATATTTGAATGTTGTTTTAATTCATTTTAATGTTAGTCAGGTTTTTTAACTAAATGTGGAAGAAAGTTCTACAACTTTAAACTTCATTTTTAGGCAGTTTGTTTGATTGAATTGAATGAAGTCTTTATTCGTCACATACACTTTCATGCAGTGAAATTGAACCCCCCGACCATACACAAACATCACACATTTCAAGGGAAGACAGGTCGACGAGAGGTAGGCATTTAGAAAGAGGAAATAGGATACCTTTGGGGAGAGAGGCGAAAAAACTCCCTCTCACGTTGTCCTTGAATTAGAGCACTGAGATCAGGGAGAAAAAAAGCCCCAGCGATCAAGCACATAAACACATACAGTAGACATAACATTGCAACAGGGGATGTGGATATAGTCTGATGAAGGCGGCGGCCATCTGGTCCTGCAGCTATAGGGCGCTGGTCACAGACCCGCCTAACCACTCCAGTGGGTGAAAGCACGCGAAGGTGTGGGATGCGGGGCTAGGTAGTGATAGTCTATCTGTAGCTGTGTATGTGTGTGTGTGTGTGTAAGCCTGTAGAGTCCAACAGGTGTCCTTGACAGGGAGCAGGAATTTCAGAGTCTCCTTATCTCGCTATGCTGGGGCAGTGGTTTGTCTCCAGCCAAGGCCGTCAAGCAGGAGAGTCACAGGGAAGCCGAAAGAGAAGAAAAGTTTTCAAATTTGCGTCAATATCTGCCAATTTCACAGATATTTAATGTCCGTCTCTGGTCTCCAGGTCTGACCAAATCTTGTTGCAAAGCCGCTAGTTTCACCCCGATGTTTTCCAATTTGCGATCTAAGACTACAGTCTGGTTTGTAGCGACTCTGCTCACCACCATTTTAATCAAGCCGGCCAGCTTGGTGGGGTTTTGAGCCGCACTGACTGCTTTCGTCAATCGTCGATACCCCAGGGCCCCGCATAAGCCCACCAGCAGAAACCCTGTTATCAAAGTTCCAAATAAATAGATATCTTCAATATCCTCCAGGGACAGAGCAGCCAGGCACTGACTTGCCACTTCTCCCACCCGTCCATCACGTATCCAGCTGCAAACGTCCCCGCAGGACAAGTGGGCTCCCCTGAGCCCAAACTTCTCGTCGAGAAGATGGTGTCAATTGCGTTCAGAGACCAGTTGATCAAATCCATAATTCCTTATCCGTTTGATGTAAGTTGAGGTGACTAGAAAAGTTCATTTGATTCAACTAAAAAAATTAGAGGGCGGCACGTTGGCTCAGTGGTTAGCACTGTTGTCTCACTGCAAAAACGTTGCCAGTTCAAGTCCCAACTGGGCCAGTTGGCAGTTCTGTTTGGAGTTTGCATGTTCTCTCTGTGTTTGTGTGGGCTTCCTCCAGGTGCTTCGGTTTCCCCAACAGTCCGAAGACATGCAGTTTAGGTGAATTGAATAAGCTAAATTGGCTGTAGTGTATGTGTGTGAATGTGAGAGTGTATGGATTTTTCCCAGTACTGGGTTGTGGCTGGAAGGGCATCCACTGTGTAAAGCATATGCCGGAATAGTTGGTGGTTCATTCCACTGTGCTGACCCCTGAAGGGACTGAGCTGAAGGAAAATGAACGAATATAAAAAAAAAATAGGCTGACAATAGTTTTTTTCCAATGCAGTCTTAGTATTAAACAATCTGGTTTATCCATGCCAAGGTCTTTTCTTTGTTTCCTGAGTGAATATTGAGGTTTCAGACCACCACAGTGACTGCATTCTCATGTTACTTCCTGATTTGTGAGCATATGTTTTTGGTCTCAACACCTTGTGTTCACAATGCTTAGTTTGAGAGTGTCACTGAGGTGAAGCATCTTCTCTGGACGCTGGTCAACATGAGCTTCTCCTTCAATTTATTGAAACATGTTTGTAATCAACACTCTCGCTGTTGCACAAACAGACTGATTCAACACGAGGCTTCATCAAAACTGCTTAATCATCTTGGACAAACAATTCCTGAGGCTTCCCGCTCAAATGCATGGAACTTGATTTTAATTTCCTTCAAAACCAAGGACAATGCAATCCTTCCTTATGCAACTTAAGGGAACCCGCCGCATCAATCACCAAAAACAACAATGCAAGTTTACGTTTCGCTCACAAACCGCACGTCCTTACCCCAAAGAATCTTCTTCTTTATTTTTCTGCATGCCGATCACACAAACTCTTTGTTTTATTGCATGCCTTTTAGAGCCGTGCCGTTTGTCTCTAATGTTGTAAATACTGGGCTTTACCAGGGACTTTCAGACTGTTTCTCTCTATCTCTCTCTCTCTTCCACGTCTTTGACTCCCTGATCTCCAAATATCCTAATTGCAAATGACCAGAAACTTGTGCTTTAATATACCAAGAACAAGATCAAATGTTTATTTATTAAAAAAAAAAAAACACAGATGTATATGATTAGATATATGTAGCTATAAGAGATCGTGACATTGATTTCGGTGTAGAGATCCAGGCTCTTGCTAAGCAGCGTGGTAGTTTTACCTTGTAGCAACTGTTTTATGACTTGTCACAAAACAAACGGTACATGCAAATGTATTTTTTAAATGTTCTATGAAAGCAGATTTAATATGGTAGATATTTATTTTATTTTTCAAGATGAGAGCAAGCAGCGCAAGCAATTCAACCTCTCAGTTAGGAGGCCATGCTGTATTTTACAGCAGTCAAGCTTCGATTTATGACCATAGGAAGAAGGTATGTATACAGTTCAATCCCATGATGGTTGTAAAGGGTCATATTTCACTTCAAAGTCATATTTTACATTAGACAAATGAGGCCAGTTTTAAAGATTTTTGAATATTATGATGTTTATGAGAGCTGCAAATTCTCATTAGCCTAATTTAAATAAAAAGAAATAACAAAAATGGATTTTTAGCTTTCAATGCAGCAAATATAAAATAAATATACTTCATTGTGTTTGATTGACTTCATGCAAGTTAGGGTTTGTTATGTCCATGAAATGAAAATTAAATAGTGTTTTATAGTATTGAATATAAACAAACATGCAAAAAGAATCTAATAAATAATTACACCTAATTTCTTAATTTAAAATATTATATTTAATGCATTGTCACAAAACAAGAAAGTCCTTTAAATACGTTGTTTTTATGCAAATTAAGGTTTGCATTTTATAAATACTTATAAATAATTACAAATTCACTGTAAAATATTTTAAGTCAAATATTTGTATGTTGTTTTAACTCCTTTTAATAAGTTAATCAGGTTTAACTAAACATTTTAAGTTATTCAAAGTTGAACTTAATATTTTTAGTCAGTTTGACTTGATGTAAGTTGAGATGACTAGAAAAGTTGGTTCAACTAAAAATAATTTAGGCAACAATTTCCAACCCAGGCTCATTCTGATTACACACCCCTATACACAATTCTGGAAAGCACCAAATATATCACAGGAGCTACGTTTCTTTGCTGTTTTTGTTTTCGCAAATACGCCAGAGGCTGCTATGTACGCTTTTTGAGATCTCAAATTTCTCTTGCGAGTGCCATTCGCCCTGTCCCCCTCGTGGAAATCCACCAGAGGCCGCTGTCGACTGATCAATACCACCACCCTCCCCCTTCCTTAAACCCAACCGATAGTGTTTTAAAAAGCACCGATTAACCAGCACCCACCCACTTCCCTAAACCCAACCGACAGTGTTATGAAAAGCAATCCAGAAAATGAAAAGCCCTCTGATTTTTACCACTTTTTCAGATTTTACCATAACCTCACCCTGTTTTTACTTGTTTATTTTATTTTTTTTCCCTTTTTTTTTATCTCACCTGCTTTCTATAACCATTCTTCACCCAACGGCAACCCTGACGTGACAGTCCACTGGACAAACTGGACAAACTGGGGGAAAGCCAACCACATGGAGGTAAGCGTCAGTTACATACCGCCCCGTAGCGTTCGTTTTAAAGACGAAATACAGCCATACATTCCTCTGGCTACATCATTCAAGATCTCCAGAAATGTATAGGCCTACATTTTCAGAATGAGCCTATGTTGGCAACTTCTTTTACTGTGTATAGTATAATTTATAAGTAGGGCCACACGAATTGCGCAGATTTCTGCAGATTTTTAGCCCATCATTGATTCTGTTTATTTACTTGTGTAAATGTGTGTAAATGTATATTTAATCAGTTTTCAAATTAATTTCAGTAGTAACATTGACTAATATGAAAATATTCACGTGATTTATTTACAATACAGTTTGTAAAGTACTATTTTCGGTGTTTCAGTGTTTATTTAATATGGGCAACAGTCTACTAATATTCAGGGTATATTTAATATGATAGACACTTTACCAAATAAAGTGGATCTAATTAGATTTGCATTGTAAACATTAAATAAATGTTAGAAAGGTATTAGTTTTTATTTCATATATTAAGATTTTAGTTATGATACTCTCAAAATCATTCTGCATGAATCCACAGATTTTTAACAAAATACTCCGCAGAAATAGCAAAAAATGTCTGCAGATTCTGTCTGGCCCTATTTATAAGTAACTACTACAAAACCAAAATGCAATCCCAGTGTTCTGATCTTGTGAAAGTTCAGGCTAATAAGACTTACAGTTTTATCAAAAGCCATTTAATATGAACAACAGTCTAATAAAACGTGATAAAAACAAAAGTGAGTATTTTTAGCAGATAGATGTGTTTCATTTCGAGAATAATGCCCCATTGCAGCAAATTCTAAGAACAGACTTCCTCAAACCTTGTTGGTTTCTGATGTTTTCTCTTCTTTGATTTAGAGGTGAAATATGACCCATGTGTATTTCTGCCAGATTCACCCTAATATGAAAAAACATTCACAGTTTCAAATGGTTTCTTCCCATAAATATGTATGTTGCGAGTGTAATGTCTTCAGACTGTCCACCCTGTTTGATGATCATCAGCTAACTCTGTTCATGCTTGCCTGCGACACGTGCTCAGTTGCGGGAGGTCTTCTGAAAGGGCTGATTTACTGGAGTTTAAAGGTCTGAAATGTGGCCGAGATAAACATGTATGGTGTGAATTCATAGCAAATTATATGATATCAATACCAAAGGAGTGGTGGCCGTTTCATATGCTGTGTGTGAAGTGATTATGACCTCAGGGTTTGGATATGTACAGTAACTAACGTTCAATATAAACGACGCGGAGAACGCAAAACTGATTACAAGGACAAGATCACTGTTCATGATATCTTGTGTTGGTGATATATTGTTTTTGTGAATATTAGAGACTGCAGAACCTGTTCGAGTTGGACAAAATGTGAAGAAATGTCATAAAAGCAATGTTGTCATCTGCTGTAGATACATAAATCATCGGAGTGTTTAAGAGTGAGGCCTAAGTCAGCTCATATTAGACTAAATGCAAACGGTCTCAATACAACGTGATCTGATTCATGTAAATGTTTAAATACTGTACAGCACCTTTATAAAAACAGTAGAGTACTATCTCAGACGAAAGAATAGAACTGTGTAAATCTGTTCTGTTATTTTTCTATAATTATTTAAGTATGGGGGGAATATTTAAAGGCAGTGCAAAGAAAATAAAATCATATCCTGGTGTTCTGGTCATGTAACATTTAATGAGGATCAAATCAAATGAGTTTAATGCATTTTTAGGGTCTTTTAATGTTAAGAGCCCACACTGTTGATGAAGTAACTGTAAAAACAGAGAGCAAGTTTACACAACAATCAGCTTTTACAGTTAGACGACGGCATAATGCAATATTATTATTGTAACACCAATGCATAGAGATGCTGAGCGATGACACTTAAAAAATGCAACATGGCAAATGCAGTAGGTTCAAATTTCATTACTACACATTGTTTTGCTATTGTATTTTTGGTTGCAACAGAAGCCTGTTATTTATATATATATAAAGTATGCATTAAAAAAATCTAAATTGTGACAGGCTGTGTCTGTCACAACAGACACAACAAATTCTAAATCAGGACTTTCACATTTAAATTGACTCTCATTATTACTTTAGAAAAATCATAAACTGAAATACAGTATATTGATATCCTAACTTGTCAAAATTAACAAAAAAGAGAAAGAAATAATATGTAATATGTAATTTTTTTTACATACTAAGTCAAAAGTATGACTTTAAATGCCAATTTATGAGATTTTAAAAATTGCCTAATAAATCGTAACAGAAAACTTGAATCCATTTTGGCCTTTTTATTTACCCAACACTGGAGTTTTAGGGGCTGGAGGTGCAAAGACGTTACTTATTGTTATTGTCTTCTTATCAACTCAACAAAAAAAAGCAGGATTGGTGAAAAATAAGGAACCTATGATGTTATACAAATGACAATAAAAAATAATGATGTATACCTATGTGACATCGACAAAAAATGTATGATATTTAAACAGCTTTGCACCTCAACTGGTTAAAAACATCATTTCAACATTCTCACATCAGGTCATCTGGATGTTTGCTTCAGGCATGGAGTACCTGCCATAGAAAAGCCTAGGCTACTGTAGAGTTTGTAGAGTGTTTTTGGAGTTCACCATGTGAACAGTGAATGTTTAAAAAGAATTGCCTTGGCAAAGTTTATGTGTTTAGTGCACTGTTAATAATTAGGCCACAATGTACCAAAATATGGAGAAGGCTATAAACGGAGGCCTGAGCCATCTCCAAATGGGCTGGTCAGCTCCAGGTGGGTGGGACTTGGAGAGGGGTCTGGCTTGCAGACTTGATGCAGTGCAATCTGAGCTGCGTCCAATGCTTTTTAATGGGCTCCCCTAACCCTACCCCTCACAGTGATGTCACTAGCTCCATTGAGTGCATTGTGTCTGACATTGCATCGTGAAAGATGCAGTCTCAGCTTGCATCATAAAGGCTGCATCCAGATACTGTTGGGGGACTTGAGCTCCAAGTAGGCTGTACACAAATTCATTTATTATTAATAATAATAATAATAATAACAATAATGATTCATTACATTTATATAGCACTTTTCTGGACATTCAAAGCACTTTACACATCGGGGGGAATCTTCTCATCCACCAGTGTGCAGCATCCACCTGGAGCTGATTGGTGGAGAGAAACAGAGTGATGAAGCCAATTATGATATGGGGATGGTTAGGTCTTTTCTTTGAAGGACAACCTGCCATTTTTAATGTCTCATCTGAAAGGTGCTCACTGAACAGTATAGAGAGTATACTGGGGTGTTAGGACCTACACAGACTGCAGGTCGACCACTCCCTGCCGGCCTCACTAACATCACTTCCGGCAGCAACCTTGCTTTCCCATGTGGTCTCTACTACAGTTACTGTCCAGCCCAGCTTAGCATTAGTGGGCGACCATGTGAGAGTTGCAGAGAGCTAGCTGCTGGCTGTTGACATGGAGTCCACCCTATTGTGTTTTATGAATGTCCACACCTACCCCACCCCTAACCCATCCTCACAGCAACATGTTGTGTTTTATTAATGTCTACACTTACCCCAACACTGAACCCTACTTCCCAGGAATCTGTTGTTTTATTAGTGTTTACACCTACCATAACCCTAAACCCAATCACAGTGTCCTGTTGTGTTTTATTAATGTTTACACCTGCCATAACCCTAAACCCA
>CAIGQQ010033975.1:5494649-5507575 GCA_903798035.1 Danio albolineatus | reverse complement strand
CCTGTTGTGTTTTATTAATGTTTACACCTGCCATAACCCTAAACCCAACCTCATAGTAACCTGTTGTGTTTTAACATCTACACTTACATTAACCCTATACACAGCCTATTCTGGCGTGAGTCCCTCCCACCTGGATGTCATCCAGCCTACTTGTGGTGTAATCCTTCCCACTTCAGCTCTCCAGACTGCAGATACCTACTTGGAATACGTAAGTTATTTAATTGTAACATTTCTAACATTTCTTGGGCTAATTTACATTTAAAGTAGGCATGAAATCTACATTTACACCTTTTATTTTTATATCTGTGTAGTGGTGCTTGTTATAAAAAGTATGTCTGCACCATACAGTACCTGTCAACAGTACCTGTGACCCCATTTTTAAAATATTATTTTCAAAAGAAAATTTAATAGTATACATTAGTCAACAGTTTAGCTTATTACTATGAGCTATTATAAAGAAATGGAATCAAGTTATCAAATCTCATTAATCTTTTTCTCACTGTATAACTAACACATTCTGAATAAAGAGCAACGAATGAATCGCATTTATTTAGATTTTTTGTTTGATTACATTAAATAACAGAGGTGTCACTTTAAAAATGCACACACCTAATGTTATAATGAAAGCATTTGATTGCTTTTCAAACGTTTTATGCTCATTTAGGACAAAATTAGTTGTGTTTGAATACAAAACATACAAAAAATACAAAACATCAAGATCAACATCTTTAGATGCTATTATTATTAATTATGTGTATATGTCTGTTCAAACACGCACCCAAAACCCAGTATCCACATTCGCTCCGCTTCAAATCTCATGTACAGTATCCGTTTGGGAAACAGCGTCTATTTATCACTATGGAGCGCGTCAGCTGACAGTCACACTCCGCTTTATGACTGTTTGAGGATTGGATAGGAGGAGCGACGAACCTGTAATGAAAAGGAAAGGGAATCCTGCACTTTTTGTATTTATTTCAAAGTGTTTCATGCCTAAATAAAACGAAAGCACAGAATGGACTCACATAAGGGCGGCCTCTTGTGGTTCGGCGGTAAGGGTTGCGTATAGGGACGATCGGCTAAGACTGGAAATACGGGAAAATACCTATTGGGGATGATAGAGGGATAGAACTGTAAAATACAGGAGAATCCCGGGAAAAACGGGAGGGTTGACAGGTATGGTCTTCACTTCATTATTTTGTATAAATTCATTTGCCTCCACAATCTTTTATCAAACACTATAACGTTCCCTCACCACTAAACAGCTTTTCTTCATGTTTGGTCACATTGAATGCCATTCGGGTGTGGATATCAGTATGTGTTTCGCTTTTGTCTATCCGTCAATATTCCACCATTTTAGTGTCGTCAACTATCCAATCGGTTCCCAAACGACTAAATGATGAACCGCCCTACATTATTTTTCACTTCAGGACGGTTTCAGCTGGATGTAGATCAAGTTATGGGGAAAAGGTACAATCTTAACTTCCATTTCTTGCCGACTTTAATTAAAATATTAATTTTCTGCTGAGTTTTGGATAAGAGCGCTCAGTCCGACTAGACCCAAAGCACAAACAGATAAGATGTTTGGCTAATTCCATTATTTTAAGATGACTCGAAGCAATTTGATTTAAAAATACAATAACTGTGACCGTGACTTTTATTATCCCAGCTTAAGTTGTCTACTTATCCCAGTCTGTCACGCCTTTAAGCATTGTCTAGAAGATAAAACCAATGGCCTGTCAAGCAGAACAAAACGTAGACTGCTTTAAATGGCTTACAGTGGAGAAATATGCCAGTCTAAGCTACATTTGTTCTGCTGAGTTAAGCGGAACTGCTGTATCATTTCATGATTGCTCAGCGGTGTGTGAAGTACTCAGTACCGTGGAGACTGGAGGAGGTATTTTAGTAGGCAGCACAGATATAAAGGAGCAGATAAATGTATTGCAAACCACTGAAGCGGTGGATAATAAATGTCTGACAGGTGAAATACAGTATTTTACGTGCATCCCGTGGACCGCCACTAGGCGTCATTAATGAGGCATTTCCAGAAAGACATGATGCCACTAATGAAAGCACAACGGAATAACAGCTTCGTTTTACACGTTTGAATTAATGGTTTACCACATATAAAGGTTATAATGAACATCTACAGCTTTATTTCATTCAAAGTGGTCTTATTATGCTTTATATGAGGTATTTTATATTGTTTTATCTACTGTGTAAAGCAGATGCTTGACTCCCAAAAAAGACAGGACCAATTCTAAACTGGAAGAAAAAAAAGTCACCAGTCTTGTTTCCTACACAAACCTACATTGATTTGTAAGAAATGTGCACAATGCAATCTGTTTTCTGCATTGTAAAAGCAAGTCAACTTGAGCTTCAGCTTGAGTTTCAACTTTTAAACTACTTTTACTAAAATAAATACTTATAATTTTGTTCAGTATATGAATGGATAAATTCAGTTATTGTTATGTATTACTGTGTTTTCAAGTGCTGAGGAACAGAAATTCAGATTTGGTTTTCATTATGTGCTGTAAGCAATCAACCAATCACAACAGACCAAGTTGTCTGGCCGATAAGACCCAGAGTAAGTTATCCGAAGAACGGGGTTTAGAAAAACCTGATCCTCGAGGAAACTATTTTGGAAAAGTGGTAGAAGGTCGATTTTTCAGATTAGTCATCTGTTGAACTGCACAACAATAATCACAAATACTGCAGAAGACCTACCGGAGCCTGCATGGACCCAAGATTCTCACAGAAATCAGTCAAGTTTGGTGAAGGAAAAATCATGGTTTGGGGTTACATACAGTATGGGGGCGTGGGAGAGGTCTGCAGAGTGGATGGCAACATCAACAGCCTGAGGTATCAAGACATTCGTGCTGCCCATTACATTACAAACCACAGGAGAGGGCAAATTCTTTAACAGGATAGCACTCCTCATACTTCAGCCTCCACATCAAAGTTCCTGAAAGCAAAGAAGGTCAAGGTGCTCCAGGATTGGCCAGCTCAGTGACCAGACATGAACATTATTGAGCACGTCTGGAGTAAGATGAAGGAGAAGGCATTGAAGATGAATCCAAAGAATAATGATTAACTCTGGGAGTCATGCAAGAACGCTTTCTTTGTCATTCCAGATAACTTTATTAATGAGTTATTTGAGTCATTGAGAGATGTGTGGATGCAGTCCTTCAAACTCATAGGAGTCATACACAATATTCAGTCTTTTTTTAACTGCAGCATGACTTTATATTCTATACTGAACATTATTTCTGTTAAGTGACAAGACTTTTGTCTAAGCAAAGTCAAACTTTACTGTCCTAATTAAATAATAAAAAATCAAGGTATGATCATATTTTATTTTGGTAAAATAAGCATAATCTAGAGGCATTTGCCTTTCATATAAGCCACTTCTGATACCAAATGATCAACTAGAAGTCATGTTATTATTTGTCATTATTTGTCAGGTAATGTATATGATATACTACACTTTTTTTTATTCATTGAACGATGTAAATCTGTCATAGGAGACCTCCAAAGCAAAACCAGAAGTCTTGATAATACTGTAGCATAATAGGAACACTTTTAACCTGACTTGTTTGAGGCTTGAACAACGAGATCAGTCATATTATGGAAAAACAAACTGCTCACCTTCTTTTAAAACTCAGCTGCTGTGGACAAAATGATGAAAAACAGGTCAAGTTCTGCTATAAATAAGGAACGGGTAAATGAGGCGTTATCTCTGTGGTCAGAGCAGGAGTAAATGGGTGGAGTGCCTGCTTTCGAGATAAGCGCAGAGAGCACATTTTGAGGCTGTTTAAGAGTGTCTGACTTTTATCTTGACCTGCTTAAAATACTCCTCGAGGGAAAGGAGTTAATTTTATTTAGCTTTCACTGGAAAAGATGAAAGGAACTTTAAATTCAAAGCTGAATTTCCAGGCTCATTTCTCCAGTCTTCACTGTCCCATGATTCTTCAGGAATCATTGTAGTATGCTGATTTGTATCATCATCAATCAATTATCATTGATTTTAAATGAATGACAACCATTCAAATGTTTAAGTTGAGAACTTCTACCAAAGAATAATTGTAGTTTTTGTTCCACAAGAATATATCAAATGGATTAAAGTGACAATAAAAGCACCAAAACGATACAAAATTACTTTCTGGTTCTCCAGTAATTGTTGGAAAAAATGGACCCAGAAAGGAGGATATGAATATAGGGCATTTGTTTTATTTAACAAAGACGAAAAACAAATAACACAAATGAAAAACTTTCAAAAATTAACACAAAACAAAGAAGTGAACAAATATAAGTGCTGCTCCTTAAATCTCCTACTACACTCAAAAACAGCAAACATCCCAATTCTTGAGTTTATTTGGAGAGACAGTTTAATGTTCAATCCACTTACGTTTGTAGAAACAATTAAGTTAATTTATTTGATTTGTGTTGGGACAACATGAAGGATTAGTGTGGAACAGTATTTTTATGCTGAATTTACTACATGACTATTAAAAGTGCATTCTATATAGTGTGAATGCAAGTAGTATGAATGAAATTCAAACATGCTACATCCGCCATTTGTCATTATTACGTGACCTACATGCGCTAGTTGTGTTGCTTCACTTCCATTCATGAAGTCTCTTCTGTGGCATCATGGGTTAACATAGCATAACTTTCTAGGATTCACTCTTTAGAATCTCACCAAAAGTTGGTAATCCGGATACTTTTCGTGTTTTTCGAATATTATGAATTTGGACATGCTGTACTATTCAGCTCATGCACTGTTTTTAACAAACTATATAACTGGGAAGTATGCGATTTCAGACGCAGCCAAGGGCAATATATAACAAAAATAACCCCAGCAACAGGAAAACACATTTATTTAAAGGTCCCCTGAAATTAAAATAAAGTTTTGAGGTGTTAGTATTAGTATTGTTCGTTTATAGGATATCTACACTCACCGGCCTCTTTATTAGGTACACCTTACTAATACTGGGTTGGACCCCCTTTTGCCTTCAGAACTGCCTTAATCCATTTGAGTACAGTGAACTCATTGTCATGTTCAAGAAACTAGTCTGAGATGATTCGCACTTTGACATGGCGCGTTATCCTGCTGGAAGTAGACATCAGAAGATGGGTATACTCTTTATAAAGGCATGGACACAGTAACAATACTCAGGTAGGCTGTGGTGTTGACATGATGCTCAAATGGTACTAATGGGTCCAAAGTGTGCCAAGAAAATAACCCCCACACCATTACACCACCACCAGCCTGAACCATTGATACAAGGCAGGATGAATCCATGCGTTAATGTTGTTGATGTCGAATTCTAACCCTACCATCCTAATGTCACAGGAGAAATCGAGACTCATCAGACCAGGCAACGTTATTCCAATATTCTATTGTCCAATTTTGGTGAGCCTACGCAAATTGTAGCCTCGGTTTCCTCTTCTTAGTTGACAGGAGTGGCTATCAGTGTGGTCTTCTGCTGCTGTAGCCTATCTGCCTCAAGGTTCGAAGTGTTGTACGTTGAGAGATGCTCTTTTGCATACTTCGAATAACGAGTGGTTATTTGAGTTACTGTTGCCTTTCTATCTGCTGGAACCAGTCTGGCCATTTTCCTCTTACCTCTGGCATCAACAAGTCATTTGTGCCAACAGAACTGCTGCTCACTGGATATTTTCTCTTTTTCAGACCATTCTTTGTAAACCCTAGAGACGGTTGTGTGTGAAAATCCCAGTAGATCAGTAGTATCTGAAATACTCAGACCAGCCCAACTGGCACCAACAACCATGCCTCATTCAAATTCACTTAAATCCCCTTTCTTCCTTATTCTGATGCTCAGTTTGAAATGCAGCAGATCCTTGTGACCAAGTCTACATGGCTAAAGGCATTGAGTTGCTGCCAAGTGATTGGCTGACGTTAAACGAGCAGTTGAACAGGTGTACCTTATAAAGTGGCCGGTGAGTGTATAAGTTAGTGCACACCAAAATAGTGACAAAATCCACATTTAAAAGATACAAAACAGCTATAAACATGTAAAGCTTGTAGTTTGTCACTTCCACCTAAATGGATCAACAGTTTCATTCACATCACCACATACCACAGTTTCTCATCAAATAGTGACCAATCAAATGCTTTCTAGTATCTGAGATGCCCCACCCCTTTACATTTGATGTGCTTGTGATCTACCATTCTCACTGGCTATTGGCTGTTTTTTTAAAGGGGAGGAGCTATACTATGTCCCACCCTCTGTTGAGATAACATCAAACATCAAATAAAAATGCACATTTCAAAGAACTTCATGGGGGCTTTAAGAATAAAATCTGTAAGGGGCCATTCACACAGAATGTCTTTCCATTTCAATGTGCTACCTTTCATAGTTTTTTTATTTAAACCCACATAGCAAATGTTTTCTGGCCCAGCTCTGGGCCACACAATAACTTTTCCCTTAGCCCAAGTACCACAAAGAATGACAGTCCTGAAGTGGCCCATAACTGGATTAAAGACAAAGGCCACACATGGTCCATAAACGGCCTGAAAAAACAATTTATCACTCTTAACTGTCCCTGAACTGGGCCAAAACATGTTTATTATTGGTACCGAATCTCAGCTATAAGGTTATACTTCAACCAGAAACCCCAAAAACAGAGCCATAACCCAGCCTAATGTTACCTAAACAATGTGAACAATCGCTGATCTGGGCCTCACACCTCCCATCCACAACTGGCCCAACTATAGTTTGCCGTCATGCATGCAGTGCCATCATTGCCATGCAGGGCCCACCTTTGGCTGACATTATGCATACCAGTGCCAGCAACAAGCCAGCAGTGCCATAATGACGCCACATTTGGGCTAAGTCCATTTGCTATGTGGAAACATGATTGATTGTGTACCATTGTGCATGAAATGTGCTATATAAATAAACCTGCATTGCCTCGTCTTGCTGGGTGTTGGTCTTACACTCACATATTGTAACACTAACAAAAAATGCAAAAACAACTTTGCTTGTTTTTGTCTTCTTTAATTGCCACCTCAAGTCATGGTGCCATTACAGAGCGGAGGCAGAGCAAGTGTTGCATGCTACTGTTTAGCAAGTTGATATGACTACTGTTCTATTTGGTAGCAACATAGTAGAGGAAGTACTGCATCTCACATGTTTAGATGTGTTCTGTGTGAATGACCCATAACAGTCCAAAATAAGCTGCACAAACTTTTAATAAGAACCATAATTAATAATTCCGCATTTATTTTGAATGATTTAGAAGCCTGGAGTAATGATGCTACATGTTCAGCAAACATATATTCACAAAGCATTGTTTAAAAAGTAATATTGTTAAAATAAGTGTCATAATATGTAATGTTAAGAGTATTCATTCATTTTCTTTTCAGCTTAGTCCCTTTATTAATCTGGGGTCGCCACAGCGGAATGAACCGCCAACTTATCCAGCATATGTTTTATGCAGCAGATGCCCTTCCAGCTGCAATCCATCTCTGGGAACCATCCATACTCATTCACACTCATACACTACGGACAATTTAGCTTACCCAATTCACCTATACCACATATCTTTGGACTTGTGGGGGAAACCAGAGCACCCTGAGGAAACCCACGCCAACATGGGGAGAACATGCAAACTCCACACAGAAATGCCAACTGACCCATCCGAGGCTCAAATCAGCGACCTTCTTGCTGTGAGGCGATTGTGCTACCCACTACGTTACCGTGCTGCCCATTAAGATTATTTAATACATTCATTCATTCATTTTCAGCTTAGTCCCTTTATTAATCAGGGGTCGCCACAGCGGAATCAACCAACGATTCCAGCATATGTTTTATGCAGCGGATGCCCTTTCAGCCGCAACCCATCACAGGGAAACTATTCAATCGATTTTAAAAATCACAGTTGCTCAGTGGGTAGCACCTCACAGCAAGAAAGTCGCTGGGTGCTCTGGTTTCCCCCACAGTCCAAAGACATGTACTATAATGGAGGTACATTGAGTAAACTAAATTGGCCTTAGTGTATGTGTGTGTGTGAGAATGCAATACTGGGTTGCGGCTGGGAGGGCATCTGCTGCATAAATCAGATGCTGGAACAGTTGGTGGTTCATTCTGCTGTGGCGACCTCTGATAAATCAGAGACTAGCTGAAGGAAATGAATGAATAAACTATTAAAACCTTTTTGACCACTAGTATGGCTGTGTTCTATTGGATTAACATTTAATCAGACTTTCTGTAAAAACATTGACAGGAATCTAGGATGAGCAGTGTTTTATAGAAGGATTGAAATGTGCGGTTTAAATGTGTCCGGGTTTCCTCTGACTTACAGTATGCTCAAATCCCTTTCTGGACAAGTAAACACAGTAACCATAGTGATCCAAACCACAGCTTCTATGGAAACACACACGCACGCACGCAAGCACGCACACACACACACTCACACTAAGGTTTGCCATACAGTGCTGAAACTCAGTGAAATGACCAAAGTTCAGAACCAAACGCTGATGTTAACACTTCGATGTATGATAAATAGTTACAATACAGAGTTCCTGGTATCCATGCTGCTGTCAAATATCTCATTAAATTTGAGCTGGGACGCCCTGAATGGGGAACACCCTTCAAATGAGTCATACATTCCAGCAACATCATTTCAACTTGACAACTGTAGACTGCCTCACCATACTGGATTCATTTCGCACTTTTGTTATTCTAATACATGCACACTAGCAACAGTGTTTATTTTCTTTATGGTCTGTAAAGAGTATACTCTTAATCACGCACAGCGTTCGGACATGTTTTACACCCTACAGTAACATCTGCTTCCTTTTAGAGCAGGATTCTAATTTGTTCCTCCGGGTTGCATTGTGAGATGCATGTTTTATTATGTTTGTATGGAATTGTAATGACAAACACATTACCATTCAGACGTTTTATTTATTTATTTATTTATTTATTTATTTATTTATTTATTTATTTATTTATTTATTTATTTATTTATTTATTTATTTGTCTGTCTGTCTGTCTATTTATTTATTTATTTGTCTGTCTGTCTGTCTGTCTGTTTATTTATTTATTTATTTATCTGTCTGTCTGTTTATTTGTTTATTTATTTGTTTGTTTATTTATTTATTTATTTGTCTGTCTGTCTGTCTGTCTGTCTGTCTGTCTGTCTGTCTATTTATTTATTTATTTATTTATTTGTTTATTTATGTATTCATTCTTTCATTCATTCATTCGTATTACCCCAGGCAAACTAAAAGGAATGAGACTTTGGTAACACTTTACAATAACAGTACATGAATAATGATGTATTAATATGTAAACAAAACATTACTTTATTATGAATTAATGCTGAGTTAAGGTATACGCTAATCATGAACTAACTTTAACTACAACATGAGTCACATGAGTTCACGTGTGAATAACGGCTACATTAATTACTTGTTAGTACATGATTGTTTGTTAATTAATGTATTAATTACCACATTAGTTTATGCTTAATTTAACCATTATGAACTCATGAGCTGTTAATGTGTAATTATGTTGTGACTTTACTTGGAGGGGCACATCATCATTAAATAATCATTAACTAATCATGAACTCCTTATGCACGTCTAACTAGTGAGTTTACACTGAATAACATTAGAAAAGTGTTCAGTCGACATCAGCATGAACAGGAGATCATTAGTAGTTAATGATGATGTGCCCCTCCAAGTAAAGTCATGACATAATTATACATTAACAGCTCATGAGTTCATGTTGCTTACATTCAGTTTAAACTTAATTGTTAATTAATACATTAATTACCAACATGTACTAACAAGTAATTAATGTAGCGGTTATTCACACCTGAACTCATGTGACTTATGTTGTAGTAAATGTTAGTTCAAGATTAGCGCATGCATTAACTCAGCATTATTTCATAATAAAGTAATGTTTATTTATTCATTTTCTTGTCGGCTTAGTCCCTTTATTAATCCGGGTTCACCACAGCGGAATCAACCGCCAACTTATCCAGCATATTTTTACGCAGCGGATGCCCTTCCAGCAGCAACCCATCCCCGGGAAACATCCACACACACACATTCACACTCATACACTATACGGACAATTTAGCCTACTCAATACACCTATCACCTATGCCTATGCCACATGTCTTTGGACTTGTGGGGGAAACCGGAGCACCCGGAGGAAACCCACGCAACCACAGGGAGAACATGCAAACTCAGCCTTGACCCAGCCGGGGCTCGAACCAGCGACCTTGTGATGCGAACGTGCTAACCACTAGGCCACCGTGGCGCTTAAGTAATGTTTAGTTTACATATTAATACATCATTATTCATCATGTACTGTTATTGTAAAGTGTTACCGAGACTTTCACCAGAAAAACAAATATAATAGAAAATACTGTCAAAATATCTTTGCATCTCTTCGGAAAATTTAGAAAAATAATACAAATTCCAACTAATACTAATACTTGTGTTCAACTCCACTTGAAATATTGTTTACATGGGCTATAGTATAAAGCAATATTATTACATTTTTAAACACGTGATGCAATAGTCTACTAAACTGATTAAGTTGTTAGTCAGGCAGTTAATGTGAATCATATCTTCTTGCGTGTTTAATCTCAGGGAGGAGATTCAGTGAAAGCGCCGGCTGGTGGGTGACGTCACTGAAATGGGCGTGTCTTCTTTTACATGAACAGACCGTGGTCTCGTCAGTTGTTCAGTCTATGAAGCGCTTTTTCGTCGTGGTTTTTCCGCTTTTTCATTTCACCTGTGACTGCAAACTCAATATGGAGAAAGTCATTACCCGCGTAGTGATTTCTTGTTTTTCCGTGCCCGTGCGTTCAGTCCGTTAGTTTAGTTTTTGCCTGTTGTTACTTATTCACAAGTGATTATAGTTGTTGATAACAGTTTTTAAGCGACGATGACAAGTGTGAGGACTCTGTTTTTAATTTTTCTATCGTCTTCACTGGTCGCTACGGGGAGAGGTAAGCTTATTTTCCTTCACATTCGCTTCACTTACTGTTTTTAAAATGTTTTACAATTGAAATACATTTATTTGTTTGAAGTGAATAAATATTCACAGAGGATAATCGAGCTTAATAGAAGAAAAGTAGTCATTCTAAAACAACATGTGTATAAAACAACAGTAAATCATATGTTTATATGAAGAGTTCAGATGTAAAAATGTGCGTTTTTCTCACCCTCTTGTGTTCGGTTATTTCTTATTAAGGCATGAAAATAACCTGTTCTTTGCACTAAGGGTGAAATACTGAAAGTGCACACAACAGCCTGTGAAAAATGCTAATTTTAGATGAAAGTTTCACACGGCACTTTCTGACGGTTTTTGCGTCTAAACTTTTTTTTATATATTTTAAAGTTTTCCTGTAGTTGAATGAAGCTATATTAAAGTCAGGAGGAGCTGAAATGTATTCACACACTTTATAATAAAATAACATTCGAAACGAACTAATGGCAGATGTAATATTAATATTAGAGTTTATACTCACTGAGGGATCATTAAAAACAAACAAACGAAACAGTAATATTGTGAAATCTTATTTTAATTCAAAATAATTGTTTTACTAATTGTTTTAAATGCAGTGTTTGGCCTCAAAACTAGTTTCTTAAAATAATGGAAACTGATTAATTTATCCATGTCTTTGATATAACTTATATGTAATAAGTATTTTAAAAATAAAGCTTTAATAAATAGACTTCTGACATTTCCATGACAATATATTGATGTTATCAGGAATTATCTCAGCCAATAGATATATACAGTACATACAGTTATTTCATTATCTTTATTTCAGGAATATTTAACAAAAAATAAAATAAAAATAAATAGGAACAACATTTATTTATTTTCATCTTGACATCTTATTTCATGAATATTTATTTTAACATCTTAAATGTCTTCCCTTTGGATTTACAGTGTTCTTGCAGAATGCAGTAATAATGCCCTTTTTAAACAAACAAATAAAATCAAACATTTGAATTTGGTTACTTTTTGTTGTTAATAATCTGTCTTGTGTTTGTGGTTGATTTAGCGACATGTTTATTTCCTGTTTTGAATGGCAAACATGTCTTATCCTCGGAATCCAGACTAAAGAATGAATTCCCAGATGGCTCAACCGCTGTGGCGGAGTGTGCAAAAGGACATGAGGCAAAGGATGGGTCACCTTTAATCACCTGCCAGAATGGGAAATGGAGTAATATAGAATTAATATGCGAAAGTAATTCATCTTTCATTTTGGAATCTGGCCATTCCCTTCAAATGAAATGCTTTCCTGTAATGTACAGTATGTGTTGTAAAACATTATGTTTGCATCCATTTCAGAGATGGACTGTGGACCCCCAATACCTTCAGCACATATGACATATTTAATCAATGAGGGAACATTGTTTGGAGCCTATGTAAAACCTGTATGTGACACTGGGTAAGAACTTGATGTCTATATCATCATCATCATCATCATCATCATCATAATGTAGCAAATATAATTGATATCTTATTTCTTTAACTCAGATATGACCTGGAAGGATCAAGCTACAGGCAGTGTCTTGTAACAGGCTGGAACGGAGCTTCTTCTTGCGTATGTGAGTCCTCAAGTTTGAACTATAACACACATCTGTGTTGTGCTGTCAGTGTTATTGAGAATAATAGTGACCGTCCACTTTTCAGCACTGATGGTTCTGGAGTTAACCTTTCCAAAGGTCTCTGTTTAAATGATCCAAGCCATAAACCAAACAAACCAACTATGAGGAGAATCAAAACATTACAAACTTTGTTTTTAAGCGAATGTGTTTATAAGAAAATCAGACTAAAAAGGTGTAAGACTGCATATATTGCACAGATTTAATGACTGGAAGAACTATAGGATTCTAAATGACACAATTGAATCAAAAACTATAT
>CAIGQQ010033975.1:5457194-5494249 GCA_903798035.1 Danio albolineatus | reverse complement strand
ATATATATATATATATATATATATTCCATTAGCAAAAAAAAACAAAAAAACAGAGAAACAATAGATGCCTTTTTTTAATTATGATTTTTTTAGGGGGGTTTTACCTTTAATTGGGATAGGACAGAGAAGGTTACAGACAGGAAAGTATTGGAAGCAGAGAGAGGGGAAGGGTTGACAAAGGACCTTAAGTCAGGAATCAAACTCTTGTTCACCGTGAGCACCATGGTGCTATATGTCAGCTCACCTAACCACTAGGCTATTGGTGCCGACTAGATTCCCTGTTTATTGCAAAATTACGCATATGCAAATATACAACTATGGTAAAAAATTAGGATATCTTTTCCCCTGATTTAAACGTGTTATTTTTGTTGGGTTTCTTGTAATACAAACGTAATCTTTAAAATAGTTTTTGCTATCGTAATTATTTCTCTGTTGTTTTAGTTTTAGTAACTGTATTGTGTTCTTGTCTATTTTAAATATGTATATTTTTATATTTAGTATACTTTTGTTATTATTTGTGTTATTTTAAAGTCATTTTATTTTAAGTAATGGTAATTAATTTGTGTTTTTCTGTTCGGTTAATTATAAAATCACTCTAAATATTAACATCAGTGTTGTTCAGGTCAGAGATGTTATAACAGTCTCTGTTTCATCATGTCTTTTATAGTGATAACTTGTGAGGATCCAACTAATCCTAAACATGGCAATGTGACGTTTCGCAACCCTGTTCAGTATAACGATGTGGTCGAATATTCATGTGATGAAAACTACACCCTCGTTGGAAACAGATTCATTACCTGTGGGGATGACTGGGATTATAATTCACCACCTCCAAAATGCGAAGGTTAGTTTTTGGAATTTAAGTTTTTATCCATTTAAATCCTTCTTTGTTCTGATAATTTACATTGAAATCATCTAGTTTGTAAAGTTACTAGTGATATTTGGCCTCATTTACAGTCCTTTTGGCTTTATTATTATTATTATTATTATTATTATTATTATTATTATTATGACTTTTATCATTATGTATTTTTGTTCTGTTTTTTGTCCTAAGATCTGGCATAGAAGGGTCATTTAGATATACAGAATATTTGATTGGTCAGTGCATCTGAAAGCTGAAGTGCTTAGTGATCTAATAACTAATAAATAACTGATCTGCATTGGTGAAAGTGAGAAGCTGCAGGTTTTGACTGCTTATGTCTTATATCTTGTTGGGAATTTTGGCTTCGTTTTAGATCACAGTAGTAGGGCTGGGCGATATGGACCAAAAGTCATATCCCGATATATTTAGGCTGAATATCGATATACGATATATATCCCGATATTTTTATCACAAAGTGAGAGCAATTGTTTAGTCACAGTCAAACCCAAATATGACATTTCACAAGTAGTTTTATTTAAACTGGCTGGATGAAACAACACTCAGCTGTTCAAAGAACAATAAAATGTAAAGATAAATACTGTATAACAAATATTATAAAATAATTAAAATGGCAAACCCTAGTAAGGGCAGGGTTTATATATAAAGACAGAACAAAATAAAGTGCTCAGTTTATGAAAATTTTAAAACATTTCTTATCTGACTATGAACAGACTATGACTATAAACATTTGGTCCCTTGTTTTTTACTTTGATTAACAGTTAGTGCTGTCTTGAGGTGGACATTAGAAATCAGACATGCGCGTCCTCCTTTGTTTAAAGATTTTGTGCGAGAAACACTGGTTAACGCGAAATGTTTTACGTTAGCTAGCTGGTCAGCAAGGCGCTGCCTAACGTCAATGTACATTTGTGGCAGTGCTTCCCGTGCAAAGTAGTTGCGACTGGGGAGCTCATATCTCGAGTCCATGGTTTTTAGTAGCTTTTTAAAGCCGACTTGTTCCACAGTTGCAACAGGGACCATATCTTTAGCGATGTGATAAGTGACTGCTTTTGTTATAGTGCACCACTTGTCACTTTTCTTTTCGTACGGTACACCGCGGGAAAATGAAGCTTGAAGGGAGCTTTGTGTCGGGGCTGGAGCTTTTGCGGGTTGCGGTCGGCAGCGCGCAGTTTTACACACTCTTCATACTGCAGTTTGTGCCACCCTTTTAGATGGTGAAAAAGATTTGTAGTGCTTCCACCGCTGGCTGTAACTTCTTTATGGCACTCCCTACATATGGCATGGTTTTGTTTCTCATCAGAAACTTTGAATTAAAACCATCTCCATATTACTGAGCCGCTACTTTTTCGTTTACCAACTAATTTCTCCGCATGCTCAGCAGATGTTGTTGCTTCCTCCATGTTTGTTGAAGAGTGCCGGCGGATTGTCTGCTCCAGTGTCCAGCCCCTCCCCTCTCTGTGCCTGAAAGAGGAGGGGCGTGGCCAGGGGCGCGCGAAGTAGTGCTGAGAGCTCCGGGTTAAAGCAGTTGGCTGGAGCAAGGCTCACAGCGCAGTTTGAACTACGCAGCCTATATCGATATATGCGATATGGTCAAATTTCATATCTCGTTTAAAAATATATCGATATATTTTTAATATCGATATATCGCCCAGCCCTACACAGTAGCTTACAGATACGATTAAGACATAAGAACACTCCAAAAAACATTCATTTTGATCTCAGTGTGATTTTTAAGTGAGTCAGTTTATTCAGTTTAAGGCTTATGTGAAAGTAAAATCTGTGAATGTTGGCAGCATGTGTGCTCTTTTTTTTTTTTTTTTTAGTTGCAGATGTACGTAGGTTAAAAAAATCTCTCAGTATCTCTAAGATTAAGTGTTTGGGTTTTAATCATTTATGTCTTGTTGTTTCATTTTAGTTGAGTTTGATTTTTTTAGGAAGATCTGGCAACACTCTTAAGCCAATACATACCTCACTGTCTTTGCATGCTGGCACTGAAGCCAACTCTGATATGAGCTTAAATATGAGATTTATGACCATATTTGTTCTGTTCCTTTTTGTGCACTGACTACATAGAATTTGCATAAATGCTGCTGTAACTACCAGCATCTTTCAGAAATCAATTTGGTTGTTAAATACAGTAGCTGTTGGGTTGCTATTTCCATAAATGACTGAACTTTGTGTCCATGTACAGAACAGGAATAAGCACTAAAAGATGAACTGACAACTGTAATTATCCACAGTGTTTAAAGGGCCTTCGTACTGTCATTTTCATTGTAGACAGGCAAGCTGTTTGTGTCTGGAAACTGGCATAAAGGAATTAGTAAATGTGTTTTGAGAAGCCCAAATCTGACTCTAAATAGTCTGAACAAATATTTGAGTGACTTGTGTTGGTGTTGCAGCATCATCAGCGCACAAGCATGTTAAAACTGGTGAAACTGAAGAGCTGCATTGACCATTCACTTGTTTTTTATCTCCCCTTTTAGACTTGTTTATATGTGTTGTCTTGGTAACCGATTGTACTATCTGAAGGTCTCCCTTGTTAAGCAGGTCCTTCACGCCTTTTGTGTTTTCGTTAGTTGTTTTAGGCTTGTGTGTTGATGCGACTCACATCTTCCAGTTGTTCTCATCTGAACCCAACCGAATCATCTTAACGTCATGTTTCCACTTCTACTTAGTCCTGGTGGTGACTGGCTTGATGTTATTTCTTTGGATATGTATCTCAGATTGCAGAGTGGGGAGTATCAGGCTGTGCATATCTGTGCTGAACAAAATATTATTAAAAATGACGTCTAAAATTAAGGGGTGTATTCATAATGATAAGAGTAATGATACGAGTTAAAGGGCCAGATTTAGCAACAGTCTGCACCACATACACCCTCTATAAAAAAGTACAGTAAGGATCTATGGTACTGTGAAAAATTAGTGATGAAGTGTGGGGCCACAGCTTATGTTGTTGCATTTGGATTTGTAGGAGTTTCCTTTTCAAATGCAATGTTTATGAAAGGATTAAAATGAATGTTGAAATACAAATTACAGATGTCTACTCTAATCTGGATACATTTGAAAATGGCGTTTTTTATCTAAAAACGCTCCACATCTACATTCAAGAGTTCACACTTAGCTGATGGATGATTATAAAGCGTATTTGGCATGCTGTCCCTGTCAGAATATCCTTGAGCCTGGGGATCCCTTCGTTTAAAGGGCAAGAGGAGAGTTTGAGCTCAGGTAAGTCTCGAGAACTCCCCCAGCTTGAGAAAGTGCTGAGATATATCTGACTAGAGTTGCTTTAAGATGCTATTTAAAAGTAGTCAATTTACTTATGTAGTATGTTTTTTGGACGGTGGGCGGAAACCGGAGGACCTGGGGAAAACCCACGCGAACATGGGGAGAACATGCAAACTCCACACAGAAACGCCGACTTGCTTGGGAAGAGGCCGAACCAGCGGTGTTCTTGCTGTGAGGCAACAGTGCTAACCACTGGGCCACCGTGCCGCCCTATAGGATAAGGGGAGGAGTTGGGGTGGAAGGGGGGATTCTTCAAGACGAAGATGACCTGAGTAGAAAGCTCTGGAATTTATAGTGTGTCAGGATTCGTCTGATTGGTGCAATATGCGGAGCTGATGTGGTACCAGCTGTGTTCAATCATAAGCACGAGATCCTCTCGAAAGTAGTTTAAAAATAAACCCCACTTATTATTTTCAATCGTTTGCCTAAAGTTGGTAATCCACACCAAAATGACAGAAAACACTTTTGTACCTGTACAGTGCATGCATTTGGTTGTACGACACTTTGATCTGTCTGGTGTTTATTCACTTTCCGGCTCTCTGAAAAGTCATGAAGTTTTTTAAATGGGCCAACAGTGAAGGGGAGTTGCAAAATGTTGCAAATGTGAGAGTATAGACTGGAAGCTGTATGGAAACAAAAGCACATAAACAAACTTTCCCTGTCACTTTAAGAAAAGCTGGGGCAACTGACATTAATATACAAAACATCCAAAAGAACTGCTGTGCAGTGTCTTGCACCCTTTTTAGCTGAATTGGTCTCATAATGCACAAAAAAATGTATCGTTTTGAAAGCCTGTGTTTTCAGTCCACACCGCAAAACAGAAAAGGCAATTTTAGATTTTTCCCTTTTAAATAGTGTTTGTTTCATTTGACTTTTAGAAAACATTTTGCTGTGATTGTTGCTGTAGGATGAGCAACTGCAAAGAACAATTCTAAAATATGATCAGGACATATGGAATGCCAAGCTGCATTCTTTTACATTTGCATACCTTTTGGCCAGTTTTGGTTGTAAAAGGAATTAGTTCTTGCGTCTGTGACTCCCGGCTAGAGACTCTAATGCAGGGGGTGCTCAATCCTGTTCCTGGAGAGCCACCTTCCTGCAGATTTCAGTTGCAACCCTGATCAAACACACCTGAACCAATTAATTAGGACCTGAACAGCACTTTATAATTACAGGCAGGTGTGTTTGATATGGGTTGCAACTAAAATCTGCAGGAGGGTGGCTCTCCAGGAACAGGGTTGAGCACCCCTAGTTAAAAATAGATAGAGGCTAAGTTGCACATGCATTAGAGCAATGTGCAACTTAGCCTCTATCTATTTTTAACTGGAATAATAAAACTGATCTATGTCATTATGTGGAATATATTCCACATAATGAATATATATATAAAGTTAATAAATAAGTTTCAAGCAAAGATGGAGAAAAAGAGGCTAAATTTACGTACTGCAGCTTTAAACGGAACCTATTATGCCCCTTTTTACAAGACGTAAAATAAGTCTCTAGAGTGTGTATGTGAAGTTTTAGCTCAAAATACCACACAAATTAGGTTTCATAAGTCTTTGAAACTGCCCCTTTTAGGCTTTGCTCCTAATGGCCTATTTCCACTGAGTGGTACGGTACGGGTTTGTTTCGGTATGCTTTTGTGGCCGTTTCCACTGTCAAAAGGTACCTAAAAGCAAACCGTACCATACCATTTTTGGGTACCCTTTATAAAAGGTTACCTAGCTGGACAAAAGGGTACCAAAAGGCGGAGCAAGAAGTGCAGCTGAGAGATATTGGTTTGCAGAGATATAGTACATCACTTGCTCATGCATCAAGCGAGAATGAAAACAAAGACACCGCCATTTTTAAAAACACAGCCGAGACGCTACACTGTAATAATATATACATATAATAACAAGCAATAGTCGATCCGAGCTCAAACAAACCTTGTCATTTTCTTAATAAATAACCACTAAGCCAAGTAGAAGAGCAGAATCTACCCTGTGCCCTGTAGTTTTTTTACAAGCTGAGCAGTTTTGTTTTGTCACTTGCGCTCACTGTGCGTCTATATTTTTAAACAGCGAACCTCTTGAGCTGATAATAATAATGTGCACGTGATTATTGAAGTGCTTCTGACATCTGATCCTGTCAGAAAGAGACAAACGTGGGACTGACGTGCGAAAAAACAAAGGAGAAGCCGGAAGAAAAAAAAAGGAGCAAATGATTTTTTTAGCGACTGTAAGGTGCTGTATGTGTTCATTCATTCATTCATTCATTTTCTTTTCGGCTTAGTCCCTTTATTAATCCGGGGTCGCCACAGCGGAATGAACCGCCAACTTATCCAGCATTTGTTTTACGCAGCGGATGCCCTTCCAGCCACAACCCATCTCTGGGAAACACATCCACACATTGTCATTCACACACATACACTACGGACAATTTAGCTTACCCAATTCACCTGTACCGCACGTCTTTGGACTGTGGGGGAAACCGGAGTACCCGGAGGAAACCCACGCAACCACGGGGAGAACATGCAAACTCCACACAGAAATACCAACTGGCCCAGCCGGGGATCGAACCAGCGACCTTCTTGCTGTGAGGCGAACGTGCTAACCACTCGGCCACCGTGGCGCCCTATGTATGTGTTCATATATGTTGCATTTATTTATTTATTTTATATAATTGCAGACGTTACAGTAGGCTATTTCTCACTATCATTGATGTGCAGTTGTAATCAAGTCATGTTCATAGATTGGTTAGTAATGAACATTTATGCACAAGTATTTATGTGTGTGATATGTGATATGTGAACAGCTCCACACAGCTTTACTTGACGTTAACTGAAATTTTCTGTTGTACACCATGTCCACCAAAAGAGTACCATTAGTGCCCCTTTAGCAGTGGAAACGCAAACCTGATAAAAGTGACCCGTACCGACCCAGGTGATACTGTACCACTCAGTGGAAACGGGCCATAATTGTACCATTTTGGTGACTGTTGCTTTAAATTTAAATGAGTTTGTGCTCTTTTCAAAAGAGGGTGGAGCTACATATCCCTATGTGTCAGCATAGTGGCTGATTCAAAAACAAGCCTAACTTACTATGCTAATAAGGGAGACATAGTCACTATTGGGCAGGACTTTCCTCCTGTAATGACACATTCAAAGGGAGAATGTCGATCAAAGTGTTTCTGCAGGCTGTTTATATAAAAAAATAAAATGAGAACATTTTTATCATTATGAGCTGGTTATATTCACACACTTTTGCCACACAACTGTGTTTAAGTGAAGTTTGTTTACAAACTAATTTCGAGAGGATCACGTGCTTATGATTTACCACGGCTGGCCGCACATCATTTAATCACAATCGCCCAATCATATGATTCCCCTTCTACTATAAATAACCACAGTTCCAGTCCAAAGCTATCTTCGTATGGAAGAAAACCCTTCTTTCCTCCCCCTTCTCCTCCTTTTCTTAGATCAGGTGGCACGGCAGCTCAGTGGCTAGCACTGTCGCCCCACAGCAAGAACACTGCTAGCCTGGTCCTCGCCAGGCTGGTGGGTGTTTCTGTGCAGAGTTTGTATATTCTCCCTGTGTCTGCGTGGGTTTCCCCCGTGCCCTCCGGTTTCCTCCCACCATCCAAAGATACACATAATTCATAACAGATTAAACAATTCAGGCTCTGGTCTAACTCCCTTCCTCCTCGGGTGTTTCCCTTAGCTGCTGCAGCGGGGAGTTTGAGAGCTACCTAAGCTCAAGCTCCCCTCTTGCTCTACGAACAGGAGGGAGCCCTGGGCTCGAGGATCCCTTGAGCTCAGGGCTCTCTCCAGGGACAGCATGCCAAACAAGCTCACATCAAATCATCAGCGAAGTGTGAACTCTTCAAACCCTTTATAAAAGTGATTTTTGCATAATAGGTCCCCTTTAAGAGAACCAATCTATAATTTAAAACGTTTACAAATGCTTTAAACAGAAGTCTTGTAAATGTGTCTTTCCATTCATTTTTTTAATAGTATTTGGATTAGAAAACGATTTGGAATTTTGTTTTGACATTTTAGTCGACCTGCTTAACATTGCTGAAATACCAGGAATGGTGCAATGTGCCAGATGACTTGAAGTAATTCCAACACTATATTTTGCACAGTTTTGCAGTATTTACAGAAGAAACATGTTTAACTTTTTCCTAGCTTTACATGTTTACAAACAAGTAGTTTCCTTTCTGTTCCCAGCTATTGAATGTGAAGTTCCTGCAATTAAATTTGGTAACCAGACTGAAGGAAATCCTCCCTACCTACATAAAAGCCGAGCCACGTTTGAATGCTTGCCAGGTTACAGGATGAATGGTTTGGCCACATCAGTGTGTGAGGAGAGAGGCTGGTCTGCACTGCCTGAATGTGTTGAAGGTAAGCTTAACCTTCTAAAGGCCTTAACACTTTCCATTTTTTCCCAAGCTGTGCATTCATGATATGAGTGATAAGTAGGCTGCACAGAATCTGAAGCATTTTAAGGGGAAACCGCTGCATTCCGATGATTTAAACATAGTGGAATGTGTTAAGTGGAGCCTGAATGTTGCACTTTTATTGGTAGCTAACTGTGTTATTTGTAGTGTCATCAGGAAGAATTTTCCAATTTCATTTTTTAAGCATAATTTAATGTCATTCACATTCTTTTATTCAGCGAGTATCCATGACTCAAAAATGATAGTAAAAACTGAAATTTCTATCAATTTAATAATCCAGCATAAAAGTATGGAATCTTTAAATGTTTTTTAAAATGAAATACCAAATACATAAATTTAATTGCATCAAAACAAACTACAAAATACAGCATCCAAAAACGAATCAAATTAAAATACTGTTTTAAAATACTACAAAATACTTTTAAAACGGAGCATGAAATTTCTTCACAAACCTTCCATCAACAGGCCTATTGGATCAATCCCTTGACTATTACACTGACAAAAAGTGAAGAATGTTTGATAGCAACAGCTTTCTCTGTTCTTAGCATTGCTCAGTAGCAATTTTCGATGGTTGTTGACTTGCTCCTGAATAGACCCTCATAATTTGTCTGTTACTTTCTCTAAGCAAATCCATACTCTAATCATTGACCACCTTCTTTAAAATAAATCCATTTTCTGTTCTAATCTCAGGCTTAGGCAAATAACTGGGAAAGCACCAACTGGATGCCATATTTTTATGATGTCATCCTAAACTGTAGACTTCTGGCAGAGTTCTTTTTACAGTACTACTAAACTACCCTGTGTATACAGTGCATAGCATAAATGAGATGAGTACACTGCCTTTGAAAACAATGTTTATACATTTCTCAGTGAATATCTGCTTGTTAAGTGTCACTTCACACTTCACTTCAGGGTCCAAATGCTAAATGCTTTATAACAAATGGTTATAATATAGCGGTGCCACGGTGGCGTAGTGAGTAGCACGTTCGCCTCAGAGCAAGAAGGTTGCTGGTTCGAGCCCCGGCTGGGTCAGTTGGCATTTCTGTGTGGAGTTTGCATGTTCTCCTCAAGGTTGCGTGGGTTTCCTCCGGGTGCTCCGGTTCCCCCCACAAGTCCAAAGACGTACAGGTGAATTGGGTAGGCTAAATTGTCCGTAGTGTATGAGTGGGAATGTGTGTGTATGGATGTTTCCCAGAGATGGGTTGCGGCTGAAAGGGCATCCGCTGCATAAAAAAATATGCTGGATAAGTTGGCGGTTGATTCCGCTGTGGCGACCCCGGATTAATAAAGGTACTAAGCCGACAAGAAAATGAATGAATAATAAAGCTTACAAAGCAATGTAAAACTTTCGATATAATGTATATATACCTAATATCAGATGACAATTTTTTTAAATTGTTAAAATATTGGTGTCTGTGATGCAGCAAGTCATCAATGCAGCATAGTTTTTTTTCTTTAACTAGGCTATATTAATTAAAATAAGAGTGTAGCAACCCAAAATCTTTAGGAAAAGACGAATAACACATTTAAATTGAAATAAGGCCATGCAAAAAACAAAAAAAAAAACAGCAAAATCTTGACTAAATTTGATATATAATTTTTTCATGGTTCTCTTTATTTGTTTTATTTTATTTAATTTTTTTTTTTTTTAATCATTATCATTTTCTTTGGCATGTGCTAATTTTAGCGCCATGATCTTAAGTTACTTTGTTAGTTCCAGTTTTGACTTTAGCACTGACTAATGTCACTTAGGGTTGGGTCGATAGATGATCCCATCGTTCATCGCTGGTGGCCCATAGGCATCACAATGCTGAGCCGGTATCGCGATTCTCCGCCCCGCCCTCATCACAGCAGCAACCCGCTCGTAAAAATTACACCCTTAGGCCGCGTTTACACTAATGCGTCTTAAAATTGCATTTTAGAATATAAACGATCCACGTTTCCCACGGAAAAAGTGATTGACAGGTGGTAATTTTTTGTGTAACGTATCTTTATTTATGATTTGGTTATCGGTAAAACAAACACTTTATTTAATTATTCGTAAATAATTCATTCACCACCGCCTATAACGACGAGGCCATCATCCATCACGATGTTTCACATTAGACATCGTATGATGACAAATTGGTCAACATCGCCCAACCCTAATATCACTCATTCATTCATTCATTCATTCGTTTACTTTTTGACTTAGTCTCTTTATTAATCAGGGGTTACCAACTTATCCAGCATATGTTTTACGCAAGGGATGCCCTTCTAGCTGCAACCCAACATGGGGAAACACCCATACACTACTCACTAATGCATTAATTAATATACATATAAGTAATAATTTAAAAGCGATCTGTATGGGGTTTACTCATGCTACACACACACACACACACACACACACACACACACACACACACACACACACACACAAAAACACACGTATACAGTACACACACACACATTTAAATAATGCTGTGCAATTTTCTACCAGTTATTCCTTTACAGCCAACAGAAAGCACCATAGACGTTGCATCAACAGTCACCTCAGCAATCTATAGTAAGAATATAAGACTCTATAGTACAATACTGTATGTCTTATTTATATTTCACACTAATTATCTGTCATTGGTTATTGAATAGAATTTATTGCAGAAGAAGAACAACAAGAAGAACTAAAAGAAGAAGAAGAAGAACGAGAAGAACTAAAAGAAGAAGAACAAGAAGAAGTGGAGCATTTCATTACTGTTTTGCAGAGTGAGTCATCCTGTAAGTGATACATTTATATGTTGAATTGTCTGACTGCATCACCCTCAGGGAAAGTAATGTGGTGACTGTAGACTGTCGTGTAGCATATGTCACCGTATAATATACCAGTCAATGGTGGTGATGAGTTATTTTGTCTTGTTTCAGTTCCAAGTAAGTGAAGAATCATTTAGATAGTGTGCTGTACAGAAACAGAGCCCCATGAAATCAAAGAAAAAACATATTTAAAAATTGTGCCAAAAAACCGGTAATAATAATTCCAAGTGAAGTTTGACAAACTAATTTCGAGAGGAGCATGTGATATGATTGATCGTGGCTGGTCTCTCATCCGCAATCATCGATAATCCAAACCTAAAATAAATAGCCCATTTGACGTTACTACCTTTATCTTCATTTTTGAAGAATCCCCCCATTCACCCCATCTCCTCCTTTTCCTCCTTTACCAGAGGGAGCGCTCGAGAACTACCTGATCTCGGTCCCCCATACATATTTGACCAGGCGGGAGCTATGGGCTCAATTATGTCCAAGCTTAGGGTTCTCTCCCGGGATGCCAACCTGCTATTAGTATCAAGCAATATCTAAGTGTGAACTCTGGAACACATTTTAAAGACCCCCTGAAATCAGAATGAATGTTTTGGGGGTGTTAGTATTAAACTGTTAAACTATATATATTCATTAATTTTCCTTAGGCTTAGTCCCTTTATTCATCAGGGGACGCCACAGCAGAATGAATCGTCAACTTATCCAGCATATGTGTTGCACAGCGGATGCCCTTCCAGCTGCAACCCAGCACTGGGAAACATCCATACACACTCACTCACACACATACACTACGGACAATTTAGCTTACCCAATTCACCTACAGCACATGTCTTTAGACTTGTGGCAGAAACCAGAGCACCCGGAGAAAACCCACGCCAACATGTGGGGGAACTCGACACAGAGATGCCAACTGACCCAGCCGGGGATCGAACCAACGACCTTCTTACTGTGAGGCAATCGTGCTACCCACTGTTGCAACATGGTGCCAACTATATATAAGTTTTTATATAAATATATAGAATATTTAAGGATTCAGAATGTAGCGTCTGGTGTTCATGCCAATAATAATCAATGCTTTTTTTATGACATCACAGCGCACTTCAGTTGTTCATTAAATCTTCTGACCAATCCAATGCTCTCTACAGTATTATCTGAAATGCCCCACCCCCTATAAGATGATCAGATATTCACATGTAAACAAGTGTTCATACCAAGTGTTCGTCTGAATGTTAAACAGTTTATTAATTTATGTATGCACGTATGGCTGGGGAAATTCTCAGTGTGTCATGTATGCAGTATCTAACAAATGATTTTATGCTTTTATTCATGTATTTCTAATCATAGAACTTTTGGTCTTTCAGATAATGCCATTTGGTTAATAATTGTAATACCGCTGGGTAAGTTACTTCAAAAATGTCATTACTAATTGCATTGTTTAAACTGTGTTTAAATTACTTTTCTAATTAATTTGTCTTAAAAGTAACCTAATTTCTCAATACATAATTAAATTGCTCGACTCAAAAGGGGCAGGCATCAGCAGCACATTTGCATTTAAAGAGAGACCCCTTTTTCCCCATTTAAAAGGGGCTTTTACAACAAAATAAATTTACAAGTCATGCTGAAACTTCATGAGACACATTGTTGGACGCTCGTGCTATATGACTTAACACTAATATGACATAATATGCATTTTTATATATTTTAAAGCATAGAATATCAGATCTTGTACACAAATTAACCACCTAAATAAAAAGTACAATACTTTCAGATCACATTTATGATACAGTAATTTAATAAAACATTTTAAATATATACATGTTTTCTTAGTGTTTTTTTTTTTCTTTTACAGCCACATTGGCCATTTTGGCTATTATTGGTTCTATCCTGCGATATAACTGTAAACATAAAGGGTGAGTATATATTTCAGTCTGATTGCTTTAATGTCGTTCTAGTTGGTTCAGATTTCAGCATGGCAGACGGTCACTCCACTTCATTTGCATGCAGCTGTAGACATGCATTCATCACACATTATTTTGATGCTTTCTTGTGTCATCTCTTGCATGAATCCCATCTTTTAATATGCTCAATATTTTCACTGTCAAACAGAAAACTAGTTTTTATTGAGTTGGTTTCAGTGACAGCCATGTTGTTTGGCAGGTCAGAAAGCCAATTTAGTTAAGTTAGTTAAGGATAATCCACTTCAAAATCATGGTTTACTCATCATTTACTCCTCTTCAAGTGCTTTAAGTTTATTTTTTCCTGTTAAACTCAAAATAAGCTGGTTTGAAGCCTGTAGTCATTGGCATCTATATAATGAGTTTTGTAAATTACACAGTATTGAACTGTAATATGAACTGTATGACATGCAGTAAGTTGCTGTATTTTAAAGTTGCATTGTGAAAATTACTGTATATTTTACAACAAAGTTATACATACGGTTCCGTTAATACATACAGTATTGTATACAGCAAGATAAGTGTTGCTGTAAATGTAAATAGATTATTTTTGCTGTAATTGATTTACAGTAAGTCACAGGTGAACTGCTGCCAGTAAATTATTGTTAACAGCGTAGTAGGCAAAAACTTACTGTGGAAGTCAATGGCTAGTGGTTTACAGAATTCTTCAGCATATCCTTTTTTGTGTTCAATGCAAGAAACTCAAACAGGTTTAAAATAAGTGAAGCGTGAGTAAATGGTGACTGAATTTTCACTTTTAGGTGAACTGTCTCTTTAAAACTCGCCAAAAGCTCACCATGGTTACTAATTAATGGCAAACAGAGTTTGACATTACCATTTGTCATCCCTCTAATATAAACATAGTCATTCGCATTTATTTACCCCTTTGAATCGCAATATGGGGATCTTGATCTCTGCCCTGACAACTTTTGATGTTAAAAATTTTATTCGGTAGTTTAACCCAGTGGATTTTTATTTACATTTTAAATTGTTTCAAAAGGTTGTGTATGAAATAATATACAGTTGAAGTCAGAATCATTACCCCCTGTATATTTTATTCCCCAATTTCTGTTTAACAGATGAAAGATTTTTTAAACACATTTCTAAACAGTAGTTTCAATAACTAACATCTAATACCTGATTTCTTTAATCTTTGCCATGATGACATAATACGTACATAATATTCAACTAAATATTTCTCAAGATACTAGTATTCGGCTTAAAGTGACATTTAAAGGCTAAACTAGGTAATTTAGGCAAGTTAGGGCAATTAGGCAAATCGTTGTATAATGATTGTTTGTTCTGTAGACAATTGAAATGTACATATATATATATATATATATAGCTTAAGGGGGCTAATAATATTGACCTTTAGGATGTTTTTTTTTTAAATTAAAAACTGCTTTTATTCTAACTGAAATAAAATAATAAGACCTTTTCCAGAAGAAACAATATTATATGAAATACTGTGAAAAATTCCTTGCTCTGTTAAACATTTCAATATTTCAAATAGAAGAAGAAATTCACAGGATGGCTGATAATTTTTACCTCAACTGTACAAACGTGTAAACACACACAAATAAATCTGTACAATATTAATAAAAAAAATAGTGACAGCTCAATCCACTGTTTTTTGTACCTTTATTTATATGACCAACTCAGACATTGTGTTGTTCAAATACTGCACAAAAAAGACCCTTTGTTGAACATTTCAGCATCTACAGTTTTCAGATGAGAGATTAAGCTCCTATTTCAAAAGCATAAATAAACAGAAATCATAAAACGTTCGATTTGTTTAAAGTTGTATTGAGTAAAATGCTATTTTTATTGTACTCTGTAAACTTTTGATGACATTTCTTCCAAGTTTAAACTAAAAATGTGATCATTTAGAGCCTTTTTTGCATAAATAAATACATTTTATTTTTTAGGCAACACAATACAAGGACATTTTATGAATCAACATTTGTTATTTGACCCATTGTGTTTTTATATAATATAATATAATATAATATAATATAATATAATATAATATAATATAAAATAGTATAACATAGTATAACATAACATAATATAATATAATATAATATAATATAATATAATATAATATAATATAATATAATATAATATAATATAATGTAATATAATATAACATAACATAACATAACATAACATAACATAGTATAATATAATATAATATAATATAATATAATATAATATAATATAATATAATATAATATATAAATTCTCTCTAAATGACAAATTTTTTATTGAAATTTAGAAAAAATGTGTTATCAGACATTTATAGAATAAAGCAAATATTAACATTTTACTCGACCTAATAAATCCAGTAAATCCAAAGAAAAGAATATGCAAATAAGGAGTGCTGTAAGAAAGAAAACGGTTGCTCTGGTGCTTCTAATACAAAGTCACAAGAATAACTACGCAGAGTTAATGTCTGAGCAGATACTAATTATAAACAGCATGTGGAATGGATGGCTACTTTAATATTAACCCCCTCTAAAAATGAACATGTCCAATAAATAATGCATTATAATGACTTTATTTCCTCATTTGATAATGCTGCATAGTTCGTACAATACTGGCGAAGATCGGAGGACAAAAGACGAGTTATTGCTATTTCAGAGTATATAAAGCCAAGGTATCTACTCATGCTAAAACCTCAATATGATTTTTTTTACTCGTGTCATCACATGCACTCATTAGTTCTGGTATTAGCTGCAAAATAGTCTCCATTAATTAATCATTCTTAATATGTTTTTGTGTCATAATTAATTTCCCTTAATGTGTTTTCTCTGGACTTTGATACACAGGCCAAACAATCGGACGGCTCCTTTGTTGTAGCTTCATGCAAGCGGACTCAAGTTGTACACTTTGATTTATTTATTTATAATTGCTATGTATTTCTTGGCTTTGAATGATCAAATATAAAGACGATATTTTTGTGTTGTAGCATTAAAGATTTTGTTTTTCTAATCTTTTCAAATGACCTGGGTGTGTTTTTTCCCCCCATGGTGTGACTAAATCCTGACCTCAGAACTGTTTTCTCCATCTCGTTACCAAGAATCCACCCAAAAGAATTTAGTTTCCACTCATGTTTGGTTTTTAAAAGGAAGGTTTTAGTGGGATGTTGACGGCGTGTCACAGGCTGGAATTTCTGTGATCATTGGTGAAATGAAACCTGATCCTGGATGAGCAAACGTTGTTGAATTATTGCACAAGTGTTACTTTAACGTCAGCAGACTTGAAAGGTTTCCAGGACAATAGCAGAGAGTATGTGTCTGCTATTCAAGCCAACCACTTCATCAGCTGGAAAGTCATGGAGACAATGAGCTCGGAAAATATAGTACACTGATGAAAGAAGCAGAAACCATTCCACTGTTGTTCTCTGAAGATTTTAATGAAAACAGAGAGATTCTTTCAAATAATACCGTTTCAAATAATGGTTTAGTTCTTCTTTTTCAGAAAATGTTTATACTGACTTGTTTAACTTGTTGAAGAGCAAAAATTACTTCGGGACGTGTTGAAATCTGGGTGGATGGTTGCCAGAATGCTGTTCTGCGGTTGGTTGATAATGTCTTCTGAGTGCTTTTCTTACATTTAGTTGGAAAGCTGCTTTACTTAACCTTCATAATGCATTCAGAGCCTGTGAATGATTTTTACATGCCAGGTCCACTTGGTGCCAAACATTTTATAAAACAGTGATAAGTTCAGATAAGTGCATATTGGCCAAGCATAAAAAATATAAGCCTAACAAATATGATTTATGTATTTTTGGCAGTTCATTCCGCTGTGGCGAACCTGATAAATAAGGGACTAAGCTGAAGTAAAAGGAATGAATGTATTGTGACTGCATATAAAACTTGTTGATCCATTCAATACGTTTTAAATGCATATTATTAATTCATCTATTGTGTGAAGTATGCGTCATAATGATTATTAAACCATTTAATAATTTAATAATAACTTTAATTTAATAATAATTAAACCAGTCTCGGGGTGACACTGTGGTGCAGTAGGTAATGCTGTCGCCTCACAGCAAAAGGCCACTGGTTCGAGCCTCAGCTGGGTCAGTTGGCATATCTGTGTGGAGTTTGCATGTTCTCCCAGTGGTTGCGTGGGTTTCCTCTGGGTGCTCCGGTTTCCCCCACAATCCAAAGATATGCGGTACAGGTGAATTGGGAAAGCTAAATTGTCCGTAGTGTATGTGTGTGAATGGAAGTGTATGGATGTTTTCCAGAGATGGATTGCGGTTGGAAGGGCACCTGCCACGTAAAACAAATGCTGGATAAGTTGACGGTTCATTTCGCTGTGGCGACCCCGGATTAATAAAGGGACTAAGCCGAAAAGAAAATGAATGAATGAATGAATGAATGAATAAGCCAGTCTCATAGAATTTAAAGGTGCAGTATGTAAGTTTGACACCCAGTGGTTGAACTAGGTATTTGCAATCCTGGATCAAAACAAACCAACATCAAACGCAAGCACAGGTTGCCAGATTGAGGACAGGAGCCAGTGATTTAAATGCGATAGAAGAAATATTCCTTCCATATTAAAAGGAGTTTATGGAGAAACATCTTCTATTTTTCACAGGCAACAACAAAAAACTGACAATGATCTCCTCAGTTACACCTCATGTGCTTTATTCAGTGTTAAATGCAATGTGAGTTTGAATGTCATGTTCCATAACTTTTATTGCCATATACTGAAAGCAGCAGCAGATAGTTCACCTCAGACCTTGAAAATAAAATAAACCGTTTAAAATTAAACTCTAGAACTGAACACATCAGTGATTCAGCATGTACATTAAATAATGTTAAATGGGGTTAATATGTGTTAAATAGAATGTAAACCTTACCATTTCATGAATGAGTGCATATTCTGTGCTTCTGAATGGCTGTATTTAAATTTCTGTCACGTTTCCTCTGGTGCAAACAGCCAAATTGCTCATCACGGCATATCTTGTCATGAAGTTTGTTGTTTGGACACGCGGTTACAATGTAGCCTGCTCACCTAATGTTAACGTTCGTGATATTTATATCATTTGCTAATGAATAACCTCACGCGGAACTGAATCTGTCTCATTTTGGAGTCTGCTACTGTCCACCGGAGGTTGCATTTCGGTCACAGACGCATTCTTTCAGAGCCTTTTTGAATGAATGAATGAAATACGCGGTTTTCCACCAAGGCAACCCGGAGTGCTGAAATATAATTGGCTAAACTGGCATTGGGCAGGTTAAAATGGCCAAAACAAAGACAGCGTTCCAGCACAGAAAACCCATTTTCAAAGCAGAATATGTATAGTATATATCAATGTATATATCAGGCATCACCAAACTTGTTCCTGGAGGTCCTGTGTCCTGCAGATTTTAGCTCCAACCCTAATCAAACACACTTGAACAAGCTAATCAAGCTCTCACAGGGTATACTTGAAACATCCAGGCTGATGTTTTGAGACAGGTTGGAGCTGAATCCTGCAGGGACACCGGACCTCCAGGACCGAGATTTGGTGATCCCTGGTATACTGTAAATCAATATCTGCTTTGAAAAAATAACTTTAGCATTGCTTATAAACAAGAATGTTCACTCAGCATGTTTCCTAAATATCTGCAAACATGTTATGGTATTTGTATGCATTCGAAGAGTCAAGAACTTACACACAGCACCTTTAACTAATTAGATCTGGCTTTTTCTAGATATATTTACACCAATATCTTCTAACTGATTAAATCTAATAGTGTTCAAAGAGATTTACTTTGATTCTAAGGAGAACATAAATTAGGGAAATACTGACAAGTTAAATAAGATCAAAAGGTTATGAACAGTTAATGATCAAATTCATCATGATTCATTTTTGAGTGTGGGCAACCCAACTGTGTGTTTGCAGTACCTCAACGTGTGCATGTTTATATAATCATCATTCTCATTTATTTATTTATTGGAATTTTATACAATGCACATAACAGATGGTCCAAATTGTTGTTGTAACCCAACTTTTTTTAAAAAATACTTCAGTTAATTTAAAATTTAACTTCAAATCAAATCACTTTTATTGTCACATCAGCAGCAGCAAGTGTGCTATGATGAGTGAAAGGCTTTGTAACCCAACAGCCGGGTTTGTCTGTATTTGACCTTGTTTAGTTGCCTTTCTGTCAGTGGAGGGTCAGAAATGTTCCTCTCAGAAAACAACACTTGTAAGTATATGTGTCTTGGTTTGATGAGGCTAAAATACTGAGGAAGTTGAAGATTTTTGGTATCAAAATGTAAAATCTAACTTTTTTAAATATCTCTAACCAGTGTTAGGATTAATTTCTTTTAGAATAAAACAAACAAAACATTTTTTATAATTTGTTTTTATGTCTTCCAAATTATTATTATTAATATTACTATTATTATTATTACTCATTCATTCATTTTCCTTCAGCTTAGTCCCTTTATTCATCAGGGGTTGCCACAGTGGAATGAACCGCCAACTTATCCAGCATACGTTTTACGCAGTGGATGCCCTTCCAGCCACAACCTAGTACTGGGAAACCCCATACACTCTCGCATTCACACACATACACTACTGTCCATTTAGCTTATTTAATTATACCGCATGTCTTTGTACTGTGTGAGAAACTGAAGCAGCAGCAGGAAACACTCGCGGGGAGCACATGCAAACGACCCAGCGACCTTTTTGCTGTGAGACGACAATGCTAACCACTGAGCCACCGCGCCACCCGTTATTATTATTATTCATTCAATGATTCATTTTCTTTTCGGCTTAGTCCCTTGATTAATCTGGGGTCGCCACAGCAGAATGAACCGCCAACTTATCCAGCATTTGTTTTATGCAGCGGATGACCTTCCAACTGCAACTCATCTCTGAGAAACATCCAGACACACTCATTCACACTCATACACTGGACAATTTAGCTTACCCAATTCACCTATAGCACATGTCTTTGGACTTGTGGGGGAAACCGGAGCACCCGGAGGAAACCCACGCGAACACAGGGAGAACATGCAAACTCCACACAGAAATGCCAACTGACCCAGCCAAGGCTCGAACTAGCAACCTTCTTGCTGTGAGGCGAACATGCTACTCACTACGCCACCGTGGCTCCATTATTATTATTATTATTATTTTTATTATTATTATTATTATTATTATTATTAGTCTTCCCATGAGTGTTTTGAGGGATACAAATCTTTGTTTTCTGAAAATCCACACCAACATGACCTGAGCTTATGATTAAAACAAGAAACAACAAAAAATATATTGTCAGTTCAGGGTCAGAACTTTTGTATATTAAATGTATATTGATTTTAAAAAATAGATGATACAAACATATTGTGGAATTGATTGTTTTCAGAGATTCATGTGAGCTGAAATGTGAAATCAAACCTTTGATTTGACTGATTTTCTTTTTTATATAACCAGTGGTTTTGTTTCAGATTAACTGTGATGCCTGTATTACTGATAATCTTCTAAACAATTCTAACATTACAGTGCACCATTCATAAGACGGCAGAACAATGCACCTTCACAGACTGCCCAAAATGTTCTTGTGGCATCACAGACAGCGAATGGTGATTTTCATTTACCGATCAATCACACACAATAGCGCTATTCTCAGCGTTTAATCGTCTCCTCTAGAAGAATGAAGCCATTATCAGTGTTAGCTCTCCTAAGTAACCCGGATCTTCTGTTAAACGCTTGAGTAAGCATCTTCATTTACCCCAGATCATTGCAGGCTGCCGACCGAGGGCCCTTAACCACCAATCACAGTCAGCGGAAATGAAGTATAACACAGAGCGTTTAAACATTAACTTGGGCCAAATCTAATTAAATGATGTCAAATCTTCCTGGAAAGTTCGCTGCAACGGTCCTGCAGATGATTCATTGTTTTTTTGGGTGTAGCCATATTGTTAATGAAAGGATGTTGAATGAGGTTGTACAGCGTACAGCATGATGTTGGATCAAACACAACCACAGCTCTGGCCAGACCTGTCCTGTAACTGTTTTATGTATAGGGGCAGTAACAAGACATTTAACTCTTCCTTAACTAAACTCAACCTCACTTTCTGAACATAGACATGAAGGTACATAGATCTAATGGTCTCATTTTAAAGAAGACCGACGTCAGGTTGTATCTGAAGTGAAAAAAGTAAATGAAAATAATAATAATAATAATAATAATAATAATAATAATAATAATAATAAAATAAAATGTTCAATTCAAGTTTATTTGTATAGCACTTACAATAATTATTGTTTTAAAGCAGCTTTACACATTATTGCATTACAATCAATTTAAACAAAGTTAAGGTCATTAGTTACCATAATTTTATTAGTTACTAATAACTTTAATTAACAAGTAATAGATTTTAACAGTTAAAGTTTTTATATATAAACAAAGTTAACCTGCAGTTATATAGTATATAGGTGATATATAAGTGTCCACGTGTGCCTGTTTGTTTTAAATAAAAATAAATAATTAATGTATGTGTTTCTTATATTAACCATTGTAGCCTAAAGGCTGATTCATACTTCTGCATCAAGCGTACGCATATGCGCTGGTGAAGCCTTTGCGCGGTCACAGTCCCCTAGCCGCTTTGCACATTTTCTGGCATTTATACTAGCTCTGCAATAACACTTCCGAAATGTTAGCTGGCAGTAGGTTTTTATGTTCCTCTGTGTCCTTTCTTCATGGGTGTTTTTTTATTTACTAAACACTACAAGTAGCTAAAACTCGCTCATTTAGAGGTGGGAACCGGTGGAGGTAAACGCAAAACAAAAGTCTCCATCTGGAGCTCCTTCATGGGACTCGACACTTGTAAACACTCACTCCAACAGGCTCGCGTCTCTCAGCACCGCCCACACTCGTCAGCGCTACCAAGCTGATCAATCACAGAGCTTGTGCATTGCAACATGAAGTTCCATTTTTTTGAGAGGTGCGTGTCAGGGTCGGCGACATCCATGGTGAGGGCTATGCGACTGCGAACAGGCTGCGCCAGAGCATATGCGTGCGCAACCAGCCTTGATGCGCACCTCTCAAGAAAATGGAACTACACATCGCAATGACACGTATCGCAAGCTCTGTGATTGGTCGGTTTGGTAGCGGTAACAAGCGTGGGCGGTGCTGAGAGCAGCAAGTCTGATGGAGCTATTGTTTACAAGTGTCGAGTCCCATTAAGGAGCTCCAGATGGAAACTTTTGTTTTGTGTTCACCTTAAAGTTGTTGCGCATCCACTGGTTCCCGCCTCGGAATGAAAGAGTTTTAACTTCTTGTGCATTAAGGTAGCGTTCAGAAAAACACAAAACACCTTCTGCCAGCTAGCGATTCGGAAGTGTGCAGAGCAACACAAACAGCACACAGAAGTATAAATGCACAGCTACGCACAAGGCTGGCGCCATGGATCACGCCGATCAATCGACGCAGAAGTATAAATCAGTCTTAAAACTGACAGAAAATCTAACCTAAATATTTGAACAAATTAAATTCCAAATTTGAAGTTGATACCTTAAAAATGAGCGTTATTTGCCAGCAGTACCAAACATGACCATGAGTTGACATTAAGTTTCCATTGGTGAACACACAAGGTCGCTCCTATGTTTTGAGGAATATTCATATTTTTTTCTCACTTTTGACAATATTTGTAAAGTAGACATAAAATTCTCAAGTAGTATGGGACATCTGAGGTGTTTGATCTGAATTTATCCTCTAAAAACACTTTTTTATTATGTGGATTACTGTAGCAAAGTAGTTTTATGACTGGGATGAATATACTTGTTGCAAAAAATAAATGCTGTAACTGTTGCTCAGTTTTCAGCAGATCAACAGATATGGAAACTAGAAATTTTAAGCTTTTAAATAATATTTTGTCATGAATGCTTTATGTTTAGACTAATATTATAGTTTCTATTGTAATAGTAAATGGTAAATAGTTCACCAACAATGTACATTTACTCTATTTACTCACCCTCAAGTGGTTCCAAAGCCTGTATGAGATTTTCAGGTGGAACACTACGGGATATATTTCGAATGACTGTGTGCTATTTTTATTCCTTCAATTTCCTCCTTTTTCCAGTCCTGTATATTATGGGACATGCAGAATTATTAAAGGTGTTTAAATTCTTTGAAAACACACCTTTTTTTTTATTTCAATCTTTGAGGTGTGCATTTTAGTATTTTAAATGTTTTAATTGGTTACACTTTTAGTGTTACAAAGTTTGTTTATGACTGTATATTGTAAATATTATTTTTATAAAGATGCTATATATACTTGTTTTCAAACTATGGAAGTCCAAAGATTCCTCAAAATATCTTCTATTGTGTTCAACAGAAGAAAGAAACTATAATAATAAGTCAATAATTAATGACAGAAGGTTAATTTTTGGCTGAACTGTTACGGTAGCTCTCTATTGTCAGATTCAATCAGCATATGTTGTTCAATATCTGAAGGTTTTACACGATTTGAGATTTCTTAAGCTGCTGTTTTTTTATTTTATTTTTTAAAATAGTGTTCCTAAAATGAAACTGCAGTGTAATAGATGGTTTCCCAGCAGATGGGATACACCACATCCTCTTTATTCATTCCTTTGACCCAAGGTTATCCTAAGGCAGAAAGCAGAAGCTTTGTTTGTCATTGATAAATGAAGCACATTTCCTGGGGCTCAACCCTAAATTGAGCCAAAGTCCCTCATATTGTTGACAACCAAGTTTTAACACAGGGTTTCTCTGGGTCTTCAAATGTCTTAAAGGGACAGTTCAGGAAGTAAAAATTCTGTCTTCGTTTGAACTATCACCTACAGTATTCTTCTGAATCAGAATAGAAAGTTACAGCATTGAATGTTGCATGCATTCTAAAACGTGAATATTTTCCTTAATTTTTGTTTTCCAATGCAAATATCTAAACATCCTTAACTCAAGCTACTGTACATCTAAATGCAAATTGAAATTAAAAGTTGTTTTCAGAGAAACAACTTGAACAACATGTCACTGTTTCCTGTTTGAATGAAGGTTTTCTATATTTTAGTTAAAAGGGGCTTCAAATACGATCATCCTCATGGGAGGACACAAAAATCGGCCCTCCTGAAATGTAAAAGACATATAAAGTGTGCAAAATATATATATATATATTTTAAATATGACTAAAATATCATTTAATTCAATTCATTTATATTTCTACAGTGCTTTTACAATGTAGATTGTGTTCAAGCAGCTTAACATAGAAGTACTAGTAAACTGAAGCTGTTAGTCCAGTTTTCCAAGCTGAAGTTCAGTTCAGTGTGGTTTAATTTTTACTGATAAAAGTCCAAACACTGAAGAGCAAATCCATGGATGCGCAGCTCCTCAAGTCCCAAACCAAGCAAGCCAGTGACGACAGTGGTGAGGAACAAAACTTCACCAATTGACGAAAGTGAAGGAAAAAACCTCGAGAGAAACCAGGCTCATGGGCACAACCATTTCTCCTCTGGCCCAACTTCTTGTGCAGAGCTGCAGTCTAGGTGCTGGAAAACGCTGGGCATTCATCTTCTAGACCTCTAAAAGTCCTTTATGGTTGGCATCATCTCTTTGTTTGTGTTGTGCTTGATGTCTGTGATGGTTGGCATCATCTCTTCACAGGTCTTGGATCACATCAATGGCGCTGCACAATCTCTAGAGGCCTCGGATGAGTATCCCCAGGTGGAAATAGAGAATATTTCATTTGCATTTATTTATATGTTATAATTATTTTCCACTTATATTTATACATTTATTTACTGTATATTATTATAATTTTAAAATAAATCATGAAATTGTTTTGGTAGCTATTTTATAATAATAATCATTATAATATTTAATATTTATTAAAATCCAATATTTTGTATTTACCCTGAAGTGTGTTTTTATACCTTAATTAACTTTATTTTACTAAATTATTATTAATAGATGTATTCATTAATATTGTTATTTTACTTCAATTATAATATTAATTAAAAAAAGAATATCAATCGAAACAAGATTGTATTTACACACATTATCTCTATAAATTTGCATATAATGAACATACTGGGATATTGTCTCTTCAAATAATTCATTATATTCATTTAACTTGCTCTTAAAAAGGCTTGTAAAATGTTGCACACCATATTTGATAAAACGTGTAGGAAAAAAAATAGATTATAAGACGTATTAACAGTAGTTAAAAATAGCTAATAGTTCTCAGTCTCATCTCTGGGATGACTTACTGCTGGTCAGTCATCTCTCATGAAGTCTGGAGACAGCAAACAAAATCAAGTTTAACAGAGCAAACAGACCATTAAATCTAACCACAGTGACCGAAATTATTCACAGATGCTGGAAAAGTGATCCCAGGTTTGGAGTTATAAAATGTGCCAGTCTGGGCTTGGGTAAAAAAGAGCAACTGGGCTTTTATTAGCTCTGATGCCTGTCTGGACTACTTGAGGCAAGTTGTTTTAACGTGCAAACGAAATAGTGCTTATATTTTAGATACAAATATATTTGGATCTAAAAAAAAATGACAATTCTGACATCATTTATTCACCCTTTACTTGATCCAAACATGTTTGAGTTTATAATAATAATAATTATTATTATTATTTTACATTTATTTATTTGTTTTTAACACAAAGGAAGATGTTTTGAAGAAAGCTGAAAACCTGTAACCATTGATTTCCATAATGCTATGTATGTTAATGGTTACAGGTTTTCAGCTGTCCTCAAAACATCTTAGTGTTCAACAGAAAAATACATTCATAAAAATTTAAAACCACATGAAAATAAGTAAACAGTGAGCTAATTTACATTTTTTGGGGAGCTATCATTTTAAGACATCTCAAACTCAACTCCTGGAGGGCTGCAGCTCTGCACAGTTTTGATTTATTAATTTTTCTTCGGCTTAGTCCCTTTATTCATCAGGGGTTGCCACAGCGGAATGATCGGCCAACTTATCCAGCACATCTTTTACATAGCGGATGCCCGTCCAGCTGCAACCCAGTACTGGGAAACATCCATACACACTCATTCACACATACACACACACTGCAGCCAAAATTAGCTTATTCAATTTACCTATAGCGCTATTACCTATACCTATAGTGCTATATACCTATTGGACTGTGGAGGAAATTGAAGCACCCAGAGGAAACCCACATGAACACGGGGAGCATATACAAACTCCACACAGCCGAGCCTTGAACCAGCGACCTTTTTGCTGTGAGGCGACAGTGCTAACCACTGATCGAGCCACCGTGTCGCCCTAGTATATTAGATACCAATAAGAATGTGTATCTAATGAATAAATATAAATTCTTATTGGTATCTCATTCTTATTAATCAGATAGTTTTAGACACTTAATTTCTCATTAAACTGATAAACAACTTACAACTATTTTTACTCATCATAGAGGAACAATAACCACAGTAAAGTTAAAAATTGCCACAGTTAAAAGTAAGATTAGGAATAAGTACTAGTATTTAATGATCAAGTATCAACAACTAATAGTAGGTAACTATATAGAACAGCAAGTAGGCTACCAGTACCTTATGAATAACAACTAATAAAATAAAGAAAACATTGTCAAAACTAAATAACTGATATCTCAATGACGGATCCTTATTAAAAAAGTGAATTATTAAAAGTATTTGTTACTAGTTTTAATAAAATTGTCACTGGTCAATACTGAAATAATGAAGACACTGTGGTCTACAGGCTATATCAGATATCTAATGAATAAGTACAGTAGGTTATCTTTTAAATGTAGTACCTAAAGAAGCTCAAGTAACCAACAGTTGAATTCACGTATTGAAATGGATAGAAATAGATTAAATGATAGACCTTCATGTCATATCCAGATGACTGTTTTGCTTTGGCTGTCTGTGTAGAGCACACTTTTGAGGTCACTCGATGCCATCTAGCGGTTACAAGTTAAAACTACTTGAGAGTTCCGTCGTGGCGCGACTTTGATGGCGTCATAGGTTTCTCCTAAGGTGTGCTCGAGTTAGAGGAGTTTTTCCCTCAATTGATACACATGTCCCATGTCGCCCACTGTAGTAATGTTGATTAACATAAACACGTGTGTGGTTAAAGAATGAAAAGCGTGTTCGGTTGATATTTCCTCTCACCTGTTTTATTAAACTATTAAGATTTGCAGTCGTAAACAAGACTGTACGACATTTTCCAGATGGCTGATGCTGCAGTCGAGGTCCAGGGTCAACAAACAAGCTGATTGTATCAGGTAATGAAACCTACATCTGCTGTTTAAACGTTTTTAAAAGTAATATTGAAAGACAAATAAAACAAATTGTTCATTAGATTGAAGTAAAGTTGGTTTTATACTCGCATATTCGTTCAGTGACAACTTGTGACATGCTCCCTATATTGTTTGTACTTTGAATATTCGGTCTGAAATCTCATGTGGAAAACAACATTAGCAATCTTTGTTTGACTGTGAACTATGTTGTGCTTTGACACTCATTGGCTGCTAAAATGGGTTCACTATTTCAAATTTGCAAAGCTTATTTTTGTGAAATTATGTTGTTAAGGAAAAAGGTCGAATGTGTGATTATTAAATTAACTTTAGAGCAGGGGTGCCCAAACTTTTTCGTATAAAGGGCCAAAATCCAAATATCACAGAGAGCTGTGGGCCCATGATAAACATACCAATATTATTTTAAAATTGCCATGGGTAATTTCTTAATTTATTAGAAAACGTTACTTTAAATCATATTAACTAATGCAGTAAAACATTCAACATGATAACTAATTGCAGGGGCTATGGTGGCTCAGTGGTTAGCACTGTCTCCTCACAGCAAGTAGGTTGCTGGTTTGAGCCCCTTCTGGGTCAGTTGGCCTTTCTGTGTGGAGTTTGCATGTTCTCCCTATGCTGGCGTGGGATTTCTCTGGCTGCTCTGATTTCCCCCTCTGTCCAAAGACGTGATATGGGTGAATTGAATAAACTAAATTGGCCGTAGTGGATGTGAGAGAATGCGAGTGTATGGGTGCTTCCCAGTATTGGGTTGTGGCTGGAAGGGCATTCGCTGTGTAAAACATATGCTGGTTATGTTGGCGGTTCATTCAGCTGTGTTGAGCCCTGATAAATAAAGGGACTAAGCTGATGGAAAATGAATGAATTAATGAACTTATTGCAATAAAAACATGAACAATCACATTTATAACACTGTGGAGTTCAATGCTTGATACATCAGACAAGCAGAATCTGCCTTAGACTTGATTTGTCCTTTCTCTGTCGGGTGACAGTGTGTACATTTAAACTAAATCTGATTCATTTACACCATTTAATTGAAACATTTAATTTCAGTTAGCTTTCAACATAAGGTTACATTTAGATGTGGAATGACAATCTCTAAACCATACCTATCATTCTTCCTCTCTTACCAGATGGGATGGTGCGCCAAATCAAAGGTTACCATGGGTCAACTTTGGCCTGTGGGCCCTAGTTTTGGCATCTCTGCTTTAGAGAGTTTTAGATTAGTCTTGATGTTTGCAGACGCCTTACAATTGGTCCTGACCGACTTACACAAATACCTCATGACTTGAACTGTTGATCTTTTTGCTGGAAAAATATTCTTCGAAAGAACAAATTTCGAAAGCGAGTTGAACTTTCCAGCACCTTCTTTGCTTTTCCATTCTTTCCAACAGGTGGCCTTGTAAACTCACGTCACTGGCAAACAGCCATCTTCAAGTTTTCCGTTTGACTTTTTGTACAGTTTATGGCCAAAACGTGCAGTTTTTCTTGTTTTTTCAGGTATGCTTTTTAAAGTTATATTAAACTTTTAATTGCCTGCTCTACCAAATGGTTAACTGTGTTTTGACTGTTTAAAGAATGACTGTTTTAAATAATGGTGTACACTACACAGCATAGTTGCTTTACAAAAAAAATCAAACACGTTTAATCCTGTTGCTCTACTACACTTGATTTTGGTTTTATTCTAAAAAACAAACAAACAAGAAAACATGTTCAATGTGAATCTGAAATATTTTATGGCATACTTCAAAAAAAAAAAGATGATTTAGCATTCAGAAATGTTTTATTTTGTTTATGTTTTTAAATAAATTTGTTTTACACTTCATATTTTTGGATTTTTCAGAGTATATTTATTAATTCCGGTACCGTAACCGACATATCAACCATTTGGTAGAGGTTGATATTTTAGAAATTATGGGATGTGTTGAAAGAAAAATGCATTGGATGTGTTAGCTAGCAACATTAGAAGTTAAGAAATGCAATCCAAAAGTTTTTTTCTTGGTGTGGCAGTTAAAGGGTAAATAATATTTAATAAACCTGAGGAATCATGAACAAACTCAACATTTATTGGCAACTTTCTAGTAAAGTATGTGTGTGTTGTACAGTATATATCATATGTTTGGCGGTCCTTCTGCTATGGCGACCCCTGATTAATTAAACTTTATTCCATAAAGTTCTGAATTTTTTTTTTTTAATATTATCATTTGAAGAGATCAGATGCAAGTGCCATGTGAAATGTTCTTCTCAGGCTCCTATGTCTTGATTCAGTGAAATAACTGAACATAAACATTAGAGGCTGACAAAAATATTCATTGTAGAAGAAAACTCCAGATGGCACTTAGAGGTTTTTGCATCTATTAATATATTGTTTTTTTTTCTCTCCACGAAATAAGAAATTTCATTAGTTTTGATTGAAAATCAATGTTACTCCAACTCTTCTAAAGTTGAAATATTATGGTTGATGAAGTATTGATGATTTATGTTGGTTATTTTAATTAATGTAAAAGTGTAAAAACAAGGGACTTTTTATTTTATGACAATAAAATGACTTTAAATGACAACATGGTTGCTTTACATTTTACAACTGTACAAAACTGCAACAGAGACCATATAGACATGCACATTTATAGTATGCAATAAAAAGTTTTGTTTATTCATACATTAAAGACATAAATATAAGAATAAATGCATTAGAATGTCAGCAGTCCACTATTTAGATGCGTCACGTGATGTCAGGACTGGCCCAGGAACACTGATTTCAAATGGTGCTAGATGCCATAAAGTACTCTATGGCACCATCTGAACTCAGCTTCCAGGAGCAGCATTGCAGGTTATGCCACTGAAAAACAAAAACAGAAGATAGCCAAATGTTAAAAGATGCTATAACATCAACTGCAGCTTTTGTATTTTATTCTGATCCATGCATTTTATTATTGTTCACAACTGCGCAACTGTACTGTTTCCTGAAATTCAGCTGTGCCAGTGCTGCGTATTCCTGAGAGACGAGGTATTATGTTTGAAATACTGCAGACCAGAGTTGCGAGTACAATAGAGAAGTACAGGGAGTGACCAGAAGGGAGGGAGAACATTTGTTTACAAGTTTCTTTTTCTCCAGTAGATCAGTTTATTCTTGGTTTGCTGCCTCTGTGCACCTGACTGACCGCTTGTGTAATGCTGAGCAGCTCTTAAAGGGAAAGGCGTGCGTGTAGAGGGTCAAAATCAGCCTTTTAAAATGAGCTGAATGTAGAGAGAAGAAATAGTGGTCAGTAAACAGTCGGTAAAGCATGGAGTATATTAGAAGACCAGACTTTGGATGTGTATAATATATTATTTGTACTCCGGTTCAATAGAAAGCATTTGATTTCACATTACTTTTCTTATTTTTGGGCTACTGAAATGAAGTATAGGGGGCTTATGATCATCTATTAAGGATTTTTATTATTATTTATAAAGACATCATTGGGACTAGACTTACTTTGTTTGCAGAAATGGATACAAATGAGGTCAATGAACCGTTTTTGGACAACAGACAAAGTAAACCAGGATGAATATCAGGCTAACATCGTGTTTTGAAGTAGGCTAAATAACTAATACTAGTATAATCTCACCATCTACAAATAATAATGTCAATATTAATACTAAAACTAAACAATATAATAACTAAAACGATGAGGCTTTTCCAATAATACCTTAATAACGAAGAGGTGATTTCATTTTCAGTAATGAAAGGTGATTTCATTTGTAATCATGCTAGTTTACTTCAACTGCGTTTTAACTGCTGTCTGACCACGCCACCTGGAGGAGGAAGCGAGCATTGCGCTAATGATTTGTTTACTCCGTTTAGTCAAGTGCGCATTAACAAAAACTACAGCAAGTTTATTATTAAAGTCGCGGAATACGCTAGAATATGCTGTGACGTGACATCATAAACGATATTTTATGACGATTAAGGTTCTATATTTAAAAGTTTTGGCGTTAGAGAAGCGAACAAAGGTTTGTTTAGTCCATTCAGATTAGTTAGCCACTATTATTACTTAAAGATCATTGAGGCTTTACTTTAAAACAGATTTGCTTCATGGATAGGGCATTTTATTCTGAGGCAATGAGAAGTGCGCACTTAAAGTACAGCTACTGACGTACGCATCTCTCGCTCGCGCAGCATCCTTCCCCAGCCGTTGTTATGAACGCGACGCATGCAGTCAGATGCGAGAGGAACTGAACACTCATGCTTATGTCATGTTCATCCTCCACGCGTTAGTACAAATAAGGGGCTCTCACGGATTCTCTTACGCAGACGAAATTCCCGAATGAATCTCCATATTTGCCTATGACGCAGTAATATATCTTAACGAAGGCCTGTTGGAATAATTATCTGTACACCTCACTCTCTGATTTCAGCTGATGACGTCTATTCGTCAACAATATTTAATAGATGAGTTTTAAAAACTACGCTTGATTATGAATAAGATATTATAATCAAATATTACTGCCTTTAAAACAGAACAAAACAAACTAAACTAAATTGATTATAGCTCTTTCATAATAAGGAATTCTTCTACTTACATTGATACAATCAAGGGATTGTCTTTTCATGGGGTGTTTTCCTGAATCATCTGCGTGCCACGGATGCCTGCACCCTTCACTTGTTTTCCGTCCGTCTAAACTCCTCAGTTCCCATTCTTGAGGCATAGACTCCTCGCATCATTTACAAGATTCCTATCGATTTTTCCAGGGCGAATACTCAAGCCCCGCCCACAGACACTCCCCCGGTGTGTGATTGGCCGAGGCGCCTTACACGTTCCCGAACAATTCGGGATCACATGTGCTTGACGCGTGTTTACAAACATTGGATGAGGTCACATGGTACAGGCGACCATTTAATGCGCAGCGCTGGATTCTGTCGCAACATCGTCTTGAGAACAAAAGGAGCGGAGCCTGACCTTACCTGAAATAGTCGGTCATATCAGTTTTTGCTGTTGAAAAGATCGATTATTTTCTTTCTTTCTAGTTTTTCTTTTAAATAAAATAGTGCAAATATTTTATTGTATTTTTTAAAACAGTTTTCACGTTTTTTCCCCATAACTATTTATTCGCCTTTTGGTAGTAAACATTAGTTACATTCCCGCAATTCAAATGGCTTGTATTATGGAAGTTTATAGCATATTATCAAACTGTATAAGGAAGCTCACACGTGTTACAATTGGTTGCATAAGAATACGTTTTATAATAAGCCTAATAATAATAATAATAATAATAATAATAATAATAATAGTAATAATAACAAATATAACAAATACAGTAAAATAATATTATAACAAATTTATTATTATTATTATTATTATTATTTTTATTATTGTAACAAATATTGTATTAATAATAGTAATAATAATATAACAAATGTTTAATTTTTATTATTATTATTTTTTTTAAATAATAATTATATAACAAATATATTATTATTATTGAGTTGCAGTTGGAAGGGCATCCGCTGCATAAAACATGCTGGATAAGTTGGTGGTTCATACTGCTGTGGCAACCCCAGATTAATAAAGTGACTGAGCTGAAAAGAAAATGAAAAGCTGAAAAGAAAATGAATGAATTAATAATAATAAAAATAATAATAATAATAACACAGCAAGTAAATAATAATAATAATAATAATAATTATTATTATTATAAAGAATGTTATAATATAAATCTATAAAAATAACAATAATGACAATAATAATATTTTTCATTATTGTTATCATTATTATTATTATTATTATTATAGATTCATATTATAACATTTTCTTTATATCATTATGTATTTTTCTTGTTTATTTCTTTATACATTTGGTAGTAACGTAATAGTCTAAATGAAACCAGCATAAGGCTATTGTTTGTACTTTGTCAGTTTATCAAATATAATTTAAAATAAGTAAAATGATAATTTTATGCAAATGTGTTTATTTAAATCATGAGTTTTTTTAAAGTCCCATTTCTTTTAGGCATTTTAAATTGAATTTTACACATTGAAAAATAATAATTTAAAAGCCTTTTCAATGCATATTTTGTATTTATTTTTGTTCTTGAGCTAAATGAAATCACGTCTTATGATCGTGAGTCATCATCACTAAATGACATAACTTAATTATGACTGTAAAGAACTCTTTCTTTTGTCATGGTTTTAAAGCAAGATTCTCTAATAATAAGTTCTCACTGTTCTCTCTCCCTGTATTTTTCGAGAGGGGTCTGGCTGCAGACTCGGAGCAGATGCAATCTGAGCTGCATCCAATGCTTTTTAATTGGCTCACCTAACCCCTCCCCTAACTCTACCCATCACAGTGATGTCACTAGCTCCATTAGCAATTTGTCTGACGTTGCATCTCTGAGCGATGCAATCTCAGCTTGCGTCATAAAGGCTGCATCCAGATACTATTGGTATTTTCCAGCAGCTTCTTTCCCTATTCTAGGAGCCTTTTAAACGCTAGGGGGCACTGTTTCCCCACAATACTTTTTATTTATCTATTTTTTACTAGAGCTATTGCTGAAGTTGACACACTTGCAAAGTGGAGTATTTCCTACTAGCCTATATAAACTATTTTGCTCAAACTAAAATGAGCAAATGTCATTTCAGTTGTATGCATTGTAACCCGAGATGATACAGAGGCAAAGTGTTTCATAGATACAACAATAGGCTATAGTGCACATATGAGAAAAATTAAAGTCTGCAGTGTAATGTCTGGGAAAAGAGTATGAAGTGAACATGTGTCGGCCGTAAAACTGCACACTGGGGAGGGCATAAGTCTCAATGAGTGTTCATTCTCAAAGGGATTATATAGCTGTCAGCTTTATCTCTGTGTGTGTGAAATTAATCAGTGTCTGCATGGTTAGGAAGACTCGTACATTCTTTTGCAGCACAGATATCTTTGGCCTTGTAATACAATATGTATGAGGTGTTCTCAAAGTTTTTCACAGGGCTTGGTTGTGTCGACTGTTTTACACTTGAGTTGTATCTGATTATGAAGCTGTTTGCTGTTGCAGAAGCATCTGCTGTAGATCTGGTGTCACTGAGCGTGCATGTGTGTGTGTTGTCCCAACATCTGACGCTTGCAGCTGGGTGTTGCTGAGCTCTTTATTTAGCTTCATGGTATTTAGACTATGTAGGAGGGACGGGTAAAGGATCTATAAATAAAAGCAAACTCTATCTTATGACATGCATTTAATCAGGCATTTCAATTGTTTATTTAACTATGTTTATATCTTTAACTGTTAAAATCTATTTGTTACTAGTTAATTAAAGTTATTAGTAGGGCCAGACAGAATCTGCGCGTGCAGAATTCCACAGATTTCCACAGATTTTTAGCCCATCATTGATTCTGTTTATTTACTTGTGTAAATGTGTGTAAATTTATATTTATTCAGTTTTTTAAATTAATTTCAGTTAATATTCATATGATTTATTTACAAGACAGTTTGTAAAGTACTATTTTCTGTCTTTTAGTAGAGATTTTATATGAGACACTTGCTTTGTTTACCAAATAAAGTCGACCTAATTGGATTCACATTGTAAACATTAAAAGTTAAAAAGGTATTACTCAGCATATGTAAATCATTCAGCATAAATCCGTAGATTTTTAACAAAATACTGCAGAAATAGCAAAAAATGTCCGCAGATCTTTTGTAAAGCTGCTTTGAAACAATTATTATCGTGAAAAGCACTACTTCCTTGACTCTCAGGCTCGGCGAAGGTGGTCACGTTTTGCCCTTCTCCCTCCCAAATCTCTCCTCGCTGACTTGTCTTGTCTTATTAAAATATATGTTTGGAAGGGTCCAATTTCGCTGCAGGTAACAGTGTATGTGACAAATAAAGGCTTTTTTTCATCATCATCATCATCATCAGATAAATTTGAATTAAATTGAATTAACCAAACTAACAGAATCCATTTCACTTTCTGCTTACTGTTGCTCCTAACATTTGTGTAACGTTCTGGCTGCTGTTAATTTGGTTGATTTCCATTGGGAAAGTTGATTTTGTATGTATGCGATTTTCATATTCCTCCTCCTTTGCACTGATTGGTGGTTTCAGAGTTGGAGGGAAAAACGAGCCCCTCCTTTTATTCCTGCTGCTGTTGAATTCATGTGGTGGTGAGAGCAGGCTCAACTTTTCCACCCTTGCCTATATGTAAGATATACAATGCCATAGTACAAAACGTTCAAGCGTGGGGCTCCGCTGAGGGTTTACCACACTTCACTTCATCCCACGGCCATGTGAATCCACTGAAATTTCATGCATGTAGCAAGATGAATTTGACCCAGGGGAAAGTATTACTCCCCTGCTAGTGTTTTCTCTGTACCATTCTCTGTAGATTTGCTTGTTTACTTAAACATCCACTCAAAGCCAAAGATTTATATTGTTTGTAACCCAAAGCGGCTACATTTTTTTTTTTTGTCAGTTTTTAGGTGTGTGAGTAAAAAAATGTGTGTTGGAACAGTAGCATATGCGGTAGCATCTGCTTACCCCTCATTTGTTTAGATAAATCCTGTGAATTCAGTAGAAATTAATAATAAAAAAGTAAAATGTGACAACTTAAAGTGAACTTGAATTTAAAATTTTCAATAATTTACAGTAAAGTAAACAAACAAAGTAAACACAGTTGGTGTTTCTGTGTGGAGTTTGCATGTTCTCCCTGTGTTGGTGTGGGTTTCCTCCGGGTGCTCTGGTTTCCCCCACGGTCTGAAGATATGCGCTATAGGTGAACTGAATAAGCTAAATTGGCCATAGTGTACAGTATGAGTGTGAATGTGAGAATGTTTCCCAGTTCTGGGTTGCAAATGGAAGGCATCTGCTGCGTAAAACATATGCTGGATAAATTAGCGGTTCATTCTGATGTGGCGACCCCTGATAAATTAAGAGATTAAGCCAAAGGAAAATGAATGAATGAATAAACAAACATAAAGTATTGAAATCAGCCTACAATACTGATATTACAATTTTGTATTGTTTAAATTGTTTTATTTAGAACATTGATAAAGAAATTTGAAGTGATGAAACAAAAAATAACCCAAAGCGACTACATTTTTTTCGCAGCTTAACGTTTGCCAGTAAAAATGTCTAAAATATATTAGCATTTTGTTCACTTCCCCTCATTTTTGGGATCAATAATTCAGTAGAAAAAATTTAAACAAAGATAAATGTAACAACTGGATGTTTATTGAATTTTTCAGGATTCAATTTTCAATCATTTACAGTACAGTAAACAGACATAAACTATTGAAATCAGCCTAAATTACTTCTATTACGTTCTAGTCTTGTGAAAATTGTACTATTCTGCAGAACTTTGGCGAAGAAATTTCAAATGATGAGACAAAAAATATAAGCACTCACTCATACACACACACACACACACACACACACACACACACACACACACACACA
>CAIGQQ010033975.1:5444274-5457184 GCA_903798035.1 Danio albolineatus | reverse complement strand
ACACACACACACACACACACACACACACACACACACACACACACACACACACACACTTCTACAAAACAATAATCAGCCATAAATCTTCATGTTTTCTCTCCAAATGAGTAACTCAATGTCTAGACTACACACCAAACCAAAAAGTGTATAAAACAAAATATACTTTGTATAAAAATATAGGCAATTACAAAAATTGTAAAGGTAAAAGTATTTTTTTTTTTTTTTTAATGAGGGCTATCCTGTGATGGTGATTGTGTGATGATGGTAGTGATTTATCAGTCATTAAAATCTAAATGCAAATCTGTTTCCAGAATGCATTTTAGTTGTACCTGTACAGTAAGCTACCACTTAAGCACATCACTTACAATTTTCAATTAGTAAATCATAATGCAACAGAAATGGCAAAGTCCTGAGTTCAATTTCCAGAGAAGCCATGGTTATGTAGGTTGAATGTTTTCTGAGCTGCTTTAGATGAAAGCAACTGCCAAACAAACGAATGCACAAAAACCTAGAACATTACTGAAATGAGTGGCATTTGGAAGATGCTAACATAAGCAATTGTATATGATTGCATTTGTGTTAGAGAAAGGCCATGGTTTGCTGGGTGGCAAAGGCTAACTGTGTGTCGTTGATGCAGAATGTTCAATGCAGACATTAATAAGTGAAAATTTAAGTCCATAATGTTGTTAACAGTAATGCGTTTGTATTATGAACAGCTTTTAAATACGTTTTCTGTTACTTAAACAGGTCATCCTAATTATTGGTCATTTGTGATTGTTTGAAGTACAACTTAAAAGTTTGAAGTACATGAAGAAACATTTACACTGGTTATTAAAGGGAAAGTTCACCCAAAACAGAAAATTCTGTCATAATTTACTCATACTGTACTTATTTCCTCTGCTGAAAACAAAAGGTATTCTGAAGAAAGCTGGAAACCTGTAACAATTGACCCCCATAGTATTGTTTTCCTACAATGGATGTCAATGTTTGCCAGTTTTCTAAAGAGGATGAAATCACCTCATAAATGTTTGGCATCACTTCAGGATGAGTAAATTGTCATTTTTAGGTGAACTATTGCTTTAAAATCCATCATTGTCGATCAAAACACAATTAGATGAAGATAAAATCAGGTTGTACAGTAGTATGTTTGAAACATGTCCACTTTCACTCACTGAAAATACTTTAGACTGGATTGCTTTGGTAGCGTGAGCACTTCTGTAACCAAACAAAAAAAAAGGGCTGCGATGACTGAATGAATGTGATTGTATTGTGAGAAATCACAACAAAATAAGGATTTCTTTGCTACCAGAATACATAGATTATGATTGAAATTGTTCTTTTCAGTCGCTTGCTTTTCTGCTCACTTAACGTAGGTTTGTTCATTCATGCGCTTGGCGAAATAAGAAGAGTCTTGCCTAAAATACAAACACCTGAGCACAAGTTAAACACCAGATGGAAGCAGTGGCCCTATTATTTTAATAAACACTAAAAAGTACATTGCTCATTTCATGGTATCTAATAATGTTAACAAAACTCTGTGTGTGTATGTACTGTACCGTATACAGAACAGCAGTTGAGAATGCTCCAGACTGCATACTTACAATTTTGGCTCATTTAATGCACAATACGAATGCTATTCATTACTTGCAGTTTACGAATTCCTTACAAGATGATCTATTCTTTGGCACAGACTCAACGGATTTTTGCACTGTTGGAGTCGAAGCATATTTGAAATGTTTGATGTTTCTATATACTGCAATAGATGTGGAGTTATTCATCTGCGGTTAGCGTTTCAAGCACAACTAGAGCAGATTTAGTTCTTTTATCTCTCAATTTTACACAAAAGCTCTACCCAGCGATCGGTCTTTCTTGTACTTTCATCATTGTTTTCCCCAGCACCATCGTCTCTGTTGCAGTTTTTACCACACCAAGTGTTGTTATGTGTATGATAACCCTTGATGTTTGTTCATTGGTCTGATCCTCTTACATGGGTGTATCTGCCACCTGTGTCTGGGTGGCGTTGTGTCCATTGGTGGGTGGTGAGTCTGGGGATTCTCCGTTGATGATGGGCTTGTCCAGAGGTTCTTGTTGAGGCAGAGGGGCCACAGATAGCAGTGTGTTGCCTTGGTTCTCTTGGTCCACTTGGAAAGAGTCCTCAGCCTTTATGGAGACAACAGACTTTAGATAAACAGTTGAGGTCTGAATTATTAGCCCTCCTGCATTATTAGCCCCCCCTGTATTTTATTCCCCTGTTTAACAGGAAGAAGATTATTTTTCAACACATTTCTAAACATAATAGTTTTAATTGCTAATTTCTAATAAAGGATTTATTTTATCTTTGCCATGATGACAGTACGTAATATTTTTTAAGATCCTAGTAGGGCTGCACGATTCTGGCTAAAATGAGAATCACATTTTGTTTTTCTTCTTAAAATCAAGATCAGGATTTTCTTACGTTATACATCAACATTATTAGACCATTTTTGTCATTGGTAAAATGAAACCAATGTCTTTATCAGAACATTATGTACTGCAGGCTAGAATAGTAATGCAGACACTATTAAATATTTATTTTCATGCACAACACTGTGTTCGCTATGAAAAAAAAAATCAAATGCTTTTCACTCTGAAAAAAAAAAAAACACATTCAAATCATACTTTCCGCGAGGCTCCCAAACGACTGCTCTGTGCAACAAACTGAACATTTTTTACATTATTTCCTGTTATTCACAGCCTATGCAGGTTCTGTTCACTAAAGCAGCCATCATTGGTGGGCACGCGTGTGTGCCTCTCAGTAGTAAACAAACAGTACGTCAGTTCACGTGTGATTTTTACGGCCGTAATTACGTCATTACATCAATACAGAAATGAAATTTTTGGATGAAGTATACCTTATAAATACAGTAACACTTTTAACGACATTTGGAGGTGTCCATGTTGCTGAACATAGGCTATATAAAACAGTGAAGACTTGTTCGGCCGCATTTGTGCTTCTCTCCTGACCCTGACTGAATCGTAGAATAGCTGAATTAAGATCGTGTGTAGGGTTGAATCGAGATCGCGATCTTTTTCCGATTAATCGTGCAGTCCTAGATACTAGTATTCAGCTTGAAGTGCAACTTAAAGGTTTAACTAGATTAATTAGGTTAATTAGGCAAGTTAGGGTAATTAGGCATATTATAATGATGTTTTTTTCTGTAGACAATTGGAAAAAAAAATATTGCTTAAGGAGGCTAATAATATTGACCTTAAAATGGCTTTAAAAAAATTTAAAACTGTTTTTATTCTAGCCGAAATAAAACAAAAAGGCTTTCTCAAGAAGAAAAAATATTATAGGAAATACTGTGAAAAATCTCTTGCTCTGTTAAACATCTTTTGGAAAATATTTGAAAAAGAAAAGAAAATAATCAAAGGAGGGCTCATAAATTTGATTTCAACTGTGCTAGCAGTTAAAAACAAATATTTTTTAAAAAGTCTGTTGAAGACAAAATAAGATATTTTGAAAAATGATAGAACATGTATATTGACTTCCATAATATTTGTTCTTCCAACTATGGAAGTGTATGGTTACAGATTATCAACTTTCTTCCGAATATCTTCTTTTGTGTTCCAATGAATAAAGACAGTGAAACATGTTTGGAACCAGTAAAGAGAGACTAAATAATCACAGAATCTTCAGCTTTCAGTGAACTATCGTTTTAAAGGAACAGTTCATGCAAAAATGTAAATGTTTACTCATAACAGATTTTTTTTGCGTTTGTTTTATTAAATTGGTTTATGGCTAGTTGTATGTAATTATGCATAAGTTACTGTTATAAGTACAGGATAAGTACTTGGGATGTGGTGTAATAATTACTTGGACACTGTAAAAAGTGTTATACTTGATTAAGATGTTAATTGTAGGTTGTTATTCAATGTTACGTTTTAATTTTAAATTCCATTTATAATTACAAATCTAAAAATTAAATAAAAATAAAAATATATTTAAATACATTAATGTATTTACGCTCCTTATGTTCAATTAATTGCATGAATTGTAAGTCAATAGCATGCACCGAAAAAAACACTGCATTTAGTTTGCACTTAAGTATTTTATTTAGCTTTAAATTTGCACAGTCTTTCCAAAAGTATGGCAAAGTGCACTTTGTTTCCACAGAGACTCCATCTGAATCATTTGGTATTTTAGGCATTGTTCAGAGAATAGTAGGCCTCGCACTCACCAGTCGCATCCCTTTTGATTTCCCTCGATGAGTCTTCAGAATGTATCCAGCAATTAGCAAAGCAGCGAGAAGCAAACCCGTTATCAGAATAGAGATCAGGACGATTTTGGAGCGTTGACCCACGTTAGCCACTGCCTCCTCTACATTCACCTAAACACAAACAAATAAGTTCATTTTTGTGTGTTGCATCTTCATTTTTACAGCATTGTGCTTCATGAATTAAGCGGAATTAAGTTTGTGTAAGCATCATAGCGTGTGTTTATTTGATTTGCCAGCACAGCTATTCACCTCATAATGAGTTACAGCCTCACCTCACCCAAACTAAATCCTAAACTAAACCACATGGTAAAATATGCCATGTTTTTGATTCTGAGGCCTAACAGGGTGTGCATATTATTCACATCGACTGGAATCTGGGAGTAGCGCTTTATTACACCACTGCTATGCAAAATCCTGAGAGCAGATGCAAAGCCTACGTTTACTCTTCCTTATTTAATGCTTGATTTTAAGAGTAAATTCATTTTGTAGTCAATACACAAATGCATTTTTTCACACTTCATATTAATTACATGACATGGATTTCAGTGTTGCTCACCTTATCTGTAATGTTGTCGATGTTAAACTTCCCAGCCATTCCTTCAGGGTCAGCTTCATGACGAGAGAGAATGACAGATTTTAGTCTGATTGATTTCATTACAGCACTGCATGCCATGCGAGATATTTAACATGCTCCAACAAAATATTGCATTGTATGGTCATTTGTAGCAGAGAGTTCTGTGTGGAATTTGATAAATGTTTTGTCTTAGCCATGACAACAAACCAACAGCATGGAGCTTCTGTTTTACTGTTGAGTAGATTAAAACAACTGTTCCCAATGAATATGGGTAATGATGATGCTTTTATTAGTATTATTATTATTATTATTATTTATTAATTTTTATTTTTCTTAGAACAGCTTAGACTTTGGAATTGTGTAAAACTTTGGATTTTCCCATAGACTGTGACAGTTTGCAAAGGGTATGAATAAATTTGCACATACCGCCTTTTATTAACAGGGTGTCCACAGAGTCATAAAAACACTTACATTTCAAAAACAATATTTTTAAGGCCTTAAAACTGCCTAAATTCACTGAAATATGGCGTTGTAGGTCTTAAATCAATTTAAATGGGTCTTCATTTTCCTTTCTCTGTGCAAATCTACCCAATCGGAATGTTTAGCAAAAGTTACATTCAACTCAATTTAAATAATTGACCTAATAATTGATAATTAATCTACCAATTTGGTGAAATTATCTTCCTTAAAGTAACATTTGTTTAAAAGTTCTTCATGCATTTAGCCACCTGCTGAGGACATTGATCTGATCTGGACACACTGTTGTGCATACATTTAGTTTATTCAGCATCACTTTTCTTAAAAAAAAAAAAAAAAACGATAATAAAGTATGTATATAACTAGAGTTGCTTGTTTTTACACATTATTTAAAAATGTGGCTAAGAAATAAATTTTAATGAGGCAAGTACAAATCTTTTCCACTGGACATTAAAAAAACCCTTAGTGTTTTTGCTCTGTAAAAGTTAGAAACTTCATTCATAATGGTCTTTAAAAGTCTTAAATTTGACTTGAATAGGTGAAACCTGCAGAAACCCTTTGTTCAAATGTAAATAAAAACTGAGAAATATATATATATATTTTCTAACACAGTGATCCCTCTTGAACATTGTATTATTATTTTTTGGGAGAAGCCTGTGCTATTGCCAGTCAAAAATATGTTTCTGGATTAATGAAAGCATGAATAATTTCGGGCTTGACTGCAGACAGACAGACAGGCAGACAGACAGACAGACAGATAGATAGATAGATAGATAGATAGATAGATAGATAGATAGATAGATAGATAGATAGATAGATAGATACAGAATAGAATAGTAGATAGATAGAAAAGAGGACAGTCCAAACCTTCAATGCTGTCTCCATAAACGATGACCTCATTGGTGTTGTCTGGCTGATAGATTTCAAGTTTGCAGTCTTCACCACAGAGAATGTCTAGAACATACTGTATCTTGGCTTTAGTCTCTTCCTATGGATTGAAATGGATTTTGTATTAAAAGTTTTGTAATAAATGAATAGGACACTTAAAATATGTAAAAAAAAAAAAGACATGTTAACACAATGAAAATAAATCCGAGTGATGTATTGAGCCCTTTTTCATTTCCCCCTCTCGTTCTCTCATATTTCCTCCTTTCCTGGAATATGGTGTAATGTGATGCCTGTATGTTCAGGTTTTCTCGCATAGCAACAGCCTCCCTTTCCCAAGAATCACAGTTCTCCGAGGGAACATTTGCAAATTCAGGAATTCAGACATTACAAACTATACAAATATTGTTAAACTATAAGAAAACAATCAAGGTGTACAAGTAATGTAAAGCTTAAAACAATGTTGTTAATGTGACGCTTCTATTTCAAAAAAATATTTCACTTACTTTTTTTTTCTTTAATTTGCTAAACTTTCTTTCTTTCTTTCTTTCTTTCTTTCTTTCTTTCTTTCTTTCTTGAATGTCAAATTCTTTTTAAGTACAAGCTAAAATCTTGAAGAACCATTTTGTGTTCCTCATATAACCTTTCAGTGATAGTTCTATGAAGTATTTAGGATATGAAGCATCCAAGGAACATTTTAATTCATGAAAAAAGGGTATGGGAAAAGGTGTTTACTAATAAAATGTTCTTTTAGGTGTGTAAAAAAACCCACTGAGCAATGTAAAAGTTTTTATGGAACCACTGATTCCAATAAAGAATCTTTAGTTTTGAAGATGCAAGTGACCTATTGAGATGTGCTTTTTTCTGTTTTGTACAGTAGTAGATACACTTAGTAGTAAATACTTCATTCTTCATACTCTTTAATGGCTCTGAAACTGAACCTAGAGGCCCGTGTGTGTGTTTTGGCAGAGTTCCTGGTGTGGATTGTGAACTGCCGCCGCCCATAGTGTGTTATGGAATGCCATTGATGTGCAGCCACAAGAGTCCGCCTCCGTGACTGGTCCACCCAACCAAACCTTAGCACAAGCACATGAGCCCCTCTATAGGCCACATTATAAAAAGACTTCAGTATCTTATATCAGAATTGGCAGAAAGAAGACAAATCTGATAGTCTGCCTTTTGTTATGTCTGTAAATGTCTGTCAAACTAAAGGCTCTAAAATAATGAATTTACTCTATTATGCTGATCACATTTCATTGTGGGTTTTCTGAAACCTAAAGTTGACTTTTATGAAATACTGCTGTAATTACTACAAATATATGATTCATCTGTGCATGGCAGTATTTTAAATTCATGTGCCAGTTTTTTATTTACTACCTGTCAATCAGATGATATTGACCAATAGCAAACCACAATGATTCAGTCCTAATAGACATTGCACTCAAATTCGTAATTCTTCATCATTCATAATGAACTGAAATATAGCTACTATTGTTGATATTATTCATATTATTTGTATTATTATTATTATTATTATTATTATTATTATTATTATTATTATTTGTGATTTCCATTAATCTCATTGACATTTTAATAATATTTTACATATTTTAATGTTTTTAAATTTTATTAAGGCAATATTTCTATCACACTAGTGCAACAAATACTGTTAAATATGTAAAAATGTATTTTAAAAATTAAAAAAATAATTTTATTATGCAATTGTACAGTATATAAACATGATTAAAAAGCATAGCACATTTGTTTAATAAAAAATATTATTTAAAAAAAATTGTTATAAAAACCCAAGTGCGTCACGGTAATAAGTGCTTATTGATTTTGCGTATACCAATACATGATAAAAGAAAACATACTACTAATAAAAAAAGAATAACATATTACATTTTCATACATTTTATTCTCATATTGGGTGAAATATTATGTTGACATATTCCTGTGTCATTCCTGAGAATAACTGTAATAATCTACTTAAATTTAGATTTTGCACTGCAATTTATCTACAGATTTCATTCATGTTTTCGTCAACTAGGGTGCAAAATAACTTGCAACTATTTTCCTGATTAAGTGAAACCTTACAAGAGCCAGTTTGTGAACTACAGGTCTACATTGCTCCAATGTTTAGTTTTTAGCCTTTTTAAAAGTCTCTAGAGTCAGCACCCAAAAAAATAAAACATTATTTCATCAGATTCAACCCAATTAGCACAGAAAATGTATAAAACACTTAAGAATTAAATAATTAACTAGAATAAAACACTTACACATGTGGAGGAAGCCTTTAGTTTCAGCAGCACATCATGTTTGTATTGCACTGGTTTTTTATCCACACAGACCACGTTGTCCTGCAAAATAAATGACAGAATAAGACGAGTTTTCAACCTACAATATGCAGTATGCTTTCTCATATACTGAACATTGGTGTGGTCAGTATCTGGAGTCCTATACCTCTGAAGTGAGACCGTGTTTTTCAGGCAGGACTGAGCTGCTGGTTTTGGTACGTTGAGTTGAGTGAGCCTCACTGCCACCATTTACTGTTGTTGTTAGATATTCCATGAACGTGGGTAAAACGATTATCTGGATCTGAGAATCATCTTCAGGAAATGAGGAAAAATATACTAATTATTGAATCGTGTGAGAGATAGTTATTCTTAAAGAGTGGACATCTTCATAGTGACTTATATTAACAGGTCGAAATTTTGTGCAAGTTATATTAACACTAAAATTAGATCACAAACATTTTAATGAATGGAATAAAAACTGCACTTTTAAGGAGCGAAGTGTGTAAGCTACAAGTACATCATCAAATAAAATGTAATATAAAACTAAAGCAAAAAAAAAAAATTAAATAAAAACAAATTGTTTTGTTCTCATTCATAAGTGGGACTGACAAATGATTAAATGTTAGTGTAACATGGATTATATTTTATTTATACAAACTACATGAATCATATTGTCATTTAAAACATTGTCTTCATTAAAATAAACACCTAGTCAGTTTTTATTACTTGGTAGGTAATAATGTTTTATACATTCGTTATATTGATGAGGCATAACAACGAACACCAAATAAAGGCCAAAAGTTCAAATGAATATCTGTAAATACAAAGCACGCTCAGATGGGTATTATAGCACCTCTATTAATTCATCAATACATTTTTATTATGCGTTCATTTATTTGTTGAATTTTGTTTTTAATTTATTTATTTTTTATTTTTTAGCGTGTAATTAATTAGTTTATTTTACCTTTAGGTTTTGAAGTGACTGGATCACCATCCCCACGGATGACACTTTCTTCACAAATCACAGCTGTAACATAGAGTAAAACATGTTTTCAATGTAATGTGACTCCTTCGAACTAACTGCATTTAAATGATCAACATATGTTATATTCCCACATTTTAATATCATCTCTAACCCATATTTCTTGCCTGATGGAGAAAAATAAATAAATGCATGAAAACAAACAAACTTAAGTCTGTGCGTCAAAGCATTTAAGTCTAAATAAACAACAATGCAAGTTGGAAGTGTAACTTTAATTGTATTATAGCTGCTCTGTAAATATGATTTAGTACCATAACATTGTAGAAAAACATTATTGAAAGTATAAGACATTTGTTTAATGAAAACAGTTCCAAAACCCATTTGTTATATTATTGTCACAATCACCAGAAATCTTGCCTGTGCAGATCACTGGAAAACATTAACTTACTACACATCTGCCACTGAACTGGACTACATATCCCATCATGCACTTTACACGCACACCAGTTTCAGATTATTACTGATTGCTAATATACAGCTGAAGCTCATGAGCACTAATAACCTGCAATATAAACACAGCGCACACACACTCCTTTGTGGAGTCTTTTAAATTGTTAGCATTTCTAAGAGTTTCCTTGTCCTGGCTTCCATGGTTTTTGATCTTTGATTTGTTTTATGTACTTTTACCGCCTGTCCAGACCATTCGCCTGTTATTCCGACCATTCTTTGGATTACCTATATGCTCCTGTTTGCTCCTGTTTTGATCATTACCTGCCTGACTTTTGTGTTTAATAAAACTGAACAGAGCTCACCTCCGTTGTTGACCCATTTATTACAATTATAATATATTTGTTACTATATTATGTTACGTTTTGTTACTTTATTATATTCATCAAATAAAATAAGCTTTAGTTTGAGAATAGGAGATTAAATAAATAAATAAATAAATAAATAATAGAGCACAATAAAAAAAATCTTGCAGGGCAAAACTTGCAGTATGTATTGTACCTCACACCCACAACAAATTAACATCATGGTAACTTTTGTGTAGAAATATTTAATCCAGAAATACATCTCATTAGATATTATTGTCATATAATATTGTTAATAATTGAGTACATTAAACTAAACTGTAAAGCATAAATGCAGAAAATCATAAATACAAATATTTTGTCCCAATATTGGGGTCTCGGCTCCACAGGATTAACACCCTATAAGCATCTCAAGGAAATGACTGTAATCGACTGTTTTCTGCCTTTATCACCAGCAAGCATTGTATGAGTACTTTTGTTTACTACTGTAAAACATACTTACACACTGACGGTGCATCTAAAATCACATACTTTTGTATGTAATATCAGAAAACAGTTTGTGATATAAGTAGCCTGTCCAAATACATAGTGATGGAAAAACAGGAGATATTCAGAAATGTGCATTCGTTAATCTTCCATAAGGCTACAGCTGAGAATTTATGAATGGGAGAGAAGAAACGCAACTGATGTGGGTAGTAGGCATGGGCCGGTATAAGATTCTGACTCTATGAAAAACTCGATGATTATTGCTCTAAAATATTTTTTTTTTGAGTGTCTGGGTAAAAAACAACAACAACTCCTTTTCCCACTGAACACAATATATTTCATATTAAGAAACATGTCAAATATTTTGGAACAGTACTCATGTCAGGCTAAATAAATTAAAAGTCTTCATTAGATTCAAAAACACAGATTTCTTACGACTTGAATATTTTAAAAATATTTTTATTTTCTTTGGATATAATGTAAGCCACTGCACTGTTCAGCACTATAGCAAGCAGTAAACTTTGAATCTGGTTATCGTGCCATGTATATTGTCACATTCATGTTACTTAGAATATACTTTTCTAATGGTTGTGAAGTATGTTTAAACCTAAATGTAGGACCAACTGGAGTAGTATTCGATTTATGGGTGCAGCTTGAGTCTGGCTGGTAAACCTCTTTTGAAATATTGCTGAAGTTTCTCGTCCTGGTTTAACTAGAGAGCTGAATGGCAAAGTATCTGACTGTGTTTAATTGACCGTGCCCAAGCTAATTCAACTGAGTGACATATGTTTATATAAGTTCACATTCACTGAGGTATATTTAGCATTTTCTTGGCATTCCTAACTCTGTTTTTAAGTCATTTTAAGTTGCATAATGTTTTACAGCGCCAGAGGAATGAACACTGACCTAATTCCCAGTTTTGGCACTGAGCGGCTCTGCCAAGAGCTGGACCGCTATGAATCAGTGAGCTGAACGTCCTGAGTGTAATTAATGGACCGACTGAGCATGAATACATCAGCACAGACTGAGCTAATAAACCTTAACCCCGGCCCTTCCCCCGTGCCTACAGGAGGTCATAACCTCTGACCCCTACCCTGACCACTGACTAACACACACTCTGCTGGACACCACAGAGAGAGACGGTCAGAGACTAAAGAGAAAAGAAGACTGAAAGAAAAGAGGGTCAGATTAAATAAAAGATTCTTTTATTTACATCCTTCTGAAAGCATTTCTCATTTGCACATGATTATATGGTGAAAATTTAGATTTATGCGTTTTTTTCTGCTTGAGATGTTAGGAATAAAGCAGTGATTCTAGTTTTAAAGAGAGCCTTTTTCTTGTCTTTGGTCATGTGTTCAGTGCTCATCAATACACATGAAACCTTAAAGTGAGACAGCACTGCGTCAGATCACTGTCAGAGAGATTTAATGCGCTCTATGACATCCGTCCCATCCATTATAATAAAACCAATTAATTAGCATTATTTGCATAATTATTTTGAGCATTACAAATATGTAGTAATTATGTTGGCTTCAGATAGAAGTTAGCCTCATGCTAACAATATGGTAAACCAGGATAACATTGCCTGGTTTCAAAATAAAACCTGCTAACAACATACTGATGATTTTAGCATAATGCTAACAACATGTTAAATGTTGCCTCTGTACTAGTATTGTGTAAAATGTTAGCACCTTAGCACAAGTGTAGCAAACCTTAGCAACCATCCAGATATTAGCAACCATATAGCAATGACCCAGAGTACCCTCGCTTATGCATGCAGTAGCAACCACTCACATTACCCTAGTACCCGCCTAAAATACCTTGCAACAACATAACAACCACTCAGAACAACAGCATAGCAACCACCCAGAACACCATGGTAACTGTCCAGATTACACCCAGCAGTGCTACAGAACGCTCCAGCAACTGTCAAACATCCATCCAGAATTCCCTAGCACATGCCTAGCAAACACCCATATTTCCCTAGTAGCCACCTAGAATACCCTAACAACAGCCTTGCAAAAGCATAGCAACCACCCAGAACACCAACTGCCCAGATTACATCCCAACCTTCCAGAACACTCCAGCAAGTGTCAAACATCCATCCAGAATTCCCTAGCACATTCTTAGCAAACACT
>CAIGQQ010033975.1:5402431-5443559 GCA_903798035.1 Danio albolineatus | reverse complement strand
CCCTTGTAGCCACCTAGAATACCCTAGCAACAGTGTAGCAACATCCTAGCAACTGCACAGATTATCCCTAGCAACCATCAAGAACATTCTAGCAACTTCCCAATCCATTCAGAATGGCCTAGCGCATGCCTAGCAATTACCCATATTAGCCACCTATATACCAGGAACACCCTAGCAACCACCCAGAGTACCCAAGCAACATCCTCCTATCCATTTTGACTACTACAAATGAATTGATTTAAACTTTCAAATCGTTTCAAACACTTTGAAGCTTTTACAGGTTCTTCAAACTTTCAGGCAAAGCTGAACATCAAGCCAACATCAAAGTTTGTCTCGTCAAACTTTAGAACGTAGTTTAATCTGGTCTTTTTATGGTGTGGTGGTCAATTTTTTTGGCAGTCAGTAAATTATGTATCCCATGTTCAGAGGTGGGTAGTAACGAATTACATTTGTTGGGTGACGTGTACTCATTGAGTACAATTAAAGATGTGTACTTTTACTCAAGTAATTTATTAGATAAAAATCATTACTCCTACTTCACTATATTAGGCGGTGTTCCTTCGTTAGTGTCAAATGATTATGCATTTGATCTATATGACTTGTTTGCAAATATCGCGAGGCGCCACATTGGAGAAGTTGTGTCACGAGAGGTTGCTATAGAGTCTCCCGCTTTTGGTTAGAGCGTGCGCGCCTGTGTTGGAAGTCAAGTGGCTGAAGTCAAGTTTATACTGCGATTTATTATTATTATTATTTTTAATACTACGGTCACGCCATGCCGCTATCTGCGGTTCTGAGAAGGACGGTCAAGCTGTCTGTGCAGTGAGTTTATCAAACCAGGTCACCCGTGGCCTCAAGTTCAGTCTGTTTTCACTCCAAGATGCTAACAAGAGTACTTTGATAACACGATGCAGGCTGTACGTTGAACTGACATTGCAACATATACATGAACTGCAGCTCCAACCTGAATAAACATGTTTTTGGTAAGTGTCAAAATTATCCCAACTTGAACCTGATTAATGGTAACTATGGCATAACTAAAGAAAAATAACGGCTGTTTAAATTAACAGGAGGGAGAATAATTTTTACTTTTCATATATAATGAAAAGTAACTAGTAACTATTTACTGGAGTAATTTTTTATCGGATAGTTTTTACTCTTACTTGAGTAACTTTTAAGATTGTCACTTACTTTTACTTGAGTACAAATTTCCTTGTACCTTGTACTTGTACTTTAACTTGGAAGTACAAGTACTTTTACCTTAACTTGAGTATAGATTTTGGAGACTCCACCCACCTCTGTCCATGTAATATTTTGTCTGTACATTACAGTAGTCATGTGAATGAGATATGATATAGACAATGGTTATTCTCTTTGATCTGGATAAAAAAAAAACACATATTTAAAACGTAGTCAAGTTTTTCATGCTGGTATTTTGAAGGAAAATTCACCCAGAAAAAATTGGGTTTATTTCAGTGGCTTGTTTTGCTTGAAAGAGCAAATCAAGTAATGGCTCAAACACGGTCAATAATTTGCTCTGAATGCAATTTGCAGAATGCAATTTGCCGTCTATATAAACTGGTTTTGAGTGTTAGTTTGTGGAGGCGTAACTGTTTAGTGACTCTATCCCTCAGTGTTTTATAAATTAGATTTAGAAGCAAAATTTAGGACATCCCCAAAGCATCTGAGCAAATGCATTCCGTCTAATACACTCTGCAGTTTTTGTGTAAGTGGTTGATTTTGTGTAAAGGCTCAAATCTAGAGGTCTGTTCTTTGTATGTGGATTACTCCATTAGCTGGATTTGATTGTTGATGATTTGACAGGATTCTGGTTTTGTTTGGTTCTTTGAAGTTCATTCTGTAGTTGTTGTCATAGCAACATGTCTCTAAGCTCAGACCTGCTCTGGGGCAGCTCATTCCATATAAACAAGATTAGATTGTATCATTTTAAAGGCACAATATGTAAGATATAGATGTCAAAATATCCAAAAAATAGTAGAACACACTGCTTCCCAAATGGCACACTATGCACTTATGCACTTACACACTCACTTATGCACTTGTTCTTATTAGAATAAAATAATATTTCCGTGTGAAATCACTACGTATACTATTTATACCACAATATGGCCTAGAATAGTGCATATGCAATTTGGGACACACCAATGTTTTGCTGACATATGTAATTACCCCAAATGTTTTAAAGAACGCTCAAATCTAGAGAAATAAGAAATTTTGACTAGTTACACTGACTTTGTCATTGCATCACCGTACGAATGATGTCATATATGCTTAATTTCTGGTTTTGGTTTATATAAAATGTAGAGCACCAAAGTCCCTTTAATCTGTCATGGGTTTTTATGATTTTTATTTTTTTTTATCGACTGCACAGAAAAGTATTATACAGAGACGTTTGTATTATATAAATATTATATTATATGAAATGTTTAATATAAAATGTTTCCTAGTAATGAGTTGAAGCTGAAAGGGCATCCACTGCATAAAAACCATGCTGGATATGTTGGCGGTTAATTCCGCTGTGGTGACCCCTGACAAATAAGGGACTAAGCTGAAAGAAAAGGATTATATTATATTATATTATATTATATTATATTATATTATATTATATTATATTATATTATATTATATTATATTATATTATATTATTTTATATTATATTATAATATAATATATTATATTATATTATATTATATACACTTATTCATTTTTCTTCAGCTTAGCCCCTTTATGCATCAAGGGTCGCCACAGCTGAATGAACCACCAACATATCCAGCATATGTTTTACACAGCGAATGCACTTCCAGCTGGAACTCAGTACTGGGAAAGACCCATACACACTCATTCACGCACACAAACACTACGGACAATTTAGTTTATTCAATTCACTTATACCGCATGTCTTTAAACTGGGGAGGAAACCGGAGCACCCGGAGGAAACCCACGCCAACACGGGCAGAACATTCTAACTCCACAGAAAAATGCCAACTGGCCCAGCCAGAACTCGAACCAGCTACCTTATCGAAATGTGCATATTCCATACAAACTGAAGCTAATTGGTCAATACTTGTCACGTGACTTGCATTGCGCTCGTGGTATTCATTCACCTGTGTGGAAGGCGTGAGCGCATCATGCCGCTTGTGTGCGTAAGCCGCGTACCTTCATTGGAAACAACAAACTTGTGCAAACTCAAGATATCTCTAGATGTGACATGCGAACGGCCCGTAAAAGACCGCCGTCATTTGATCTTCTTGCACAGCCATGGTGGATTCACCTGATTTGTTGACAAATTGGTTGCAGATCCATTCCTTGAGAATTTATGGGTCGTTTACTGGACCTTTTCCCCTTAGCAAAGAAACTTTCTAAAGACGTCTGTTTTTTACTCATTTTGCTGCTTGTGGGTTAAATGTAAGCTCAAGTGACCGAGATGTGAAGTGAGAGAATACGGTCATTTTTCAAAATAAAAGACTTTTCAAAATAAAAGACAGCTCAGATTGAAATAAAAAGTTAAATGGAAATAATTAATGATTTCTTGTGCGGCTAGGTACCAATTGATCTACACACCGGCACCGGTCTGTGCCCCGGTGGTTCCACTGGACCACAGGACCACTGCCGTAGGATATAATGAAGACCACAAACTCCATGATTCCACACTCAGTCACGGCATCATCAAACTATGTTTTATTTATTTATTTATTTTTTGCCGCCATCTAGTGAAGGAAAGTACATATTGCGTCTTTAGTGAAGATGATAATCTGACTTTATTCCTCCTGAACTATGAAAGGGCAGCCTCCGAGTATAGTGAAATGTTCCACTTCCTATCCGCGGTACAGATTAATTCATGCCAAGAGTTTTGTTTTCATCACCATGAGCCGAAGTAAGCAGATGGGCACATTCAGCTCTGGTTTTCTCCTCCCGTGTTGGAGTATCCTCCTCCCTCCTGCTTCTCTGAGCCTCTTGTTCCTATCATGACCTCACCTCAGCGGTATTTACTCATTCACTGGCTCCCCTTCGGCTCCTACCAGATTAATATGGGTTTGTTTATTTCCCTGCTCATTAATTGGTTAAATGGAGACAAATGTGTGTGTTATCAGGCGTATGTTTTTGCGTGTCTGCTGTTCTGAGGCACATTGTTTTGATGGTTTCATTTAATATAGAGACGCTCACAGACAGAGCAACTGTGCATACGTCTTAACCAAAACAGATGCTATGATGCTTATGATTTAAAGAAGGGCTTTGCACAGTAGCGAGTTTGCTGAAGTGAAATATTTCGTTTGACATATTAGGAGAGTTAACAGAGGTAACCTTAAATTAATCCTTGGCTAGAATCACTGATTCTGCTTTACCTTTCCTCCCTTCCTGTAATCGGACAGCTATATTGGTTTTTAATGAAGAGTAACTGCAGCAGTTTTGATAATGCACAACATGTCTTGATATGATACAAGAAATGTTACAAGTATTAATGAGTTACACAATTTGCAGTAATAATATTAATTTTACTGTGTTTTTTTTTTAAATAAAAAAATCTTAAGATCACCAATGCTGCATGCTCATTTATACAAAAAATTTTTTTTTAGAAAAAATGCAGTCAGTAGTTTACTGGAATATATATATATATATATATATATATATATATATATAGATATACAGATATAGAGCGACATTACCTTAGAGAGAGAGAGAGAGAGAGAGAGAGAGAGAGAGAGAGAAATAGTGTTGTAAGAGAGAAAAAGTAACAGTACAGTAAACAGAATTTTTCTATTGTTGAAATTTTACTTTTCTAGTCATCTTAACTTACATAAACCAAATGGATTAAAATTCACTTTGACATAAAATAAACATTATGTACAACTTAAACTTTTTGGTTGAAACCGCATTAACCTTAGATTTTTAATTTCAATGTGTCTTTCCTGGTAAAAAAAGGTAATAATAATAATAATAATAATAATAATAATAATAATAATAAACTAAAAATAAGTTAAAGTAACTTAAAAAAAACTTTTGGTCATTTTTGTACAGTGTGTTATAACAGTATAATTAAATTATACTACAAATTATAAATGTGTTAAACGTGGTCTCTTTTATTTTTTCCAAATAGTATAAATAAACAAAATAAATCTTTAAAAAATATATAGATTTGTATGTTTAGTTTAATATTTTATTTAATTAGTTTAATATATTGATATTTGTGTGTTATCAGTGTGTATTAGAGATGCGTAGATCAGCTGAAATGTCACCCGAATCTGTGGCTTCATACTAATCATCCACCTGCCACCCGCCCGCACATATAATTTTATCTGATATATATATCTGCACCCGACCCGCATCCGATTGTCACTTTAATAATTCGAATTCTTTGTTTTATGCATGATGATCGGTCAGCGTTGATCGTTCGTTATCAATAGCAGATTCAATGAGTGAGCTAATCAGCACATCTCTTGGCCAGAGACAACATGGAAGGGGCGTACTGTATATCAAGGCAGCACAGATCCACACATGCATCCACAAGACTAGACTTAACTTCCAGTGGTATTTTTGCTGTCCTGATGAATGTAAGAACTCAAAGTGCTTGTCTGACCTTGACTTGACCGGCCCTTCCATTTAGCACACATATGATGTTTCAAATTTGAGGTACCGGTCTTGTGGCTTTCATATAAAGCGATTTACAGCCGTTGCATAACCTATTACATACCCAGCACTTGATTCATCCTCGTTAAGCTTTGCTAAAACGCTCCCGCACTGCACTTTTCTTTGCTTTTCTTTTGTTTTTCATTCTACCTTTTAAGTTTCTCTTTGATCGGTTTCGTCTTTATTTCTACTTCAACAAATGTGTTTCAAAAATACAAAGAATTATTAAACTCATCTACCTGCGACCCACCCACAATTAATCATAATTATTTTTTTATTAGCTGACCCGCTGATTATCCGCAGTGCCTTTGGATATAACCGTCAACCACACATCACTAGTGTGTAAATCTATTTAATGACTCTAAACATTTTAATTATAGATTTCTTTACAAAATTTATTTTAATAATTTTTCTTCTGCATCTTTTCCAGCATATATTTTATGCTGTGGATGCCCTTCCGGCCACATCCTTGTACTGGGAAACACCCATTTATTCTGACATTCACACATACACTTACACACAAAGACCAATTTAGTTTATCCAATACACTTACAAGGCGAGGCAAGGCAAGTTTATTTATATAGCACATTTCATACACAGTGGCAATTTAAAGTGCTTTACATAAGCAGAAATAAAATTGAAGTATAAGAAAATGAAATCAAATAATAAAAAAACGGATAAAAACAGATTAAAATGAGTTAAACAAGTTATAAAAGAATGAAAAGAAAAGAAAGACACAACAGTGCGATCTGTCGGACGTAGCACAGTGCTCATTCAGTAAAGGCACAGCTAAACAGATGTGTTTTCAGTCTTGATTTGAATGTGCCTAATGTTGGAGCACATCTGATCATTTCTGGAAGCTGATTCCAGCAGCGGGGGGCATAATAGCTGAAAGCCGATTCACCCTGCTTTGACTGAACTCTTGGAATTTCTAGTTTATGTGATCCTAATGATCTGAGTGATCTATTAGGTTTGTATTCAGTGAGCATATCTGTAATGTATTGAGGTCTTAGGCCATTTAGTGATTTATAGACAAGTAATAATACTTTAAACTCTATTCTGAATGTAACTGGGAGCCAGTGTAAAGATCAGAGGACAGGTGTGATGTGCTCTGATTTCCTGGTTCTGGTCAGAATCCTAGCCGCAGCATTCTGAATGAGCTGCAACTGTCTGACTGTCTTTTTGGGAAGGCCAGTGAGGAGGCCGTTACAGTAATCCACCCTGCTGCTGATAAAAGCATGAACAAGTTTCTCAAAGTCTTCACTGGAAACAAAGCATCTAATTACAGCGCATGTTTTTGGACTGTGGAGAAAACCGAAGCACCTGGAGGAAAACCCACACAAACACAGGAAGAACATGCTAACTCCACACAGAAATGCCAACAGGCCCAGTCGGGACCCGAACCAGTGACCTTCTTGCAGACAGTGCTAATCACAGAGCCACTGTGCCACCCCTTTACAAAATTATTATAATAAATACTACAACTTTTGTAAAAACTATTTGGTGTTTTATTCAGATTAGATACCACAATGCACAGAACTTCTAATTTAATGTAAGTTGTGTAACACCAGTTGCTTTTGCTGTACCCTGTTGCGTGCAGTGAAACTGAGCCTGGCATGCCAACCTCAAATTTCTCTTCAATATGTGACATGCCTATCACAGCTGTCGTCTTACTAGCTGTTGTGCTATAGAAAGTTTATCTGAAGGTGAAAGTAACTTGCATTATATCTTGACTGTCTGTTTTATGGACGGTTCGTATACTGTAAATACTGTACACACCAGGCCAAATATATACCAGACTTGGCATGCAGAACAGTAACAACATGCTTTGGCAGCTTAACAACAAACAACAATGAACTGAAAGTACTCTGAAGGAATGGAAATGTTCAGCACAGACACACACTGAGACTTTACTCTAAAAGCACTACATAGTTCAGTGGTTGACAGAGTAAATTAAACCATATCGAGAGCTCTGAATAACAGTGGTTTGTTCAGAGAGGAGGCACAATAGAGGCCATTACTCAGAGAATCATATGAAAGCATGGCTGCAGTTCGCCAGGGGGATATTAGTCACCCAGTTGTGATGGGAAAAAAAAAAAAGATTTTGAGTTCAGTAGAGAGCAAGAATTTTTACTCGTCATTATGGTGGTGCTGTACAAATCTAACATGTCTAAAACACGCAGAGTCTTTGCTTTTCTGCTGAAACAGCACGATGAATGGAAAGGGAAGACTGATTATGAGACAAAATTAAATGTATAGTTACAGTGCTCAGCATAACTGAGTACACCCCAATTTGAAAATGCATATTTTTATCCATTTCTCAGTGAATATAGGCAATGTATTTTGGTGCATTTAAACATAACAGATTTGGTAAACACATGTATTTATTAAAATAATATTTTAGTCACTGAGCATCTTTAGAAATAAAAAAAAATAATACAATTAAATTCAAAATTACAACTTACAAAGTTTCAACTAAATTTTTCAAGGTTTTGCTTCTCTTGATTTTTTTACCTCTTTTATTTTATTTATTTATTTTATTTGTATTTAATATTTTCTACAACATATAAATTTGGGATACAGCTGGAAGGGCATCCGTTGTGTAAAAACACATGCTGGATAAGTTGGTGGTTCATTCCGCTGTGGCTACCCCAGATTATTATTGGGACTAAGCCGACAAGAAAATGAATGAATGAATATAAGTTTGGGTGTACTAGTTTTTGGACCGTTATTGTAAGTTATTTTGTTATATAAGCTCCAGATTTGGCTTCAGTACTGACTAATCTACTGTATATGCACAAATATAATATTGTATAGCTTACACGTTCTTTTAATTGTTCTATTAAAACCACACTAGCCACGATGGGAGAAATTGTCTCGCTTTTAGCTCAGCGAAAAATGTGAAGTTCGTCCAACTTTAAAAGGATTTTTATGTGGAGGAGGAGGGAAAGGGCCGTCATTGCAGCTTGCACCCATGGTTTATATATGGTGTCCTCTACTGACTCATCTCCACACAGGGCAAGAAGGCAGGTGACTTTATCGCCGACCACTGACCACTTTCCATCTCCATGTTTCCTCTGTTGTTGTTGTTTTCCACACACGCTCTTCCTTCTATGTCATTAAACCGCGGAGAAGTTCCTTAGATGCAAGTTTAATGACGTACCAAAACGGAATGCCTTACTAAATCCGATCTGCCTGTTTACATAATAGTCGCATTGTCATGTATCCGATTTATATCTGATTTATTTCCACATATGAAGGAGGCCTGAAACCGATCTCTTTTTTTTTTTTTGTGGTTACACGGTCATAGAACAGATCTGATCTGTGCCACATATGAGCCAAACATTGGAATCGGGTCACATTTAACTGGCAGTGTAAACAGGGCCTAAGAGATTTGATTGTTGTTGACTGACCAGTAGCTTTTGATATGGAGGATCCTTTCTGCTGGAGATACTGTTGCCCTAAATAGCTAAAAATAGCCATAAAAATGTCTCATGTCTACACGCACAAGAACCAACTCCAGTGCCAGCATTAAAACTATGATGAGGATTTCTACAACCCTCCTCCACACAGATGTTTTTCTATTCCCTCCATCCCCCAATCCTCAACCCATCTTCACCCCACTCTTCCCATTTCATAAGAGCAAGCTCGTCATTCGTCATTCGCTTACGGTCCCTCGAAGCCTCAGGGAATTCCCACTCATGGAATGTTTCGACATTCCAACCCAAGGAATGCTGGAATAACGGGAATGGATGGATTCCTTTTAGGCCGCAGGAAAGAAAGAATGATAAAGGAATCTGTGATGTGTGAAAAGAAAGTGTGTTTGTTCTACATCTGGACTGTGATCCTCAAGGCTGCTCGCGATGGCTGGCGATGTCGCACGTCGCAGCTTTTTCGACAACACGCTTCGCTACATCATGCCCTGCTTCACACTTGATAACATTGACAGTTCGTCAGCTGCTGTGAGAGATCAGCTTCACTGCAGCAGATGTACGAGCATATGACTTCAACCTCCGTCTCAAGTACATCTGCCACTTTTGCCTGGAAAAGGCAATGAAAAGGTCTTCTAATCTTGGGCTTAAATTTCCTTTTTTTAACACTAATTTTTTCTTCCTAGCTGGGAACTCCGTGCATTAAAGAAGGAACAGATCATCACTGAGGCATGAAAGTTGCCTTTTTTTGTTAACTCCCAATGATTCAGAACTCCCTAGCAACCCTTCAGAATAAACTAGCAACCACTTGGGGGGTGTTCACACCAGTAGATCAGACCGACAAGAAAATAATTAAAGGGATAGTTCCTCTTAAAATTGTAATTCTATAATCATTTATTCGGCCTTCACTTGTTCAAACTTAAGTTTCTTTCTTCTGTTGAACACAGTGGTGGAAAGAGTACTGTAAAATCATACTTATGTTAAAGTACTATTACTTGTCTAAAAATGTAGTGCAAGTAGTGTAAAAGTATCTGTTGTAAATATTAGCCCTTTACATAAGTAGCCCTTTTAAAAGTACTCGTAGTGAGTAGTGAGTATTACGCTGTAAAAAGCTGATGCATTTACATGTAATTTGTGCATGTGTGTAAACGGAACATTCTGTAATGCATTTAGTTATTGCCGAGTAGGCACACAACAGAATAAGACATTAATATTAGGATAGATTTAGGGCATGATATCGGGTGACCAAAATTCAATGTCTAGCCAGCATCTAAGGAAAAGGTTTTTATTATGTCAAATGATGTTGATATTTGGTTGATTTTAGGTTGTGTTAAAAAGTAACCAAAATCCAACGTCGAGTCAACATCTTAAACCAACGTACCAACATATTCACGTCAGATATGATTTATTTGTCAGGTATAGCAACCAAAATCCAACGTCTGATAGACATCATAGTTGTAACGTCTAGACAACGTCAAGCTGTAACATCATTAGACGTTGATATTTGGTAGATTTTAGGTTGGACGTTGGACATTGACGTCGACCTGACGTTGGGTTCTGATGTCAACCTGATTTTTATTTAACTTCAATTTGACGTCATGTTGACGACTTGTGCCTGCTGGGTGTTGAAGGCCATTGAGGTCATTATACAGTAAACATCCGTCATTTTCTCATCAGTGACATGCATCTAAACAGTCTCTGGGTCAATGCAGGTTAAGATTTTGGACATCTTCTTGGAAAATTTCAATGCTTACAAACAGTTTTCTGCAATTATAATTCTAAATTGCCTATGTCTTGAGGTGGTTCAATAAAATGCGATTTACCTTCTATGTGCGATTTGATTGGACAGGAATCACTGGACTAATTTTTCTAATCCCCATAGAACAAAAAAAAAGTAGTAACTGCAGGTTAAAAGAAAGTAGTGGAGTAAAAGTACCAATAGTGCACTAACAATGTACTCAAGGGAAAGTAAAAGTCCACATTTTTAAAACTACTTACTAAATAACAAATTCGGAGAAAAATTACTCAATTACAGTAGTTTGAGTATTTGTAATTTGTTACTTTACACCACAGGTTGAACGCAAAAGAAGATATTTTGAAAAATGCTGTTTGCTTGCACCCATTGACTTCCATGGTGTTCGTTTTCGCTACTATGGAAGCGATGGGTGCCAGCAACCAGCATTCTTCAAAATATCTTCCGTGTTCAACAGGAGAAAGAAAAGCATAAAGGGAGAATAATCTATTTTTGAGTGAACTGTAACTAAATTTAAATTTAGTTCTGCTCCACTTAGCATTCATATTGTCATTTTTACGACCTTAAAGATACAGAATCAAAAATGTACTTTTTATGCGTGGAACTAGTATGGCTGTGCTGAGCAAAAAGCATTTACTGTATGTGTGTTCTTGTGATGGGATTTTTATCAGGGAGACAACATTTCAGACTTAAGCTAGAATGCATTCTGTCCTTTTTGAGTCACAATATTATTATTATTATTATTATTATTATTATTAGATTATATTTTCGGTTTGTTTAGATGTCTTATAGGTCCATGCATTTAGAAACTGTTCAAAACCCTACTAATGAAGCATTCAAATCAGAGCTCTTACAGTATGTACAGTATTTCTTTATTGACACTTTTCTTACTGACTTTGTCGTGTATGAAAACCGTCTAACCTAGATTCAAATTTAACATATACTGTGGTCAACATTTGAAGTTTGTCAAAAATGTTATTCAAAATTGTCCTAGGACTAGAATAGATGTTGGTTAATAGTTTTAAGAACACTTTGATTGAAAGTTAATGAAACGTTGACTACTGTAGGTCACTAAAAGCTGTACAAGTACTCGTCATGGTTTGTTCATGATACCAAAAATTAACAAACTGAATCTTCCTGTAATTCCCCAAGCTTTAACTGTCTCATCTCAGTGTATTTTTCTTTCTGTCATTCTCTCTGGAGACAGCGGTAAAGGTAAAGCACACTGTGTTCAGCGGTGCTTGACTGAAGGATGCCTGGTCGTCTGCTGCTACACTGAACGCTCCCTTAGGGATGCTGGAATTTGAGACTCAAACAATCCAGTTAAAGCCAAGGAGGAATGTAACTCTGGAACACTGAACCTCCCCTCTCTCACCATCTCTTTCTCCGTGACCTCTGACCCTCTCTCTTCCTCTCTGACCCTCTCTCTTCCTCTCTCTGAGAAGGAGTGAAGGGGGCCACACATCGTCTCCACCCATACAGAAGACATATGGAGGAAAGACAGACTCTTATGTTTCTAATCAAAGCAGCTCAAGCCTTCACTCTCTGCCAAAGCATCATTGTCAGCAGAGCTCATAGCCCCTCAAAGCTATAGCGCAGTTATGGGACCTCAGCCAATGAGGGAGAGAGCTGTTATTGGTTGCCGTTGGTAAGGGAATGCATGCTTTGCCCCAAAACTGTCTTGGAAAATAAACTAAGCAGGAATATAGAAGCTTGAACCATGTATTTCATTTGACGCCTTTGCGATGCAAAATGCTTAGCAATATGTTAATATTTTTTAATAATATTTTTTAATAAAATTTGTTACTAAATACATAGAATATATAACATAGAATTAAATGCAAATTAAATGTGTCCTTCAATATTTCAGTGTCCTTCAAATTATTCCTTTGTGTTCCAAATAAAGCCCCGGTTACACTGCACTTTTCTCCCCATAGACTTCCATTCACACGTATGCGAATGCGGCAGACTGGAAATGCAAGCTCACGCGACAAGTTTAGCAGTTCGCTACATTGAAAATGTTCAAGTTTGGTGAACTGTGTCCTGTGAAATCGCATCATGTAATTGCGTGAGACCAATCAAAGATCAAAACATTACAAACATTTTAAATATGGAGCATATTAAATTTAAAATATAAAATCTTTCATTCGTTCTCCTTTTTCTTTCTTTCTTTGTATGTTTTACCAATATAACTAATTTACAAATTATATCAATGTGATATTTAGCATTTTTTTTATGAGCAAAATAATTGAATAGCATACATTTTTGAGCATTAGTTACAGTCCACACCCACTAAAATATCTGTAAATTCAGCATGACTATATGTTCTATGACAGAAATATGTCAAGCATATTTGGAACAGAAATAATTTGTTAATAAAAATCTTTTTTTTTTTTCAATAATTCTGTGTTTGACCTGAGGGTGGGTCAAAATATATGTTGTTTGTTGGCAGACAATGAAGAGGATGGGCTGGCGTTATGCAAATAGCCAATGAGGGAGAGAGCTGTTATTGGTTGTTGTTGGTAAGGGAATGCGTGCTTTGCCTCAATACTGTCTTGGAAAATAAATAAAGCAGAAATATACTGTAGATGCATGAACCATTTTTTCCATTGACGCAACATTACATGAGTAGCAGTGCGATATGGCTGTATATCGGCACTGGTGGGAAGTGTAAATTAGTCTCTCGCCAGTGATGATATACAGCCATATCGCACTTCTACGAGTGTGATATTGCGTTCAAATGAAAATCAAACACGGAGAGTCTCAAAAGTCCTTTTGTACAAGGAACTACTTCTACCATTCACATCTCCAGCTAACAGTCAGAACAGCAGAAACCATTGCTAATCCACCAACGTCACTTTAGAACTTGTATTTATATGATTCTTCAGCCTAATGTCTATCTAAAGTTATGACAAAACAGGTTATTTTACTCACAATTTAAGATTATAAGGCTGAACGGCATGAAATGCCATCAATCTACCGAGATTTCCCAGTGTTTCTCTGCTGCAATCAGGATATCACAATAATTAACCCCCCAAAAAGCCAAAGCACATACTACCAGATTACTACAGTATAAATACATAACTACAAGATACAAAAGAGAGAGATTGACTTAGAATGTCACTTCCCCATTTTTTATAATGATTTGATCAGCTTAAAAATATGTAAAGAAAACATTGACTTTTTTTCTCCCTCTGAAGACTTATGTGGTCTCTGTCCCCATCTTGCGGCGGAATGTAAATTGTCAATTTATTTGGTCTGCATGACGGGCGACATGCCGAATCCAAAATTATAATTAAAAAAAAGCAATATCCTTATAAATAAACTGTATAATTGCAATCTAAACAACTGCAAATATAATATGTTGTCCAACAGCTTTGACATTTGTTTGTTGTGATTTTATTCCTCTCTCTCTCTCTCTCTCTCTCTCTCTCTCTCTCTCTCTCTCTCTCTATATATATATATATATATATATATATATATATATATATATAATTTTTAAAATAAATTTACTAAATTTAAATGATTAAATTCCTGAAATTATTATTTTTTAATATATAAACTCGTTACACAGAATGTTATGTTAATTAGTTTATTTGTAAATCATTAAATATATTCATCATAAATAAACAGTAAACATGCTTCAATACAAAAAAATATATATACACATACTTTAATAGATATTTGAAAACCTCCTTTCATCTTTGCATATTTTATTAAATGTGGATAGTGTGCAATTAATGTTAATAAATTATTCATTTTTTATTATTTAGATTTATGAAAAAAATTATATTTATATTATTTATATATAAATTATATATAATTATATAAGTATGTATTCTTTTAAAAGCAACAATGAAGACCTGTTAATAATTGAAAATTATAGATTGATATAATAGATTCGCGCCACCGGTATCTGCAGTTTTCCTTTCTCTCCTGTAAACATCAGTGTTTGCTTTTGTCTCCGAAATGTGTATTACATCATACGGTCCACAACTTTTGCTACCCAGGGTCTTCAAAACACCTGGACGCTTCATACTCCACCAAATTAACAAAATCCTCTTTATGCCTAATGGAATAACAACAGATGGACCCTTTATTTCACACAGAGACGCGCACACGGCCACCTGGCGATATAATATATGCACAAATACTCTAAGTGAAAGAGAGCGATTCAATTGATCCCAAACCATTAACTCGAGAGGAAACTCATCAGCTTTATTTAACGCGCACTGCGGTGATGCGCTGAAGGGGTGTGGCGGGTTAGCGGGACTCCAGAAACGCGTGCATTACAGAAAGCGCTAAAACTTTTACTTCAGTCACGAGTTTTCAGTCTAATAGTTTACTCAAAGCTCGATTAACAGAGCTCTTTTGAAATGCTAATGTTCCTCCATGAAAACTTCTTGAGTGACGCAAAGTTCGGTTACGATCTGCAGCAGAACAAAAGTAAACTACTCACCTTGAAATAAGACGGCAAAAAGACAGATGAAGAAAGCGCGATATGAAGCTTTGTGGCTTTTTCTCTGTGTCGCCATCCCGAGAATCAGTGTGTGTGTAAGTGTGTTCGGGTCTGTTTCTCTGTCAGTGAGTGTCACAGAGGGATAAAGCTGATGTCTGCTCTTATAGACTCATGTGTGGCCCTTCCCCCTCTCTTTCACCGCGCGCGCACACACACTATTCCCCTCTTTTCTTCATCTGAGCGCTGTTGTAATTACGGAGTATATTGTGCTTTTATCCAGAGTAGCTCAAATTGCATGTTTTAGTTCAAGTTAAAACGACATGAAACAAAATAGAGACTTTCTGGAGTGGTGCGATGTCATTTGGAGAATTGGAAGTATGTAATCAAGTATGTATCATATTTGTAAGTTGTGTAACAAATCAAGAATAAAACATTGCTTCCAGTTGTTTCGGTGACCTTGTAAGTTGTGCTTGTTTGATAGTTTTAAATGCGCTGGAGATAAACTTAAAGGGATAGTTCACACCAAATTGATACTTATGTGATCGTTTACTCATTCTTTACTTGTCCCAAAGCTGTTTGAGTTTCTTATAATAAGGACACAAGAAGATACTTTGGAGAAAGTTGGAAACCTGTAACCATTGACTTCAATAGTATTTGTTTTTCCTGCTATGGATGTCAGTGGTTGCTGGTTTTTAGCTTTCATCAAAATCACTGTTTAACAATCTTGATGTTGATTTAAAGATGTAGTCCACTATGATATCATATTTTAAACTTTATTTGGTGTGTATAAACAACACCTCTGACTGTAATACGCTCAAAGTTCAATGCAAAGGGAGACACTGGCTTTTACAGAGTTAGCTTAGCAAAGCCTATAGCAAACTAGAGCTTGTTCTGTTTCTGTGTTTGGGCTTCCAAAAGACACGACACAAGGAGAGAAGTGCTTACAATTAAATTTTATTATAATAATTATAATTATACAGAAGATATAGCTGTAGCATTTGACAAAGGACAGCTTCTAGAATCTCTCTCAGTTTAGTGCTGGATTCGGCTAAAACTTCTCAAAGAAGGAGCAGCTCCAACCATAATAGACAAAGCTGTGGATTGTGAGCCACATCCTGTAAGTGTTTTTATTTGTTAAATTGATCTATTACATGCATAGTGTGTAGCGTTAATGGTATGTTGTAGCCAGGATGTAAACAAGGATGTAAACAATGGGAAATGCTAACAATTTAGCTACAAATTCATATTTATCTGTCAAACCCCTGTAAACAGCCACAATCTTCAGTAGCGCTGCAGTGTCTCTCTATTCAGCCGCTTTTCGTGCTCTCTACATTTCAAATAACAAACTTGCAAAGATATGTGAACGTTTAATATTACTTACACATGTTTATAACCTGAATATATGTGAAAGACACTTGTCAGATTTTATTTTATAGAGCAGGCATGAAGTTCAGCTGTGTCCTTTTAATTTTCTGTCTGATTCAGGCTCACACTGATACGGCTAACAGCTGACTGACAGTAAAAGGCAAAGTGCATGCCATTAGAGGCGTGACTCTTCCTGGTGATATGATGCCGATCCGCGAATCACAGCAGATTATGTTAGCCGACCAATTAAAGTATCTTGAGGGTGGGCCTTTCAAAAATAATTGAAAAATATTTTTCGATCTGAAATATGACAGTCGTTTTCATGTTAGCAGAGTAGCTAAATATAATCAAAGTAAGATATATGAAAAAAATAACAGGATTTTCAACAAGTGAAGCATGAGCACACATTGCTTTGCATCTTATAAATACAACCAAGCCTTAAAGTACACTCTGGACCACCCCTTTAAAGTAACAAATTACAAATTCTCAAATTACTGTAATGGGGCATATGCACACAGACTTTTAATTTTCAGTCAGTCAGACCCAGCTCTTCTGGTTAATTGTTATCCCATACAAAATCGCTGCTTTTAAGATCTGATTTCTTTAAAAACCAGAGAAGCAAGAAGCACTGAATTAAATTATATTTTTTCATATGTCTTTAAAATATGTAAATTAATTTTACCCCAGTATTTTCAACATTTTAACAACCAAATGGATGCTTAAGTCTATTTGATTGATTATATTTGAATTACATTAATTATGCATCAATGCTGTGAAAGGAACCTTATGAAATTGACAATAGTCACATAAAGCTCTCACCGGAAGTTCATCATTGGCTAAAAAACACTACAGTAGGTGTGCAAATAGCCCATTGTGTTGTTTTTTTTTCTCAGGAATTGTAATTTAGTAAGTAATTTTAAAAATGTGTTCTTTGACTTTCCCTTTTATTCGTTTTTAATGCTGTATTGCCGCGTTTACTCCACTACTTTCCTTCAATCTGCAGTTGCTACTTCATTTTTTCTTGTCTATGGTGATTGGCTAAAGTAAAATCTGTACTGCGATTCCAGTCCAATCAAATCATACATCGAAACTAAATGGCATCATACTGAACTACCTTAAAACATGGGGGCTTTATGAAAGCAACAAACAATTTGGAAGGATCAAAAGTGTCCAAAAAGGTGTCCTAAATCTTTACACGCAAGGACCAAGAGACTATTTACACTGCATACCACTGATAGGAAGATGGCAGATGTTTACTGTACACTCTTAGAACTAAAGGTACAAGAGCAGTCAGTGGGGTGGTACCTTTTCAAAAGGGACACATTTGTACTTAAAGGGTCCATATTGGTACCTCAAAGGTATATATTGGTTCCTAAAAATTTAAAAAAGTTAGCATTTGTACTTTATGGGTAGTAATACAGTATGTACCCTTGATTTAATAATATGGACCCTTTAGGTACAAATGTGCAAATTATTTTTCGATAGTCTACAGAACAAACCATCGTTATACAGTTACTTATCTAATTACTCTAAACTGCCTATAACCTAATTAAACTAGTAAAGCCCTCAAATGTCATTTTAAGCTGTATAGAAGTGTCTTGAAAAATATCTAGTAAAATATTATGTACTGTCATCATGGCAAAGATAAAATAAATCAGTTATTAGAAATGAGTTATTAAAACTATTATGTTTAGAAATGTGTTGAGAAAAATCTTCAGAAATTCGGAAAAAAAATAAACTGACTAATAAGTTAGGGGGGCTAATAATTCACTTAAAAAAATTTATATGTATATAATATATGGGTAAATAAATGTATTTGTATATATATATATATATATATAAGTTTGAATTATTTGCCCCCCTGATTGGGTCCGATTACTTGATCAGATCTGGACATCCCTTGTTTACACACACACAAATTGCATGTAAACGCATCATCTTTTCACAGTGTAATACTCAGTATTCACTGCTCTTGAGTACTTTTAAGCAGGCTATTTTTTACTCAAAGTTTGAGCAATATTTACGAATTACAACAGATTTTACTTGCTCTAAATATTTGGACAAGTAATTGTACTTTTACTTGAGTGTGATTTTTCAGTACTCTTTCCACCACTGGTGATTCAATAGTGAGTAAATTTTCATGTGTGAACTATCTCTTTTATATGTTCTTTTATAGGTCCGCTCCTCACACTACTACTAACTACTGTATATCTACCAGTGGATGAGAAACAGCTTCTTTGTCGTGTTTCAAATACTGATGTTTTGGGCAGAACTCCAGCTCTAGCTCCCCAGAATGAAATATGTATTGTTGTAGTTTTTTGTGTTATGTTAATGCATACCTTCCAGTGTGAACAAAAGTGCCTAAGTTGCTACAAATGCATCAGAAGTAGTCTATGACTTTTACCATTTTAGGATATCACGGTAATGTCTGAGATTGGGGATTTTACGATGTATGCAAGTATCAGTTGCTAAAGTTTAACCAAGCTGCGTTTGTTGTCTTTGTTTAATGGGCTGTTTTCATGAGCCATGCAGAATCCAGGACACGGTGCTGCCCCCTGCTGTTTTAAATATATCAAATGTGTCACATTGAACAACAGTGCAACACTGAAAACAAGCTAAACTAGTAGAACAAATACAGTCTGATTCATACAAGAAGAGTTACAGTTCTGTTTCTACTTTTACCAACTTTGTTTTCTTTTTGTGTTTGTACTGTGTGATTGATACGGAATACTGTGTCTGTCTGTCTGTCTGTCTGTCTGTCTGTCTGTCATCTGTCTCATTGTTCTGTGTCTGTCTGTCTGTCTCATTGTTCTGTCTGTGTCTATCTATCTATCTGTCTGTCTGTCTCATTGGTCTGTGTCTGTCTGTCTGTCTGTCTGTCTCATTGTTCTGTCTGTGTCTATCTATCTATCTATCTATCTATCTATCTATCTGTCTGTCTGTCTGTCTGTCTGTCTGTCTGTCTGTCTGCCTGTCTGCCTGTCTGCCTGTCTGCCTGTATCATTGTTCTGTCTGTCTGCCTGTCTCATTGTTCTGTCTGTCTGTCTCATTGTTCTGTCTGTCTTTGTCTATCGATCTGTCTGTCTGTCTCATTGTTCTGTCTGTCTGTCTTTGTCTATCGATCTCATTGTTCTTTCGGTCTGTCTGTCTGTCTCTGTCTGTCTGTCTGTCTATCTATCTCGTTGTTCTGTTTGTTTGTCTGTCTGTCTATCTCATTATGTCATGTCTGTCTGTCTGTCTCATTGTTCTGTCTGTCTCTATCTATCTATCTCATTGTTATTTCTGTCGGTTTTTCTGTATCTCTGTCTGTCTCTCATTGTTCTGTCTATCTCATTGTTCTATCTATCATCTGTCTATCTGTATCTATCTATCCATCCGTCCGTCCGTCTGTCAGAAAACGTATTTTGTGCACATTGCTTACATAGAACAAAGTACACTAAACATCGATTTAGCTATTTGTTCTAAAAATGTAACTAAACCTTTTGCCTTAAAAGTGACAAGTTGACAAAGACAACTTACAACTGTTAAGTTGACTTATTTTTTATAATTATGGATATAATTAGTCTGTAGGTTTTTTCACTTTTTTTAAATAAAGTAAACTTTTTTTATATTGTGTATACCATTTCCCCCCCCCCCCCCCCCCCCCCCCCCAAAATTAGGGACATCAAACAGTTTTTTTCAGAGTCCTCATATCTATTTTTAATATGGTAGTGAAGGTTAGAAATCATTAAATATTTATTTAAGGTCAAACTATATTATTTTAATTGTTTTAAACACATTTTAAAACATTCAAATATGCTGTTTTGCTATACATTAACTTATATCGTTTAAACATTGTATGAATTAATTCCATATTCATATCCAATACCTCTTAGAAAAGCAGCACATGGATGTGTTGTGTATTCATGAAAAGTGCCATACTTCATCATCATCATCTTGTTATCACGAGTCTTCATTTTGGAGAAACTTCATAGAAATGTAGATTTCATCTCTGGCGTTTGAGGCTGGACTTAATTAGATGTTTGTGGGGTTTAATCAGAACAGCTGAATGACACTGTGATTCTGGAATGCCGTGTTCAGGAAGTCGTATTTTCAAGGGTGTGAATATTCTTGCAATATTCTGGAACTGTTCTCTTGCTTGTTTGCATGTTAGAGTTTAGACATCTGTGCACGCAAAGTCATCTAATCAAAACCAAACCGGTGTGAAGGAGGTATGTCATAAACTGAGCAGATGTCAGGCGTCTGTTTTGATTGAATTACATTTTAATCTTGAAGCGATTTCTGACAAATGTGCCTTGGATTTGTTTGTGGAATAAATATATTATTTATTCTACAGGTACAGGATTAAGAGATCCACAAAATTCACTCTCACATACATAGATAATTCCATCATTTACTGTGAACATCCCAATATATTATGTATTGGGTCATACAGTAGGTTATCTGAACGAGTGAAAAAAAAATCACATAAACTTGCAATTTATGGTTAACTCAGAACTTAATGGAGTTTTTATAGAGGACCAAAAGGAAAAACCCTGAACTATGCAAACACCCTTATTTTAAACCACAATTTGAAGCTTAAAGTAAGAAAGCAAAGCAATGTTACTCTGGCACTCATAAATCACATTACTTCTATCTTACTCTCTCTGCGCTGGTTGCCGGTGTCCTGACATTTTATCCTACCCATCAGATTATGCTACCAACACTGTATTTGAATGGTTCTGAGGTTGGGGTTAGGGATTAGGTCGGTTAGGGCGATACTACAGCTCCATATCACACTACTTCACATTAAAATTTACACTGGTGGCAAAATCTGATGGGTAGCATATTGTGTCATCAAAATGTGCTACCTACTTTTGAATGGGAGATAGGACTATCTGACAAGGAAAAATCAGAGTTCAAAATTATACTCTTTGCTTTTAGGCACCTTCTTATCTATCTGAACTTGTGACTGTTGGCATATCTGCTAGATGTTTAAGGTCATCAAGCCAGAAATTGTTAAAATTTCCCAGATCAAAGTTAAAGAAAAAGGGAGACCGGGCCTTTTCCATTGTGGACCCTAAATTGTGGAATGATCTAAAAAAATATATATTTTATTTTATTATTGACGTAAACAAACAAACAAACAAACAAGAAGCAATGTATGAATGAATGAAGATATAGAAGACACATTTTACTTAAAATGTATTTATTATTATTGTTATTTTTTTTTAAAGTAAACAAACAAGAAGCAATGTTAAAATGTATATAATTTGTTCCATGAAGGATAGAATACACGTTTTAGTTTTTAAAAATATTAATTAATTAATTAATTAATTAATTAATTAATTAATTAATTTGTACATGTTTATGTATTTATTTATTTAAAGTAAACAAACAAACAAACAAACAAACAAACAAACAAACAAAAAGCAATGTTAAAATATATATAATTTGTTCCATGAAGAATAGATAAAATACACGTTTTAAACAAATAAATTAAAAATAAATTTTAAATTTTGTTTTGTTTTATTTTTTTAACATTAGTTTCGAATTAAAATGATATGTGAACTGAAAATTGGTTAAATGTGTTTCCTGTTTGAAAATTTTTCAGTTCATTTGTTGGCAAAGTTACATTTTCCAGCATCATCAGTCTGCGTGTCACACGATCCTCCAGAAATCATTTTACTCTGCTGCTTCTTATGAATACTAGAATTAGCACCTCAGCCTTGCGTTTTTATATAAACCCTGATAGATTTGTAGAATTCATTCATTCATTCATTCATTTTCCTTCAGCTTAGTCTCTTTATTCATTTGGGGTCGCCACCGCGGAATGAATCGCCAACTTATCCAGCATATGTTTTACGCAGCAGATTCTGTTCTAGCTGCAACCCTGAATTGGGAAACACCAATACAATCTCACATTCACACTACGGCCAGTTAAGCTTATTCAATTCACCTACTGTACGCATGTCTTATGACTGGGGGGGAAACCGGAGCACTCAGAGGAAACCCACAGGGTGAACATGAAAACTCTACATACAAATGGCAACTGACCCAGCCGGGGCTCAAACCAATGACCTTCTTGCTGTAAGGCGACAGTGCTAACTATTGAGCCACCGTGCTGCCCACTATCAAAATTCATTTGAAATAATTATAGTTATTGTAACATTTATACCTCCCATTACTTCTTTTTTTTTGTTGTGTGTGTAAGCTAGTGTGTGAAATAATCATGTGTATTTTACTATAGCGTAGTGGCAGAGGGAACATATTGACCTGTTACCATCTGTATATCTCAGTTTAATATCATAATGTATTTATAATGCACACAAACCATACAGATATTTGTTTATTATTATTTTTAATGCCAATTTAACCACCTATGCCCAAAGTCTCTATTTTGGGCATGACTGTAAAAACACCATGTGGTCCAGCATTATTACAGGAAATACAGCAGGGGAATGTGAGCAAGTATGTGAGAGCGTCCTGCGTTCCTGCTTATGAAAATAAAAAGAGCATAATGGATTTCATGCATTACAGCCCATAGGCATTCAGTCACCATGGGGACGTTGTGAGGAGAGCGAGGTTAGCCGTGATTAGCAGTCTCACCCCGCGGCACGGCAGAATGTGTGTTGTGAAGCACAGATCGTGAGCCTGTAAGCACTGTTACCAAAATATTTACAGTAACAGTGCAGAGCAGGGGCCACTACCCTGGAGAAACAAACCCAGTCTGTGCGATTAGAGGTTACACATTTAGCCCAACACTGGGGCCTGTTTAATGCACGCTGGTCCTGCTGTGAATAATTCATCAGTGCATGATATGCAAGAGGATAAAATGTTGTTCTTGCTAATCTTTTAAAGTGTAATGACTTGCTCCACCTCTGAAACGATTTTATTTTTCCAATCGCTCCTTTTTTTAGACTCTCCTCCAACAAGATGACTCCATTTAAGAGTTTAATGGACATTTTTACAGTGCTTGGGGTTTTGGTGAAATCTGATGTAATATTCATCCACTGCATATTTACATATGTCCAGCCATCCACTACATATTTACATACAGTATGTCCAGCCATCCACTACATATTACATATGTCCAGCCATCCATCCAGCCATTTACTGCATATTTATTTGTTTAGTTATCCATCCATATGTTTACATGTTTAGTCATCCATCCATCCATCCATCCATTCATCCATCCATTGTATATTTACATGTTTAGTTATCCATCCATGTTTACATGTTTAGTCATCCATCCATCCATCCATCAAATAAATATTTATATTTCCATCCATCCAATGAATATTTACATATCATCCATTCCTCTGTTTGTCCATCTATTAAATTTACACATCCATCCATCCATCCATCCATCCATCCATCCATCAGATATTTACATATCCTTCTGTCCATCCATCCATCAATTGAATATTTACATATCCATCTATTCATCCATCGAATATTTATGTATCCATCCATCGAATATTAACATATCATCCATCCATTGAATATTTACATATCCAACCATCCATCCACCCATCACCCATCCATCAAATATTTACTGTACATATCCATCCATCCACCTATCATCCATCCATCAAATATTTACATATCCATCCATCAATCCATTGAATATTTATGTCTGTCCATCCATCTATTTGATATTTACTTATACGTCCATCCATCCATTGAATTTTTAAATATCTGTTAATTGTCCATCCATCCATTTACTGAATATTTACATATTTGTCCATCCATCCATCTATTGGATATTTACATATACATCCACCCCTCAATCTATCCATCCGACCGTCCGTTCAATCATCCATTTGATATTTACATACCCATCCATTTGATATTGACATATCCATCCATAATCCCAGCCACCCGTCCATCTGTCCATCATCCATCCATTTGATATTTACATATTTATCTGTCCATCCATCCATCAAATACTTACATATCCATCTATTAATCCATCAAATATTAACATATCCATCCATCTCTTCATCCATCCATTCATTGAATATTTACATATTCATCCATCCATCGAATATTTACTGCACATGTCCATCCACCAATCATCCATCCATCAATTATTTACATATCTGTCCATCCATCCATTGATATTTACTTATCTGTCCATCCATCCATCCATTGAATATTTAAATATGCATTCATCCATCTATCAATCTATTGAGTATTTACGTATCCATCCAGCCAGCCAGCCATACATCAATTTATTGGATATTTACATGTCCATCCATCCATCCATTTGATATTTATTTCTATGTCCATCTATCTGTCCATTGAATATTTAAGTATCTGTTTTTCCATCCCTCCATCCATCCATTGAATATATACATATCCGTCCATCATCCATCCATCTATTTGATATTTACATATTCATCTGTTCATCCATCCATCCATGCATCCATCCATCCATCAAATATTTACATATCCATCCATCCATTGAATATTTACGTATTCATCCATCTATAAAATATTTACATATCCATCCATCAAATATTTACTGTATATATCAATCCATCCACCAATCATCCATCCATCAAGTATTTACATCAATCCATCCATCCATCCATCCATTTGATATTTACTTATCCATCCACCCATCTGTTGAATATTTAAATATGCGTTCATCATCCATCCATCCATCTATTGAATATTTACATATCCGTCCATCCAGCCAGCCTTCCATCCATCCATTGGATATTTACATGTCTGTCTATCTATCAATTTGATATTTCTCTGTCCATCCATCCGTCCATTGACTTTAAGTATCTGTTCATCTATCCATCCATCCATTGAATATTTACATATCTGTCCATCATCCATCCATCTTTTGCATATTTATTCCATCCACCCATCAATACATTGAATATTTACATATTCAACCATCGATCCATCAATCCATCCATCCGTTCAGCCATCCATTTATTATTTACATATCCATCCATCTGTTCAGCCATCCATTTGATATTTACATATCCATTTATCCGTTCATCCATTTGATATTTACATATCCATCCATCCATCCATCTGTCCATCCATGTCTGTTTGTTATTTATTTAAACAACACTTGTCTGTCCATCTGTTTGTTACAATTCAGTGTCATCTATAAAGACTGAGTTTATACAAAATCTTTTTAAAGACTTGTAAGTGTAATAAAACTCTTATTATGCTCATAACTATGAGAGCCATGATGGAAATAATCTGTTTATCCAAAATTAAAGATGCATATCCGTTTTTTTTCACTCCCTATCAAGTAGGCCTTTTTGACTGAGCAGAAATCTCAGGATATTCATGAACATTTGTATAATTCTCCATCACTCCGGTTCACATCCAAGGCAATCTATGTAGATTTTATCCACTTTGACTGCAGTAATGGCACTTCCTCGGGAAACGTAACGACAAGGAAATTGCGTTTAAGAGTTGCCTAAGAGTCTTGTATTGGTCCGAATGGAGAAAATGCCAGGGGGACACATTGCTTGCTCTGAGAGTGATTGTTATAGAACTGGCGGCACAATTCAGGTGCTTATCTGCACAGTTGCAGTTATAACTCAGGGACACTGCAGCAATTATAGAGCCGGTTGTGGCGTAAGCAAAAATAAAACCGTCTCATGTTCCCGAGCATTTGATTCGTGTGTATATATGCTGAATGTCTACAGAGCTTGTGTCATACTGGGAGCATGGCTGTAGGCAGGGATGGAAAATTAGTGAGTTCTGTGGGTTGTCAGGAGTTGTGCTTTTTTTATTTCATGCAGCAAATTGCTAATGCTTTTTTCCTGTAATAATTATTGCTATATGAATAATGAACAAGAATGAATGCTCTAAATGAATGTGTAATGCATGGTTATGTATTTTAGCATGATTTTGTAAATAGCTAACCATATAGTAAACTTTATTAAATTAAATTTAATTAAATTAATTAAAGGGCGCCATGGTGGCGTAATGAGTAGCACGTTCGCCTCACAGCAAGAAGGTCACTGGTTCGAGCCTCGGCTGGGTCAGTTGGCATTTCTGTGTGGAGTTTGCATGTTCACCCTGTGGTTGCTTGGGTTTCCTCCAGGTGCTCCGGTTTCCCCCACAAGTCCAAAGATATGCAGTACAGGTGAATTGGGTAAGCTAAATTGTCCGTAGTGTATGTGTGTGTGAATGAGAATGTATGAATGTTTCCCAGAGATGGATTGCGGCTGGAAGGGCATCCGCTGCGTAAAACAAATGCTGGATAAGTTGGCGGATCATTCCGCTGTGGTGACCCCGGATTAATAAAGGGACTAAGCCGACAAGAAAATTAATTAATTAAATAATTAAATAGCTAGCCTTGCCAGGGTTTTCATTACAGTTGTTGTACATATGTGCTAGTATGTTTAAGTATACATACAAGTGGTATGATGCTACTGTTTTGCTAGTGTTTCACATAGTTGTATAGGTAAAAACATGATTGCGTTTAAATTACCGAATAGGGTCCCGTCATTAATAAACTATCAGCTCTCTCCTTTTTTGATTGCTGCCTGTCAGTTTTGTTGCAGTGTTGCCAAGTATTGTTAAAAAAATCCAACAAAAGCAACTCCTCTTAGAGTCGTGCACCACAATAAATTTAAATCATGTATCAAACATTGTTAAAAAACAACAAAAGCAACTCTAGACATGCAGCAAAATAAATTTAAATTGTATATTTGATATGTAAGATACAGAATCCTGCTATTTACCCCATAATAAATTTACTAACATTGTTACAATGAGTGGAATTTAAAAACAACTCTTAAGATGCAATGCTTAAAATAAATAGATTTAGCATCATCGCAGAGCTCATCCCCTCACAATCTCTTCCGCTCAGCTTGAACATAAATTTAATTATTTTTTTTTTTCATTCACATAACTTCACATTTTTATTTCTGGACATGAAAAATGTACCAAGGTCTGGACCTCGGTGACCTGTTATCTGGCAACTTTGCTGCTCTTACTATAAGCATTGCAGTTCTTCCTCTGTGGTGAAATGTGAAAAACCCAAGGATGAATTTCATCAATATTGAATGTTTCAAGGACTTACAGTAATTGGTGAGCTGTAATGATCAGGGATGGGGGTCTGTCATCCCACTGGAACACTGTGATAGACATGATGTATTCCTTCACATCATTTAGTCAAAACTACTCTCCTCTGCAATGTTTTACACTGTAAGCTGATCGCCAGTAAAGCCAGAACTTTGTGTCTTGAGTTGAAGATTATTATTGTTGTTGTTATTATTATTATTATTATTATTATTATTATTATTATTATGGGCCCGCAATCTCTTTGATGATGCTTGTTGTTCATTGATACTGTTTTCTGTATTCATCATTTAAGAATATATACAATATGTTAAAATAATTATTGTATAATTTGTTTTATATATTATTTTATAACACATGCACATACAAATTGGTTGATTATTTCAAATGTATTATTCTATAGATTTTATCATTAATAGGACTGAGGGTTTTTTCCCAACAAATTTACAAATATCACACATTTTAGAATATTATTGTATGTTTTGACAGAGAGATAGAGATAGAGAGAGGGAGAGAGAGAGAGAAAACAAGGATGCAAAATGATTGTGACCCCCCAGATATAAATAATATATATATATATATATATATATATATATATATATATATATATATATATAAACTTGTTAAACAATTGTTTACACACCAAACTAAAAGCCTGGTTACATGAGCTGTCACCCAGCAGTGGAGAATGTGAAAATGAACTATGATCCAATATGCAGAGAGCATACGTTTCCATATAATCAAAGAGAGAACACTAAATTTGATAAAAGTTTTTGGAAGAGCCCTTCAGACAGCGTCTAATTTGTTCCAGTCTTATGAAATAAACAAATGTCATTATTCCACATGGAGTGTGTAGGTGGAGCAGATGACTTCTAATGTAGCAGAATACGGCGTCTGGCCAGGAGGGACACAAAAAAAGCCACAAAATCTGCTTTGTGTTGTCAACAGTGAACTGACAAAGGAAGTGTACAGTGCTGCTAGAGATACAGGTTTAACTGCTGGCCCAACTAATTGAGATGTTGTCTCAAATATTTCTGACCAATAACCACATAAAGTTGGGAAAAAACAAAACATACGTGTCAGTGTTGCAGGAGCCTGGTGACAATGGTCACAGAGAGGATCAACTTTAGAGTAATTTTTACAAAGCTTGACCTTAGTCCAATGACAATGATAAAGTATTTTGCCCTGAATCCAATAGGACTGAGTTTTGAATAAAATGTTTGTTTGATAAATTACTTATAACCTGTCTTCCAATTGTGAAATGAGAATATTATAGTTTTGTGTATTTGCACAAAATGTCAGTGAATCAGTATAAAATGCTTAAAAAAATAGAAAAATAAATAGGGGTATAATATAATCCTCAGGGATATGTTATATATCAGAATCAGAATCAGAATCAGTTTTATTGCCAAGTGTGCTTCACACACACAAGGAATTTGCTTTGGCTACAGAAGCTTCCAGTGTACATAAAGTGACAAGTGACAACACAGAATAAATATTATAAAAGACAATAGACATTAAACAGAGATGCAGTCCAACGATCTGGATGTTGAAATGTATGTACAGATTTGTTATAAATATACAGGTTATAAGGTGCTGTGTGCAAAAGAGTAAGTATTGCATTATATATTGTTATAAGGTGCTGTGTACAAATGCGTAAGGAAAAGTATTGCATTGTATATTATTATAAGGTGCTGTGTACAAGTGCGTGTGAGAAAGTATTGCACATTTCTTGCACAATAGAGAAATATTAACTGTTCATGAGGTAGATGGCCTGAGGAAAGAAACTTTTCCTGTGTCTGGCAGTTTTTGTGCTCGGTGCTCTATAGCGCCGGCCAGACGGTAACAGTTCAAACAGGAAGTGTGCTGGGTGTGAGGCGTCCAGGGTGATTTTGCGAGCCCTTTTACTCACTGTGGAAGAGTACAGTTCTTGAAGTGTAGGAACGGTAGTGCCAGTGATTCGTTCAGCAGTCCGGACTATTCGCTGTAGTCTACGGAGGTCAGATTTGGCTGCTGAGGCGAACCAGACGGTGATTGAAGTGCAGAGGATGGACTGGATGACAGCTGAGTAGAACTGCACGAGCAGCTCCTGTGGCAGGTTGAACTTCCTCAGCTGACGGAGGAAGTACAGTCTCTGCTGGGCTTTCTTCACAATAGAGTCTATGTGAGTGTCCCACTTCAGATCCTGAGAGATGGTGGTGCCCAGGAACCTGAATGACTCCACTGCAGCCACAGTGCTGTCCATGATGGTGAGCGGGGGGAGTGCAGGGGGGTTTCTCCTGAAGTCCACTATCATCTCCACCGTTTTGAGCGTGTTCAGCTCCAGATTGTTGTAACTGCACCATAAAGCTAGCCGCTCCACCTCCTGTCTGTATGCAGACTCGTCACCGTTCCGGATGAGGCCGATAACAGTAGTGTCGTCCGCAAACTTCAGGAGCTTGACGGAGGGGTCTTTTGCGGTGCAGTCGTTGGTGTACAGGGAGAAGAGCAGTGGGGAGAGAACACATCCTTGGGGGGCACCAGTACTGATGGTGCGGCTGTCAGACATGATTTTGCCCATTCTGACTAGCTGTTGTCTATCTGTCAGAAAGCTGGTGATCCACTGACAGACAGAGCTAGGAACAGAGAGCTGGGTCAGTTTGTGCTCGAGCAGTGATGGGACGATGGTATTAAAGGCAGAACTGAAGTCCACAAACAGAATCCTTGCATAGTTCCCTGGTTTGTCCAGATGTTGTAGGGTATAATGCAGTCCCATGTTGACTGCATCATCCACAGACCGGTTTGCTCTATAGGCAAACTGCAGGGGGTCCAGCAAAGGTCCGGTGATGTCTTTCAGATATGCTAGAACCAGTCTTTCAAATGACTTCATGACCACAGATGTTAAGGCGACAGGTCTGTAGTCGTTGAGTCCGGTGATCTTTTGTTTCTTCTGGATTGGGATGATGGTGGAGCGTTTGAAGCAGGATGGAACTATGCGCTGTTCCAATGATCTGTTGAAGATCTGCGAGAAAATGGGGGCCAGCTGGTCAGCACAGGTTCTCAGACAGGCTGGTGAGACACCGTCTGGGCCTGGCGCTTTCCTTCTCTTCTGCTTACTGAAGACCTGACGCACATTATCCTCACTGATCTGAAGATCAGGGGGGGAGAGGGAGATGTCTGTAGGTGTTGATGGCTGTGTAGAAAGATGGTCAGGGCGGTTTTGGCTGGAGGTGGCTATATATACAATTAAATTAGAATATGCATGCTAACTATATTTACAATAACTATATTGTAATATTTTAAAATTATTACACAATATTATTATAAAAAAAGTGGTACAGTGAATAATTAAATGCTACTATCATCATTGTTAATTTCAAAAGTGCAGATTAGGTTGCAGTTATTGTTTTTATCCAATATTTTAGGTCTGAAATCATATATAACTGAAAATAGCTGAAATTGACCGACATATTAAGAGTTCAGATGCAAAAACCTGTACAGTAGATGCCATCTGAAATGTTCTTCTAAAATGTGCATGTTTTTCAGGCTTCTGTGTGTAGATTCTGTAATTTACTTTTAGGGCAAAGAATAGGGTATTTTCATTGTATTTTGCCTGAAACAACTGAAAATAAACAAAGGAGGGTGAGTAAAATTACAATCTTAGAAGAAAAATGCAGACGGCACTTAGAGTTTTTTTGCATCTAAGCTCATTCCTTCATTTTCCTTCAGTTTGTCCCTTATTGTACTGGAAGTAAATTAGTAATTAATCCAATTCACCTATAGCACACGTCTTTAGACTGTGGGGGAAACCTGAGCACTCGGAGGAAACCCACATGAACATGGGAAGAACATGCAAAATCCACACAGAAATAACACCTAGCCTAGCAGGGACTTGAAACAGCAAACTTCTTGCTGTGAGGTGACAGTGCTAACCACTGAGCCTCGCTTCTGAACTCTTCATATGCAAAATAGGAAAAGATATAGATCTAAGATATAAAGAAATAAATACATGGAAGAAACGAAGAAGAGTCATGAAGAACTAAATTACTTTTAGGCAAAATATTTATAAACATAAGTGGACCTCATTGAAAAAAAAATCTGATTAAAGAAAACATTATAATCCACATCATATAATATTATTTTATTTTATTTTATTTATTTTTTATTTTATTTTTATAAGTAATCTCAGCAACTGTTGTGTGATAATCATAGTTTGTTTCTCAATGGCCTACGGAGTTAATATTTTTAGATTTCTTTTTCCTCTGATGTGTGCTCCACACCATCTGTTGTGCCCAAATGATAAGACGGACACACTACACTGCAAGTAAATGAAGTGTGGACATCATGACTAGCGGCGTTACAACAAACCCACAGTATACATTTTGGAGAAAGTATCTAAACCTCATGTTTCCGTGCTGTTTGCAAATGGGTGCTCTGTGGAGCATGAAAATACAATTATTAAAGATTGTTTATCACAGTGTGCTGCATTATTATGAGAAGCTCGGACACTCATAACAATGGTTGGTCGCAGTGTTTTTGAGACCAAACTCATAAGCTGGAAAAACAACTGTTGGCCATGATATACGAATAATGCTGTGCAATATATCGTCACCTTGGAATTATAAGGTTCTATCTCATAATGATTTTGAGATATTAAGCTTCAAAGTTTTTGCTTTCCACAGCAAACAGTACGAGTGTAACATTTGTTTTTTTTTTAAATAAAAAGTCTTAAAATGTAAACAACTTTTAAATAAAAAAACATCCCATAATGTAAATAAGTTGTCAATTAATAAGAATATGTCAATAACTCAATTTTGACAAAAACGTTAGATAATTCTAAATCTGGTGACGATATATATATATATATATATATATATATAAACGTCACGGTATAGGTGACGATGTATATACACACTAGTATTCATTAACCTTAAGTGTTTTATAACTTATTGCTTTATAACTGGTTTCTTATAGCTAAATTCATTTATGATGATAGTAAATGATAATTTACTAGTTATTTTGCAAGATATTCAGCTTATACTGTATAAGGGGCTAATAATATTCACATTAAAATAATAAAAACAAAAACAAAACTGCTTTATTATAGACAAACAAAACTGAAGTCAGACTTTCTTCAGAAGAAAAAAACATTATATGAGATACTGTGAACATTTCCTTGCTCTGTAAAACATAATTTGGGAAATAATTGAAAAAGAATACATTGATTTGTTTTTGCCTTCAACTGTATAGAAAAAAAAATTCATGCAGGCTATTAATCATTTGTTATGCATAAACAGCTTGTAATAAACTTAACTGAGGTCTTCTCTGACTTATGACTGATTATCCTATATAGTTCCAAATATAGTTTATAATAAATCTATGATGAGTGCATTTTTAACAAACTCACAAAAAAACATGATACCTGTAAATTGCAGAGCATTTGCAAACGTCCATTTTGCTATGATAAAATGTTTTATTAGCTGTTTTTCTCACTGCTGTCATTTTTCTTGTTTATTTTGTCATTGACAGGAAAGAGTGCAGCACATATTTACATATTCATCTAAACGTCTCTTCAGCAATGTGGATGGCATCTGGACATGTGCTATCAGTTTATCGCTGCAAAGGTATTTCGAACTTTGGAAAAAAAACTTCAGCATTTATATATCTGTACATTTAATCCTTTCAGCAATTTTAGCTAGCAATCTGCTAATTTGCTTAACAACATGCACTTTAATTCTAGCAACATATTCATACATTTGTACTTTCAATATGCTAATGACACACTAATGTGCTGATTCATGTTAAAACAAAATGTTAATTCATTGTAACATTACAGTAATCATGTTAGTAACCGGTCAGCAAATTATTAATTCAGTCTATTATTAAGCTAATCAAGTTAAAATACATGCTAGCAACATTCATTCTTACAATATAACCATGTTAGAGACATATAAGCAACATGTTAATTCATGCTAAAAATATGTTTACTATACTTTAAACTTATGTAGCATACTAATTCATGCTAGGACAATGTTATCACATGTTAGAGCATGTTAGCAATATGTTAACAATTTTAGCAATATACAACCTTATGACAACATTTGAAACTTGAAAGATAATTCTTACCTGCTGTCAGCATGTTTATTCCTGTTAACAATATTGCTTTATCAGCATTTAGTAACATGCTATTTTATGCTAGGGCTATGTTAATACATACTAGAGCATGTTAGCAAGATGTTGATGTTAGCAACATGTTAACAATGTTAGCAATATATAATCTTATGACAACATTTGAAACTTACAAAATGAATCTAGAAACATGCTGTTCATGTTAACAATATTACTTTATGAACATTTAGTAAAATGCTAATGTTAGAGCATATTAGCAATATACAACCTTATGACAACATTTGAAACTTGAAAAATAATTCTAACCTGCTGTCAGCATGTTTATTCCTGTTAACAATATTACTTTATTAGCATTTAGTAACATGCTATTTTATGCTAGGGCCATGTTAATACATGCTAGAGCATGTTAGCAAGATATTAATGTTAGCAACATGTTAACAATGTTAGCAATATATAACCTTATGACAACATTTGAAACTTACAGAATGAACCTAGAACATGCTCGTCATGTTAACAATATTACTTTATCAACATTTAGTAAAATGCTAATTCATGCTAGGACAATCTTAATACATGTTAGAGCATATTAGCAATATTTTGATGTTAGCAGTATGTTAACAATGTTAGCAATTTATAACTTTATGACAACATTTGAAGCGTACAAAATGGTTCTAAAACCATGCTGTCAACATGTTTATTCGTCTTAACAAAATTACTTTATCAACATTAAGTAACATGCTAATTCACGTTAGCAACATGCTAATTCGTTTTTATTTTTATTAGCAATGGGAAAACATGCTGGAAAGGTGTTAATGCGACATGTTTGACATGCTAATTCAGGCAAGCAAAATGGACTTTCTCTGAATTATCTAACTCAGGGGTGTCCAAACTTGGTCCTGGAGGGCCGGTGTCCTGCAAAGTTTAGTTGCAACCGCAATCAGACACACCTGGGCTAGCTAATCAAGCCCTTACTAGGTTTTCTAGAAACATCCTTGCAGGTGTGTTGAGGCAAGTTGGAGCTAAAATATGCAGGACACCGGCCCTCCAGGACCGAGTGTGGACATGTCTGATCTAACTGAACCATGTGAAATGGTTCAATATTAGGCTACTAGCAATGTTAGACTTTTGTGCATTAGACAGACACTAAACTGCATGATGATTACTGAGCTGACAAGTCATTTGTGTATTAATAATATAAGAGATTTCCTGTGTGTTGATTGTGTGTTTGTTTGTTAGAAAAAAAAATGTCTGAAAGCAATTTGCATGAACCCATCTGGCTTGGCCTCATCCTTCCTTTCTCCAGTGTGTGCCATTTGTTTTATTTATCCTCTCCTAGTGTGCCTGTTGATGTATAGGTTAACATAATATTAGCAAGGGACATTTAAATGTCAGTTAATAATTGTAGTGCACAATGAGCTCGGCTAAGTGTGAATTATTCCCTCTGAAGGGTCCTCACTATGATCCATCTTCTGGCTGTATATCTTTCTGTGCTGCCTGTCAGATATGCCCCCTAAATCCAAGGCTTATTTAAATGTCACAAAAAATGTAAGCCCGCTGAACAATGTCACGTCTGGGGATTTCTTTTATTTCAGTCCTACTTGCAGTGTGTTTAAAAACAAAATATGACAGTATTTAATCTTTCCTTATGTGTTTTGCTTCATTTTTTTTTATCTTCAGGGCTTTGTTCTGCAGTTGGTGCAAAGACTGGTTTAAAGAAGATACTATGGAAATGGTAGGAATATATTTTTTTGTGTTTTAAGGGAGGACTTTGTAAGATGTGAAGCGCGAACGTCAGAAACAGGCCCTTAGTGCACATCACATCATTGTTGTGTAAGCTGTTTCAGACTGGAGCTTGTCAAGCATGTGCTGCTCATTATTTAAAGTAGATCAGCTGCTGCTCACAAACAATGAGGATGACAACATTTCAGCAGATCAGTTTCCTCTGAACGCCATCTGTAAGTTACTAAACATCTTCAATTGCACAGCTGATCTTTTATATTTAATTAAATATTAAGCTATTGTATTGAGCTACATATCAAGCTAATATAAATGCGCTATTAAATCTATATAATTATTGACTTCATTTTTTTATGATTACATAATTTCACAATGTAATTCTAATTCTAATAATTCTTATTAATAGTAATTATATATATTATGCATATATTATCTATCATGTAGTGGTCGGGGACTATGGAGATGAGGATCATGTAGTTTATTAAGAGAGTCTCTAATAGTATTTGGATGCAGCCTTAATGATGCTAGCTGAGATTGCTTATCTCAGTGATGCAGTGTCAGACACGTTGCATTCAGTGGAGCTAGCTCTCTGCAACTCTCACATGGTCACCCACTGAAGCTAAGCAGGGTTGCGCTTGGTCAGTATCTGGATGGGAGACCACACAAAGCTAGGTTGCTGCCGGAGGTGGTGTTAGTGAGGCCAACAAGGGGCACTCAACCTGTGTGGGTCCTAATGACCCAGTATAGTGAAGGGGACTCTATACTGCTCAGTGAGCGCCGTCTTGCGGATGAGACATTAAACCGAGGTCCTGACTCTCTGTGGTCAATAAAAGGATGTTCTTCGAAAAAGAGTAGGGGTTTGACCACAGCATTCTAGCCATATCTGCCCATTGGCCTCTGTCCATCATAGCCTTCTAACATATAATAATTGGCTTTATAACTCTGTGATTGAGATCCCCCCATTGTGTAAAGCACTTTGAGTGTATAGATAAGCACTATATAAATGTAAAAAAAATAATAATAATAATAATAATTATTATTATTATTATTATTATTAGTGATGTCACTGTGAGGGGTGGGGTTAGAGGTGGGGTTAGGTGAGCGTGTTAAAAAGCATTGGATGCAGCTCAGATTGCACTGCACCAGGCAGGCAAAAGGTCAAAACAGGGATAGACAGGAATGTGCAGATAATCCAAAAGCATAGACACAGTAGAGATGGCTGACATGAAACTGACGTTTTGACACAGTGTCGAGATCCCAAAGTACAGGCCAATAGTAGGGATGGCTGATGAGAAATTGATATTTTGACACAGTGTTGAGATCCTGAAGTGCAAGTGAGTCGAAACACTGCACTAAAGCATAGTTTGAAACTCCCAGGTTATATGACTAAGGTGATGAAAACCCACAGGTCACATGACTTAAGTGATTCAAAGCATCAGTCGTTTTAGAAGCATTTCGAGACCTGGCAAATCTGCGTTTGACTGACAGGATCAGAAATGTAGCCTATGCTCTCATGTAGCCTGGTGGATCACATGTGTGCACAAAGTTATTGTGCTGCTAATGGCCTAGGTTTGAATCATGACTTGTACAAATACTCTGAAATTATGACCTAATTTATTTTAATAATAGTACTGTTTTATGACCAAAACAAGACATGTTTATTCACAAAGTCTTCATTCAGATGTCAAACCAATGTTAAAACAAAATGCGTTACATAAACAGCATCCAAGTCAAAGTACTGGTGAATGGTCAGGACAGGCAGCAAAACAATGTAAACAGTAAAACAAAGCTAAGGTCAAAACACAACAAGGAGACTCATAGAAATCTCACCGCTTACTAAATGCTCACTAAGAGTTTACAAGACTCAACAAAGAGTGTGTGTGTGAATGAGGTGTCTTTACAGTCCTAGTAATCAGTCCATAATGAGCCTTCAGGTGTGTGTAATCAGAGGGAATCAGGAACTGGTGTATGAGTGCAAAAACTTTTGGGAGTAGTATTTCAGAGGGGCAGATGTGTAGTTTTTCAGTGATCTGCAGAGACTAGATCGCTAGTGATCGTGACTTTATGTATGCAGTTAAAGTCGAACATTTGATTTCTTTTATTTCAGCCAGAAAAATAGCAGCTTATTTTTAATAATTTAGCTTATTATTATTTTTCTTTTAACAACTATTTTAAGGTCAATATTATTATACTCCTGAAGCATTTTTTTGATTGGCTACAGAAATAAACCTTGTTATACAATGACTTGGCTAATTACCCTAACTTACCTAGTTTACCTTGTTCAGCCTTTTCATTCGCACTTTAAGCTGAATACTAGTATGTTGAAAAATATGTAGTAAAATATTATGTACTGTCATTATATTTAGAAATGTGTTAATCAGAAAATTGATTAACATTTGATTAAATAATATTTCTAAATGTTTTGCACTATATTACACTGCAGCAAAAATAACTGTATAATAATATACTTATTTTAATAATAATAATAATAATAATATATTTTTAATAATAATATACTTATTTTAATAATATATTTTTTAAGGTTTTCTAAATATGCATAATCATAAATCATAAATATTCACAAAACTATAATTACCTTCATGACCTTTTTCTGGACTATATAAGTATAATAAGTCAGAAAAAAAGCATATACATGAACAACGATGACCTAAAAGCAGTAGATGTGTGTTGAAGTGGTGCCAGGATGAGCAGTGACTCTGGCAGTGCTGCAGTTTGCCACCTTGAGGAGTTTATCAGTAACACACTGGCCAATGTTCCTACAGCGGCTTGGCAGATCGGCTTCTGAACACTAAAGCTTCTTGGCGAGACACCAAAGAGACACAGCTCTGGTCGACAGGGACAAAACACTGCTGGACTGAGCTAAATCATCTACTGCTCATACCTGAGGAATGATAGGCTTTTTAAGTTGTGAGTGAACGTAGAGTAGATGAAATGATGCCTGATAGACGTCACACATCACCACTTATCACACTTTTTGGTCACAGTATTATTAAAATATAAGTATATGTATTAAATATAACATTTACAAATACACATTCATATTTCATAACATAGTTCTTAGTAATACATATTTTATTTTTATGCATATTTTTGGAGAAACAAGGCTCTTTCTATTTAAGTTTTTAGAAATGGCATTGGTCACACAAATTTTTAAACATCTAGAATATGTAATAAAATGTGTGTGTATCTGAGTATGTATGAATTTTCCTTTTGTTATATGCACACACACGGGTCACACTTTGTAATACGGTTGTATTAATTAATGCTAGTTAAAGCATTGACTTAACATGAACATTACCGTGTTACAGTATTTGTTTATGTTCTTTTTTTAAATACAGTTCTTCGTTGATAGTTTGTTAACCTATGGCACATTAATTAATGTTAACAAGCCTGAATTTGGGTTTTAATAATGCATTAGAAAATGTTAAAATATAATGAATAAATCCTGTACAAGTATTGTTCATAATTAGTTCATGTTAGTATAATTATATATAATTGTATGGTAGAGTGCTCCCGTTTCCCCTCAAGTCCAAAGACATACAGTATAGGTGAATTGGGTAAGCTAAATTGTCCGTAGAGTATGTGTGTGAGTGAGTGTGTATGGATGTTTCCCAGTGATGGGTTGCAGCTGGAAGGGCATCCGTTGCGTAAAGCATATACTTGATAAGTTGGCGGTTCATTCTGCTGTGGCGAACCCCAGATTAATAAAGGGAAGAAAAGAAAATGAATGAATGTATTGTAGAGGTATATATTATTATTAAAATCTGTATTACTAACAAATATAAATATATTGCATTATTATTTTTGTTTTATTTTATTTTATTTATTTTTAATGAATTTGATAAGTAACAATGCTTTTTATTTATTTTAATTTTAATTCTATTTCTTGAGAAACAATGCACTTTCCGTTAAGCCATTTGAAATAGACCTATAAATGTGTCCATTAGGGGGTGCTGTTGCACTATGAAAAATGACACTGACGGCTGAGCTTTCCCAAAACACCAATAAAGCTTAGAATTTTGGCCAGTATAAAACATAATTGGAGAATTACCTTTGACTGTGTCTGGTAATAAATGGTCTCACCCTATTCGCAGAATATTCAATTATAGGCAAATGAGACAAGAGGTAATGCCAAACGTCCTCAGTGAAACAATAAACAAATCCAAGCAATTAAATGCTGATGAAGGAGCAATAAAGTCACTAAAATGAGGAAGAAAACTGTATTTATGCGTAATCTTCACACACCAGAAAGTCCATATCATGCTCATGTCTCTAACTCTCTTCGTCCACTGATGTTCTTTAAGGTTTCAAGTAATACCTTTAAATGTACAATTATTACTGATCAATTACAATGCGTAGATGGTTTAACCTGTAATGTGCTTCCAGCGCTATATTGTGCACCAGCACACAAGCTAAACTTCTTAACACCTGCATATAGATGTATTTTGCAGTGTATATTAGTGATATCATAATCATAATCCCTTGAGGAAATGGTTTGGGTGACGCTGAAGTTGCAGGCATGTTTGTGAATAAATTAGAATTGTGGATCCGCTGCGATACATCACAGCCATCTGAATGTGGATGTTGCCTACCTTTTATTCAAGCCCGGATTTGGACTGACGTGATTTGAGACTGAAACGGCAGTGCATAAATTGGTATATTTAGCATTCCAAAAAAGTGTCCTCCGGGAATCATTCTGTGTTTTAAATCCTCTTCTTTTTTTTTTTTGCTCAATGCACTGTGGTTATCAATGCCCTGAATCTTTACGCTTTTTATTTTACATCTTGCATGTACAAGAAGATCTACAATTGTCTCCAGGACATTTACACTGGTTTCAAAAGCATATTCAATTCATTTCCATCTCGAAGTGAAGAATGCAGTTGTACAAGTCTAGAAATATATTAAAGATTCATCTAAATGAGATAAAAATAAATAAAAATCAAGCAAGATCATAAACAGACCAGCTGTTGGTTTTACCTTCAACATTTTTCCTTTTAAAATTTAATTTATTTGAGTTTTTTATTGTTATTTGCAGTAAAACAGCAGTGACTTGCATAATTTAACTGTAAAAATATACAGTGACAACATTACATAACAGCATTGCATTTTTTACAGTTCTCCATATCAGTGTTTCTCAACCACATGCCTGAAGACCCACCAGCTCTGCACATTTTCCGTGTCTCCCTAACCAAACACACTTAATTCAGGTCATCAGCTCATTAGCATAGACAGAAAGACCTGCAATGGATGTCACAGACAAAGGAGACATCCGAAACACACAGTGCTGGTGGTCCTCCAGGAACGTGGTTGAGAAACACTGCTCTATATCCAGTTATAACGTTAATACTGACCAATTTAAGTTAATATACAGTGACAACATTACATAACAGCATTGCATTTTTTACAGTTCTCTATATCAGTGTTTCTCAACCACAATCCTGAAGGCCCACCAGCTCTGCACATTTTCCCTGTCTCCTTAACTAAACACACCTAATTCAGGTCATCAGCTCATTATCATAGACTGAAAGACCTGCAATGGGTGTCACAGACAAAGGAGACATC
>CAIGQQ010033975.1:5362540-5402421 GCA_903798035.1 Danio albolineatus | reverse complement strand
CCTGCAATGGGTGTCACAGACAAAGGAGACATCCGAAACACACAGTGCTGGTGGTCCTCCAGGAACGTGGTTGAGAAAAACTGCTCTATATTCAGTTGTATAATTTTAATACTGACCACGTTAAGTTAATATAATGATTTTAAGCATTTTAATAAGACATTTATTTACTTTTTAATGTTATTTTAGAAGTAAAGTCATAATATTTTCCTCTAAAAAGCATTTATACACTAGTTTTTACTGTAAAAATTAAAGTAAAAGTATTTTTGGTGACTGTTTGTTTTACCTCTTTACTTAATACATTATAACACATTAGGCTTTGTCTTCAAATATTTTTTGTGATTGTCTTTTTATTTATTTAAAAATTGTAGCATAACAAAGCAAGGATGAAAGTACAGATATTTAAAGAGAAATGCGAACAAATAAATATATGCGTTTAAAAACACACAACATACAGTTAACCAACAGCAGCAAGTACAGTAATTACATGGAGTGATCCATCTTCCGTTTAGAAAAATAGTTTTAAAGCTTGGACTGTTGTACTCCAATAGGTCACAGTATGCGTGTTAGCCCCATTAATCTATGCAGTGCTGCATTCTAAAAAAACAATATAATGACAAGAGAACAGCCTGAATCTTTTAAGATCCACGTCTGGAGTATTGCTGTAAAATAGTTTTCTGAAGACAGATGTCTTTTCTCAACTAATGTGAAGTTATAAAGACTCATCCTTTAACTAATCTTTAAATATTTTAAACAAATCTTTTATTGTCATTTTGAAGATGCCACACTTAAATGTGGGCAGCACGGTGGCGCAGTGGGTAGCGCTTTCGCCTCACAGCAAGAAGGTTGCTGGTTTGAGCCTTGGCTGGGTCAGTTGGCATTTCTGTGTGGAGTTTGCATGTTCTCCCCATGTTCGGGTGGGTTTCCTACTGGTTCTCTGGTTTTCCACAAGTCCAAAGATATGCGCTATATTGGGTGTGCTAAATTATCCATAGTGTGTGTGTGTGTGTGTGAATGAGTGTGCATGAATGTTTCCCGGTGATGGGTTGCTGCATAAAATATGTGCTGGATAAGTTGGTGGTTCATTCAATAAAGGGAAAAGAAAATGAATGAACAAATGAATACTTAAATGTTAATTAAAGTACTTAATATTTACTCACTTAAATTAAGTGCATAGACGAATTAACATCTTAAACTATTACAATATGCATTAATTTAAAATACTTTGTTAATATTTTGAAGAAATAAGCCTCTAAAATGCTTCTAAAAATGCACATTTTTCTACTTATTACCATTAAATATTTATACAATAAGATAATTTTACTGAATGTCATTTTTTAAACATATAATGTAAGTTAATATACAGTATAGCTAACCAATTAATATTTTGTCCTGCAGAAAAACACACAAGCAGAAGCACATTTTTACACTTTATGCACCTTTTTAGATTAGTTAAATGATGAGTAAACTCCCAATTAGAATTCCAGTAGGGATTTTAACAAGGGCTGCAGGCTTTATTATAAAAACATCCTTGCGCACAAATGCAGATATGTTTATTAAAAAAATCAGTCATTTTTATTAAAGAAATCAGCACGAAAGCTCGTTCATCAGTCAGTATATGTTCTGCATGCGTGTGTGTGTGTGTGTGCGTGTATGCGAGTGAGTGTGTGATCAAATAGAGTGGGTTATGTGGGCGTTGAACGCAATGCTTCGACTGAAGAGCACTGCCTACATCTCAGCACGGCTCTGCTCTCCAGTTCTGCTCAGCACGGTCCTACTATCTCTTCAGGTATGAGCTCAGACAATATTTGCCCGTATTGAACGAGCGGACGCGGGGATTTGGAGAAATGGAAAGTACTTCGGCTCAGAGATCATTTCAGCACCACTTTGACTGGACAGCGCAACAGCTTTTCCCACTTGGTATCGCGCTTTGGGGGATTTGCGCGTGATTTCCGTACGCGGGGAATGGAGTTTGTCGAATCGCTGGCCACCGTGCGTCAAACGCGAAACGAGAAATCCACGAGAAATCTGAGATCCACTGTGTTTAGCTGATCGTACTGGAGGTGTTTGGCAAAAAAGCGGCGGGAGAAACGAGAAGGTGAGTGCGTGGAAATGGGTCAACTTTGAACGTCTTGCGGGAAACGCATCGCATCGCGCGGTTCATTTCGTCGATGTTGATTTGTTGGTTTATAATTGCGATGTTTGTTGGTTTTCCGAACGATGCTTGGTGTTTCTGAGAGGTTTTGAATAGAATTGATTGCACATGCATTGGGTTGTAGTGCGGTACTTTTTGCAAATCGGACTTTTCTCTGATCGTATGCTGTATTTCTGCATTGCTCTTCTCTCTCTCTCTCTCTCTCTCTCTCTCTCTCTCTCTCTCTCTCTCTCTCTCTCTCTCTCTCTCTCTCTCTCTCTCTCTCTCTCTCTCTCTCTCTCTCTCTCTCTCTCTCTCTCTCTTTTCAGCAGTGTGAAGTTGTGCCCGTCACTTTGTTCAATACAACAGGTTCTACTGTTATGCATCAACGCCTCTTTGAATGAATGCATATCACTGATTCATATGCTAATCACCTGTCTGGACTGAATGTTTCATTAAGGTTTACTGGAGGAAAATGTTGACAAGTTGGATAGATGGGTTTCCTCGCGAAGAGAATATTTTAATGGGGAATGGGTTTTTTTTCATTCTGTCTGACAACACGAATTCTTTTGGTCACTTGCAGGGACAGATTTAATAAGGGTCTATGATATAACTAAGAGATGAGATAAGACATCTTTTAAAAATGTAGATTCAAAATTATGACAGTTTATATGATTTGTAGATAATTATAGATCTGATGTGCTTCATTTTTAATACAGATTTCTATGCATGTACGGTGCTCAGCATAATTTAGTACACCTCCTTTTGAAAATGATATTTTATCCATTTCTCAGTGAATATAGGCGATGTATTTGGGTGCACTAAAACAAAACAGATTTATTATACAGATATATATATTTTAAGTAATATTATAGTCATTGAACATCTTTAGAAATATAAATACAATTCACTTCAAGCAAAATATTGCAAAAAAAAAAAAAAATACAACCTACAAGATTTTAACTAAATTTTTCTTTTTGCTTTTTGCTTCTCTTGATTTTTCCTTTGTTTAATATTTTTCGAGAACATATACATTTGGTGTACTCGTTTTTGGACTGCTATAGTAAGTTATTTTGTTAGATTTGGCTTCATACTGGCTAATAATGTATATGCACCAATATAATATTGCATAGCTTCCTATTAAACACATGCATTTAATAGATAGATGGTAACACTTTACAGTAAGGTTCATTAGTTAATGCATTTACTAACATTAACTTACCATGAACAGCACTTGTACAGCATTTATTAATCATAATTGAACATTTACTAATGCATTATTCACATCCAAGTCCATGCTTGTTAGCATTAGTTAATGCGCCATGAGTTTACGTAAACTAGCAATGAACAACTGTGTTTTCATTAACTAACATGAACAAATGCTGTAGTAAATGTATTGTTCATTGGTTTACATGCTAGTAAATGCATTAATTAACATTAACTAATGAACCTTATTGTAAAGTGTGACTAGATAGATTTGTGAGGGTGCATTTATATATATATGCTGAGCACTGTGAATATGACATGATTTCCCCCATTTATTCTGCCTGTATGATATTGGTAGCCAAACATAATTTATATAAAATTATCATTAAAATTGTATGTTATGTAATTTAATGTTTTTTTTTTCATTAAAATTTTCATATTTTGTTCAAACGTACAATATTTTTGCGCAGTATCACTATATAGAAATTTAAAGCGCCAGAAGAATTAGAAATGTCTTACATAAAGTCATGCTCGTAGAAAACTGATTTATACGGCTTACATGATAATTCATCATTTCATAATTTAATAAATGCTAAAAAATGAGCATCATGTCATTGACCCAGATATAGCCCCATGGAGGTCTGGAGGAAGCAAAGATTTTTTATCAGCCTTGCAGATGTCAAACCTTCAAGCCATCTGGACCAGATGGGCCAGTTTAGAAAGCATGTTAGATGGGTTTGTATCAACTTCTCCAAATGCCTTAATGCCATTAATGGATGTTTTGGCATTAACAGTACATCTTGCTCTCTAAACGTCTCTGTAATTGCCTCTGAAAATTGCCAGAGACGAGTTAAATGAAACACCTGTAAAAAAAAAAAAAAATGAGTTGGGAGGTGTCAGTCTGAAGGCTGCACTGAAGTCTCGATGCCTTGACTTGTAACTTTGTACCACAATACCGTATGGCATGGTATTGTCACGTCTAATGAATCAGCTATGTAGTACAAAAGCATACACCTACATGATGTGCTATAACAATGTGTGATGGAGTGCAGTGACTTTTGTAGTATGGAGAGGCTGTCGCAGCAATGACTCACTCGCTGGGTCTTTGTGAGAGCTACAAACCCATTGATCATAAAGCACCGAGTGCTGCATTTCCCTGTTTTGCCACTGCAAAAAAGAGTTTTCTGTGGCCTGGGGTAGGACAACATGAGGAAACACAGAGGTCTAGTAAGACATAGTGCAATATGAAGTCACTTCTGTAGACTTACTGTAATTAGAAGTATGGAAAGCACTCGGAGCGCTGAGCTCTGGTGAGTTAGACTTGATTTAGTTGAACGGTATTTACATTTAAATAAATTTGGTCATAAATTTTGGACATTGGCCTTACAAAAATTCTGCTTTCTAGTTTAACTCCTGGGCGTCATGGTGGCGCAGTGGGTAGCACAATCACAGCAAGAAGGTTGATGGTTCCAGCCCTGGCTGGGTGAGTTTACATGTTCTCACCGTGTTCGTGTGGGTTTCCTCCGGGTGCTGCAGTTTCCCCCACAAGTCCAAAGACATGCGGTAAAGGTAAATTGAATAAGCTAAACTGGCCGTAGTGTATTTGTCTAAATGCAAGTGGGTATGGGTGTTTCCCAGTGTTGGAAGGGCATCAGATATGTAAAACATATGCTGGATAAGTTGGCGGTTTATTCTGCTGTGGTGACCCCTGATGAATAGAGGGACTAAGCCAAAGGAAAATGAATGAGTGAATGAATTTGGCTGTCATATGCGTCTAGACCTGGTTTAAATTCAGTGTTCTTTAAGTGTGATTTCTGTATAATAATTTAGCACTTATGGGATCATTTTTGGTTCTCGGCAGAAAGTTAAATCTAATAATGGTTCCTGTATTGCTTATTGTGAAAATTGCACTATATAGTGAACACAATGAAGTGTCTTGTGTATTGCCTCTGAAGATTGTCACTTCTGTAGACTTCATTAGAAGAATATAAACCAATATTGGAACACCGATCTCTCGTGTGTTAGACTTTTGATTTAGTTGATCATTATTTACTTTTATTACATGCCACTCATCTTGCAAAAAAGCTGCTTTGTAGTTTAACTCCTGTTTGCATGATAAGAAATAATGTGTTGTTCTGAATGGGAATTAGCTGAATGGGAATTTGCAGAGTGTTCAATATTGCTCAATATAAGGCTCAATATTGGGAGCAATTCTTTTTTTCTATTCATGTAAATTTACTTTCTTAAAATGGTAATATTTAACTTGATGCTGATGACTCTGTCGTATGTGTCTAGACCTTGTTTGTATTTAGTATTCGTCAAGGGTGACTTCTGTATAATAAGTTGAAGTCATTTTTTATTATTTGCCCCCCTTTGATTCTTTTTTTCTTCTTTTTTTTATATTTCCCAAATGATGTTTAACAGAGCAAGGACATTTTCACAGTATGTTTGATAATATCTTTTTTTTTTTCTGGGGAAAGTCTTACTTGTTTTATTTTGGCAAGAATAAAAGCCAATTAAAATTATTTAAAGACCATTTCAAGGTCAAAATTATTAGCCCCTTTTTTTTGAAGGTCTAATGAATAAACCATCGTTATACAATAACTTGACTAATTATCCTAACCTGCCTAGTTAACCTAATTAACCTCGTTAAGCCTTTAAATGTCACTTTAAGCTGTATTGAAGTGTCTTGAAAAATGTCAAGTAAAATATTATTTACTGTCATCATGGCAAAGATAAAAGAAATCAGTTATTAGAAATGAGTTATTAAAGCTATCATGTTTAGAAATGTGTTGAAAAAATCTTCTCTCTGTTAAAAAGAAATTGGGGAAAAAATATACAGGGGGACTAATAATTCCGGGGGCTTATAATTCTGATTTCAACTGTATGTAATCATTTTGGTTTTCTGCAAAAAGTTAACTCTAAAACTGGTTCTTGTATTGTTTGTTGTGAAAATTGCACTATATATTTGGAAAAATCGGATATTGCCATGTTTAATTTTTCTGCGATTAAATGTTGAGATATGAATACATTGTCACAAGATAGTCCAAATATCCCCCCAAAAAATCTTAGATCAAGTAAAAGTATTGATTTATTTTCAAGTTCAGAACAAATAAAGGCAAAACAAGCAAAATTATCTGCCTGTAGAGAAAAATAAATCTTGTTCTTTTTCTATGAAATACAGATATTGACCGGATGCACACATTGAGATTAATGCTGAAACGATTTATTATGAAGCCCTACAGTAAACACAATTAAATGTCTTGTGTGTGGCCTCTGAAAATTGTCACTTCTGTAGATGCCATTAGAAGAAAATAAAGCAATTAAAAGCATTTGGAACACCAATCTCTGGTGTGTTTGACTTAATTTAGTTGATCATTATTTATATTTTATTACATATTTACATTTCTGGAGATCATGAATTATGTAGCCAGAGGAACGTATGGCTGCATTTTGTCTTTAAAACGAACACTATGGGGCGGTATGATGCCGCTCCTTTTTTTGCTTACCAGCTGACCGCTAACATCCGTGTGGACAGCTTTTCCGCACTTACCAGTTTGTCTAGTGGCTTACCACGTCCGTTGGCGGACTTGTGACCTGGAGTGGAGTTGGCCGCGACAACAAGGTTTGAGTTCAAGCACATTTCTTCTGGATTACTTTTGAAAACACTGTCGGTTGGGTTTAGGGAAAGAGGTGGGTGGCAGCGACCTCTGGTGGATTTATGCAAGAACAGCAGGTGCAAAATTTGTGAGAGAAATTTGAGATCTGAAAAAGTTTACACAGTGGCCTCTGTCGGATACTGCAAAAAACAGACCTCCTAGGATGTACTTGCCGCTCCCCAGAAATGTATATAAGGTTACGTATCAATAATGAGCCTCGGCTGTCTTTTTTCTATTTGTGTAAACAATTTAAACAATTTCTCTGGCCTACTTAAAACTCATCTTTTTAGGGCTGTTTTTAATTTGTGATTTCTCTTTTAGTCTTACTGTGTTTATTACTGTATTTTTTTAATTGTTATACGGTGCTTTGTTGTTTTTTACTGTCTTGTAAGCGCTTTGGGTCTTAGAAAAGCGTGTTATAAATAAAATGTTTTATTATTATTATTATTATTATTATTATTATTATTATTTTAAAAACTGTAATGTTAAACATATGGGCCTCACGGTGGCGCAGTGGGTAGTACAATCGCCTGGCTGAGTTGGCATTTTTTGTGTGGAGTTTGCATGTTCTCCCCATGTTGGCGTGATTTCCTCTGGGTGCTCCGGTTTGCCCCACAAGTCCAAAGACATGCGCTATAGATGAATTGGGAAAGCTAAATTGGCCCTAGTGTATGTGTGTTAATGAGTGTGTATGGATGTTTCCCAGTGATGGGTTGCAGCCGGATGGGCATCCGCTGCGTAAAACACATGTTGGATAAGTTTGCGGTTCATTCTGCTGTTGTGACCCCAGATTAATAAAGGGACTCAACTAGAAAATGAATGAATAAATGAACAATGTTAAACATTATGCAGAGCCTTGTAATATATGTGTCTAGGCCTGGTTTGATTTCAGTATTGTTCTAAATAATGTTTCAGTACTTATATTATCATTTTTTGTTCTATGCAGAAAGTTAATTCTAAATTGCTTATTAAAGAGATGATACTACTGTATCACTATAGATAACACTATTAAATATGGTGATGTATGGCTTGATTCTGAACTTGCTTTAAAGTCACATAATAATCCGGTTGCATTCATTCATTCATTCATTTTCTTTTCGGCTTAGTCCCTTAATTAATCTGGGGTCGCCACAGTGGAATGAACCGCCAACTGATCCAGCATTTGTTTTACGCAGCGGATGCCCTTCCAGCTGCAACCCATCTCTGGGAAACATCCATACATTCTCATTGACACACATACATTACGGACAATTTAGCTTACCCAATTCACCTGTACCGCATATCTTTGGACTGTGGGGGGAAACTGGAGCATCTGGAGGAAACCCATGCGAACACGGGGAGAACATGCAAACTCCACACAGAAATGCCAACTGACCCAGCCGAGGCTCGAACCAGCGACCTTCTTGCTGTGAGGCGACAGCACTACCTACTGTGCCACCGTGTCACCTAATCTGGTTGCGTAAATGAAGTTTTGCTGTTAGTATCTTATATTGGTTTCCCAGTGCTGGGTTGACCCCTTTTAAATCAGGGACTAAGCCGAAGGATAGCGAGTGAGTGAATATTTTATATTGGTCTCTGAAAAAAACATTCTTCTCAACTTCTGTCTTTGTGAGAGCTACAAACCTATTGATTCTGAAGCACCAAGTGCTGCCTTTTCCAGGTTTGCCACTGCAAAAAGAGTTTCCTGTGGCCTCGGGTTGGACAAACACAGAAGTCTAGTATGGCCTTGTGATGTATGAAGTCACTTCTGTAGACTTCATTAGTCTGGAGAAGCTTTTAAAGCAATGGAAAGCGCTTGGAACGCTAAGCTGTGCCGATTTCAGACTCCGCCAAGATGGCTCTATTACATAATTGAATGAGCTAATGAACTTTTCCATCACGCCGATAGGGAAGTCAGGAGAACTGGTGCTTTGCCAACTTGTAAACTTTTGTCCTGTGACAAATTTCGTACTTTTCTCTGGCCTTTAATTGATGAAATGTGCGTTTTGCGCCTCTTGCGAGTCTGATCACGCAGCGGCATGTAGAGAAAGAAACAACTCTGGCATTTATACATTATTTATAAGTTTCTTTAGGACTCCTGCTCTGTAAATGCCATTTGACCCTGAGTTTCTCCAGATTGAGTCTGGATCGGTTAACGTTGTTTACTTGCATCGAGAGTGGCGGACAACACAGAACTAAATAAGTCATAAAGCTTCTTCTCTTCGCCCTACCGTCACCTTTCTGTTCTTCATCCGGTGAATGGAAATATGCGAAATATGTTCTGAATGATCATGCATGGCAGAATGTCAATGTTTGTCGTTATTTGCTACCGAATATAGTTATCGACTGCTGACAGATGGCCAAAAGCTGTTTGTTAGCACCTAAATACCTACATTAACAGATTCCGTTTGATTTCATCCTCATATTACAAGCAATTCGTGGTATTTCTGTGGTGTGAAATGGATTGGCAGAGACCCATATAGCTTTGCTCTTATTTGAGTTTATTTATGAGTAATGGTGATGAGCACAAACCAATAATGGCACTGCAATTAGATTCAGATTAAATGTAATTCTGATTGACTGCTGATGTTGGAGGTTTGGCAGATGAACACTATACCAGTGTTGGATCATAACTGCTTCTTCATAAAGAATCAAAGGACTTGGTTAATATTTTGGTTAAACTTTTAATGTATAATTATTATTCATTATATTTATTTATGTACATTATTATGAATGATTATATATGTTATTATTATTAGTTTATACAGTATGTATAATGCATGAAATGCTATTTGAATAATGTATTAAATTTTCTGCTCCATATTTTTGTGGAAACCGTAATACATTTTAGTGTTTTTAATCATTTTTTGAGCTTATTTGCTTATAACAACGTTTATTGTTTCTTTGTAAACAAAAGTGATGCTTTATAGTTTAATTCGTGTCAAAATGTATGACAACTTATTGTCTTAAATGGGAATAAATCTAAATTTGCATATCGACAAAGAGCTGTGTCTCAAGGTTTAATATTTGGACCACTTTTTATATTTATGTGAATAATTATAATAATTTAATATTCATTGTTTGTTTGTAAAATAAGTGATATATTTTTAAATCAATTTTGTGCTTCCATGATCTATAAAATATATCGTTAAATAAAAAAAAAAATTGGATAACGTTTCTAAAATCTTTCAAAATTATATTTCTAAAAATATTAAAATATTAAAAGCATTTTTTTTGTTCAAATCAGCATATTAAAATCAGTTTGGAAAGAACACGTGACCACCGAAAACTTAAGGAATGGTGCTGCATGTAGCTTTGAAAACAATAATATAGAAACAGTTATTTTAAAATGTTATGATCTTAGAAAAGGGAATGAATGTGTCTCAAGGCTTAATATTTGGACCACTTACTTTTATATTTATGTGAATTATAATAATTATATATTTATTGTTTGTTTGTAAAATATGTGTCCATTATCAATAAAAGATGAATTTTTTTTTTTAAAAATGACCATTTTGGATGGCAATGTATATTTATTTGAAGTGGTATGTTTTAAAAGATAATATATCACAATTTCTAAAATGATTTAAATATTTAAAACAATTTATTTTGGTACAAATCAGCATATTAAAATCAGTTCGGAAAGAACACGTGATCACTAAAAACTAGAGTAATAGTGTTAAGTTTAGCTTTAAAAACAGTAATAGTGAAACTGAAGTGAAACTGTTAAGTGAACTGTGAAATTTTAAAATGTAAGGATTTAAAAAAAGGGAATGAATGAATGAATGAATGAATGAATGAATGAAAAACGTACTGACTGAATGAATGAATGAATGAATGAATGAATGATACTATACAATACATTTAGAAGCTGTGGTGTGAAACAGACTTGCAGAGACCCATGCAGCTTTGCTTTTACTTGGCTTTGCTTATGAGCAATAGTGATGAGCTAAAGCTGATAATGGAACTGCAATTAGATTCAGATGAAATGTAATTTAGATTGAGGTTTTGGCAGAAGAGTCACCAGAAATTAGTATAATGATGCTTCTTTTTGGATCATAGCTGTTTCTTCATAAAGAAACGAAGCATGTGGTTTTTGTTTTGGTTAAAGTTTTAATTATTATTCATTATATTTAATTATATACATTATTATCAATATATTATTATTAGTAGTAGTAGTATTAGTAGTAGTAGTAGTAGTAGTAGCTTTATATGTATTATTTATAATGTATTAAATGCTTCATATAATGCTTTATATTATTTCTTATTATATTCTTATAATATATATTATATTATTTTATAATATTATATGCTTTATAATATTATGTATAATATTTTTTTATATTATACTTTTTATTATATTTTTCTGCTTTATTATGAAAACTCTAATACATTTTAGTGTTTGTAATTGTTTGTTGAGTATATTATCAATAAAATGTATTTGTTTATATTTATTGTTTGTAACTAAAAGAGGTGTGTCTCAAGGCTTAATATTGGGACCACTTCCTTTTTTATATTTATGTGAATAATAATAATTATATATTTATTGTTTGTTTGTAAAATAAGTGATATATTTTAAAATCAATGTTAAGGGTCCATGATCTATAATAGATCATTTTTTTATATTTAAAAATGACATTTTTGGATGATAATGTTTATTGATTTGAAATGGTACTTTTTAAATGTTAATATATTGCAGTTTCTCTAATTATTTCATTATTTAAATATTTAAAACATTTTAATTTGGTACAAATCAGCATATTAAAATCACTTCGGAAAGCACACGTGATCACTGAATGAATGAATGAATGAATGAATGGATGAATGAATGAATGAATAAATGGAATACATCTTGGAACTGTGGTGTGAAATAGACTTGCAGAGACCCATACAGCTTTGCTCTTATTTGGCTTTGCTTATGAGCAATAGCGATGAGCTGAAACCAATAATGGCACTGCAATTAGATTCAGATTAAATGTAATTCAGATTGACTTCTGATGTTGGAGTTCTGGCAGAAGAGCGTTACCAGAAATTAGTATAATGATGCTTCTTTGTGAATTCGAAATCTTGATAAATAAATGGAGGATTTTACATTTTATATGAAATGATAATGAGTGTATTTTTACCATTGCTGAGGGTGGTTAATGGCAGACCTACTTTATTCCAATGCAGCAGTCAGGGATCATACTGTGATATGATATGATGTGGGAATTCAGTCTGTTGCAATGAATGTTGTATTTTTAAATCTGTTTCCTGCTGCTCAGAGCCAAAACTCAGGCATGTACTGACTATTGCAGTTTGAATGTGGAAAAAATGTTGATTGTAACACACATAGACCTACTGTATATGTATTATCTGTGGCAAGTTTTTTAAAAAATAATCTATGAACTACATTCAAATTAAGGCATTATAATGGCATTTTATCGCCATCTCAATATAGTTTCTGAAGTAATTATTCCATAACTCCTGCATTAATTAAATTGACTTATAACATGTTTTCAGCTGCTGATAACAGTAAATTCACAGGTAAAGCTTTTGCTTTGACTGACTATTATTTACTTTTAGATAAATAACATGTCATTGTTCTTACTAGAAACGCTGTGGTTTAACTCATATCTCCACAAAAGAAGACCTTAATGGGAATAAATCTGAACTTGATTTTCGACAGAGGTGTGTTCCAGGGCTTAATAATGGGACCACATCTATTTATGTGAAAAAAAGCTTACGGTCTTATATCAAAGGGAAATCCGTAAACACTGTTAAATATCTTGGCTTATGACTTGATTCCGTTCTTTGAAGTCCCCTATTAATCGTGTTATGCAAAGCCAAATGTGCAAGAGCTATATTCTACCAGCCTCTGAATTGTTTCCGTTCAGTGTTTGTTACAAACTTCTCAACTCATACCTTTGATTACTGTGAGGTTGTTTATCAAGGTGCTTCAAAATATTGCTTTTATGAATGCATTAAATAGCAGATGTTGTAGATTTGTATTGGGTTGTATGTTTAATGTATTTCATTGGCTTCAGAATTTACGTGTATTTATTTTAATCCTATTTGTCTACAGCAATAATACATTTTTCTTCGAATGATCACGTTTACTAAGATGTTCTGCTATGGCTGGGCCGATAAACGATATTATAATAAATCGCAATAAATGTCAACAACAATGATAAGCTCTGGACCTTTTTACTCTATATTTATCTAAGAGCGTAAAAGCATTAAGGGCGTGTCTGAATCTACTTTTGCTATTTTAAGGATGGGAAAATACCATCTGCGCCCTAGTGCAGGGTCTAACAGGGTTGTGCTTATTCTCTTAATGAGTTATGGGTGTGTTTTGAGCATAACCTACATCAAACCAATTAGAGTCTCATCTCCCATTCCTTTTAAGAGTCAGTTGCGTCATGCCATGGCGCATTTGCTATTTACATGACAGACTTTGTGAGTGGAAAAACTGAACGCTTCACTAGCGAGAAAACAGTTAACAGACCATCTGCAGTGCGAGGATAAAGAATGAGCCTTCTCACTTCGGCCTCTTTCTCTTTACCTTACTTTTACTCTTTACTTCACTCCTTTACTTTCATGGAGTATCCTAAGGAAACATTGGAAACTCACTCCACTGAAGACATCCATTAGCTGACATATTTAATTTTGTTTGTTAAATGAAAAGATTTGTTTCAAAACTATTTCTAAATTCAGTTCTAACTTTCAGCAAACAAAGAAATGTACAATAGTAACGAAGTGTGGATAAAAAAAAAAAAAATATCCAAACACACATGCTATTCTCATGGACAACCGTGCTGTCTATTTTAGTTCTTCAAAATAGTAACATGCCAACAATGTGCCTTAGCACACCTCCTTTTTAGACCAGCACACCCATCAGTCTACAAAGTGGCACAAATGGATTTGATATCTAAACAAAATCACGTCATACATGTCTTGCGCCTTATTGCACAGAGTGTATGATAGGGCCATAGAAATGCACCAAATCTTTGGCTGCCAAAAATATGTTATGCCATTTAATGAACCCCCAGGGTTCATACGGTCATGAAAAACCTGGAAAAGTCATGGAATTTTTACATGACATTTTCCAGGCCGGGAAAAGTTTTGGAAAAACTGAAAAACCCACAAAGTTTTGAAAATGTCATGGAAATTAGATTAACAAATGTCTGTATACTTAAATATACTGTAGGTTCTTTTCTGTCCATGGTCAAACACATGCTCTCACATTATTAGTGCTGTGTGAACATGATCTGAATAAATATTACATAGATATCAATATTCATTTAAACTAAACTGATTGTTACAGGTTTTATAATATGCTGTAATAACTTTGAACATGCATAATTTTTCTTATTATTTAACATGTATACATAGACATTACATGAAATGTTAGGTCATGAAAATTTACTTAAAATCCTGGAAAAGTCATTGAATTTTAGTGGTAAAAATGTTTATGAACCCTGGACCACCTAATTTTTGTGTCTTCAGTCATTGTCTTTAGGGGTGCTGTTTTAAATCTGGAAGCATGAACAACTTCTATCAAAATATATATCATTATCATTCAATATGGAAAACTATTATCGAGATTGCATTTTTGCCATATTCTGCACATGTTTGTTTTTTCCACATGTTAAAAAAATAAATAATAAATAAACTATTGGGAGAAGAGTGTTATGTTTAAAAAATCATTTATTTTGAATAATTTGCCTGCCAAGATTAGATTTTACATAATTTTACAAAATTTATATTATTATAAATTTAGAAATTTATTATATATTTTTAAAATAATTTAAATCAAGCCTGTTCATGTTTACCATTTTTGGTTATTTATATATTTTGTAGTCTACATTTGCTCTGTATTTGAATTCATTGATCAATATATAGTTGTTTAGTCTTTATTTATTAGTCATCGTTCTGGTTTATCTCATTATGTTGGTGTATTTGTATTATCTTGTGTCTGTCGAGCCCCTCGAAAACGAAATCTCATGGGCTAATCCCTACAAATAAAACAAAATGTATCATGCATGTGGATAAGACCGTTATAATGTCTTTTTTTCAGCCAACTGGCCATCGCTGGCTGCCGATTGAATGGCTTTCCCTAAGATCAAAAACCTTTGCTTGAGGAAGTTCGACTGATATCACGACTTAATTACTTAAACCAACTGACTAAGCATAAAAACGCATCGGGACTCAATTTGCTGGGGTGTCAGAGGCTCCTGCTTATGGATTTTCTGCCCACATTATCTGATGACACCCTGTGGCAGCGAGGGCTCGAAGAGGAGACAGTGTATTGAGTGTAGTTTGATAGCCTATAGCGGGTCATCGCCTACATCTGTTTTTCACATCAGCACGGTTCAGAGTGGCATGACTTTATCAGATGCAGACTCTCCCTCTGCTTTTCTTGCGTTATCTTGAGCCTCTATTTTTTGCCTTCCCCTTCACAGACCAGGTGAATTCAGTGCCTGCTGCAAACTTGTGACACGGAGGAATTTAAATGAAGATCATTACCCAAATATTAACAGGGCTTGCATATTTTAAGCAATGTAATATGCAGCACGACAGCGCAAATCAGAGGTGTGTTAGATGTGAAGATTCACAGGAGAAAATGTTGTCAAAAAAGAAAAAGTAGTGTGAGCTACTTTATGCTTTATTGAATTCTGCCCTTTTATCATGAGGGTGTTCTGGTTACAGTTTATCAGCACCAGTATGACTGCAAATAATGTGGGTTTTGCGAGCTTCCATTGAAATAAAAAGAGTTTTTAAACTATAATGAAAGATGTTAGGAAGCAACATGAACATTTTTAATAATAAATTGCTAGCAAATCTTAAAAAAGGAACAGCAATAAAACATTCAAATAAATATAGAAAATTCTTTTTCAGTATAATACAGAGATTAACAATAAATTTTACAATAAGAAATAAATTTTAAATCTGTGTATTCAAAATATTTTTCCTATTACAAGCAGTTAATAGTTTACATAAGAAACTGTTAACTTTCTTTTTATTACATGCAAAACTTATAAGAATCTAACTAGTTTTTGGACAAATACAGAAAGCCCGCATTTTGGACAATGATTTTGGGAATTGTCTTATTGTTTGGCTTTGGAAATATTAACCTATATAGTCAAGAGAAAACCTGAAATTTTTTTCAAATTTGGAATCCCTTTGTAGGTTTACTGAAGGAAGCGGATACAAATCTTTTCTCTGTATAACTTGGATTATCTGCTATGGATATAGCATTGTTGTTATATGGTGTACCTTTATATTGTATGTGTAAGTACATGCATTAACTTTATGTTTGTATATTTTTATTATTATTCTTTTTTTTTCTCTATTTGTATTGTTTTACTTTTAATTTATTATTATTATTATTATTATTATTGCTGTTATTATTGCTGTTATTATTATTATTATTATTATTATTATTATTAATATTATTATTATTATTATTATTATTATTGCTGTTATTATTATTATTATTATTATTATTGTTTGGTTTTGATTTCTGTTGCACATGTTAAAAGCTACTAAAATCAATAAAGACAAGTGTTAAAAACAAAGTATTTTTTTTTGTAAAGCAAACTCCATTAATAATGTATAATCCAACAAAATACAATTCTCAGTATCTAAAATAATACTAAACAAAATTTTCAAAACTATTTAAATGCAGGAATTGTGTGTATGAAAAGTGTAAAGAAACATCCTTTGTTGTAAAACATATTCCAGTAAACTGTATTTCACTTAAACCCATTTTCATTTATTTTATTTCTACTGTGCATATAGGTTGTGTTTGCTGTCGCTTAACATTAACTGGGAGGAGTATTAATGTATTAAGTACTGAAAAAAAGTTAAAATTTTTGATAGTAAATTGCTAGTATATTTCAAAAAGGAGCAACAATACAACATTAAATGTGAAAAATTGTCAGTATAATGCAGAAATTCGCGATACATTTTACAATAAGAAATACATTTCAAGTTTTCTTTTGTAAAACTTACTCTATTAATAATATATAATCTAATAAAATACAATTCTCAGCTTCTATAATGAAACTAAACCAAATTTTAATTTCACTTAAGGGAAGTGTAAAGAAACATGATCTGTTGTAGAACATATTCCAGTAAACTGAATTCCACTTATACCCATTTTCATTTCTTCCATGCGTATACGTTGTGTTTGCTGTTGCTTAACATTAACTGCAAGTCAAACAGCTATTAAGTCAACGTTTTCCCTCCATCCTGCCAGGAAATGTTTATATTTTACCAACCTAATCATTTCCTGATTGATCATGAGGGTATTCTGGTTACTGTTTATCAGCACCAGTATCTGTGCAAATAATTTGGGGTTAGTAAGCGTCCATTAAGTGTTTTTAAACTATAATGAAAGATGTTAGGAAGCGATGTTGAAGTACTGAAAAAACAGTACATTTTGACAGTATATTGCTAGTAAATCTAAAAAAAGAAACAGCAATAAAACATTTAAGTAAATATGAAAGTTTTTTTTAAGTATAATGCATAAATTGCCAATAAATTTTACAATAAGAAATACATTTAGTTTTCTTTTTGTAAAACATACTCCAGTAATAATCTATAATGCAACAAAATACCATTCTCAGCTTCTAAAATTATTCATTCATTAATTTTCCTTCGGCTTATTCTCTATCTGAGGTCGCCACAGCGACACAACAAGAACCGCCAACTATTGCAGCATATGTTTTACGCAGCAGATGCCCTTCCAGCTATAACCCAGTGTAGGGAAACACCCATACACACTCACCCACACACACACTCATACACTACAGACAATTTAGCTTACCCAATTTATCTACAGTACACTGCATGTCTTTGCACTGTAGGGGGAAACGGAGCACCCGGAGGAAACCCACGCCAAAACAGGGAAAACATGCAAACTTCAGAAACGCAAACTGGCCCAGTCGGCACTCGAACCAGTGACCTTCTTTTTGTGAGGTGAGAGTGCTAACCACTTAGCCACCGTTTATACTAAACCAAGTTTGAATTTCAATTGTACACTCTAAAAAACACAGTGTTAAAAACTACCCAAATTGGTTTGTTTTTAACCCTATTGCTGGGTAAATATAGGACAGAACACGTCAGGGGTTAAATTAACCTACGTAATTGGGTTATTATTTTTAACCCCCAAAATGGGTTGTTTTTTTCTACCCAATAATTGGTTATTTTTACATAAATAACAGGTTCGTTTGACTTATTTAATGGGTTATATTTGCAAATGTAATGTTTAGCTTTCTTTTAAAATCATTAACCCCATAAAAACAAACAAACAGGTAAATATTGTATTAGCTTTATTCATCTTTTGTTCCATCACATTTGTTCAGCACATCACACTCTGTAAACACACTTTACCTCAGAGATCATACAACACTAAATACAAACTCTGAACTGCATTTAAAACAAGTCGTGTCATATTTATGGGTTGCTCGTAAACATTTATAATAATAATAATATATATATGTGGCGTCGCAGTCAGCCCCTGCTGGGAGTCGATTTGACCCAAGGAGCTGGGTTGATGTGCCTGTGTGGTGCTGGGGTTGCATTGATTCAAGTTTTAGAAATTAATACCCAGAAAAAAATCCCAAGTTTGGGTTACATAGCACAACCCAAAAACTACTCAAGACTCTGAAAATAACCCCCAAAAATGACCCAAATGCCTCAACCTAACATTTGGGTAGAAAAAATAACCCCGGATTTTTTAGTGTGTATGTATAAAAAGTGTAAAGAAACATCCTTTGTTGTAAAACATATTCCAGTAAACCGAGTTTCACTTATACCCATTTTCATTTATTTTATTTCTACTATGCATATAGGTTGTGTTTGCTGTTGCTTAACATTAACTGCAAGTCAAACATCTATTAAGTCAACGTTTTCCATCCATCCTGCCAGGAAATGTTCACATTTTACCAACATAATCATTTCCTGATAGATAAAATAACATCCCTTCCTGTGTATATTTTGTTTGATTATCCTGTTTCATCGTAAATACGTGACATTATGCACTCAAAATGGCTTCGCGAATGAATGCCTTTTCATATTCAGTCTAAAACAAGCAATTTTCTTCTCAGTTAGATTCATCTCGCCGTAATGATGTTTAGGTACTTTTACTCAACAAGAAGACCTAGATATTCATTAAGAGAGAGGGGTCCTCGCCGCCTATTTAAATAGAAAATAGTTCAGCGCTCCGGCGTATGATTGTGTAAATGTGTAATGAGACATATTAGGTCATATTGAGTGTCTCCATTCCAGACCATCTGCTTTAGGAGACCCAGGCCAACTGCTGGAAGGCTGGGGGGAAAAGCCGTCCCCGACCGTGTTTCTCAATCCACTGCATACACAGAGAAAATGCTCCTGTGTGTTCTATTACCGCAAATGGGCCGTGTAGTGTTTTGGGTAAGAGGATCTGTGGCACGAGATCGTACCCCCCCAGAGGAACTCAATGGACTGTATGAAACAGAGAAGTCAGTCGTCTGGCTTGCACGCTTTCCATTGCTTCATTTCAGAGCGGTGCTTGCAGGGTGTTGTCCACCACTCTGCCCAAAGCCGACACATTTGGCCTGTTTCTGATTGGGTGTTGGCATGCAAGACCCTTATATTAAGAAAAAGAAATTAACGTAGTGTCCATGATGTCTCCCGTAGGTTTCTGAAGAGCGCATATGAAGCAACATGTGAGCGGGGCCAACCGTCGCCATCTTGTCTGTGCTTGTCTTGTCTTGCCTTGTCTGTTAATGGAAAGAAACATATAAAGCACTGAAGTATTTTCAATAGAGCTGTCAAAATTAGCGCGTTAACGCACGCCGATTAATTTGAAATATTTAAACCGTTAAAAAAATTAACGCAATTAACGCAGTGGCAGTTTTTTTATTTCCTTTTGTGGCTGACGTGTGTTCAGGGCCAGCGCGTCCACAGGAGATCTTCACGCGCGTGCTGAACTGATCCACCGCGAGGAAACGGGCCTCACGCGCGCAAATCATCATCATCTGTGGGCACGATGTACGCTCTCGCGAGCGAAGTCATGCCTGCAGTGCGCGCGCGCTATCAGTTCTCGCTCGCTGGCTCTTCTCTGCTCACGTTTCGCTGCTTTCACTTTTTGTCAGTCCTGGGGCGGGCCTTGGTTTACTTGTTATCTCTAACACTATTGATACTCTCCCTTTCCGTATGTGATGCGGGATTGGACGCAGGTTATGATGATCCACATTCGACATGTACTGTATGGTATGGAAGGCTAGTTTCCCTATTAAATAAAAATATATAGGATATATATCTTATCATAGTGTCATAATGTGAAACTATAATAGACTTACTTTCTCTGTAATAATAAGTGATGACTTACTTTCAATAATAAGATATTTCTTGTCATAATGAATCTCGTAAAAATGACTTCTGACTGTCTTGACTAAGTCATATAATGACATATCAATATAATGAGATAAATATTATTTTGCGACAAACTATTACAGTAATAATACTATATATATATATATATATATATATATATATATATATATATATATATATATAGTACTAATTTTTTGTTATTGGCAGTGATTGTTTTAAAATTCAAATGGCACTGACATGCCTGTGTTTTTATTTCTGAAATAAATACGGCTTTTCGTGATTGATCATGATTGATCACAGACAAAAGTGTGATTAATTAGTTATTTTTTTTAATCAATTGACAGCACTAATTTTTAACAAAGTGTCTGGTGTATTAAGACTGGGAGAGTGTGTGCTATGGGTGGTTTGTCAAGCCCACTCACCTGCAAGGAGCATAATCATTTATCCTACAGTTACGTGAAGCTTTGTGTACATGCTTTACTAAGAACTGAAAGAGTTTGTCTGAGCCTTGGACGTTATCAGGAAGGCTACTCTAGAGTTTAGGAGCCATATATGAGAAAGGTTGACCTCCTTTAGTGGACTTTAGTTCCTTTAGTGGGTACTACTTTAAATATATATATATAATATGTTAATAAATGTATTATGAAATTTCAGATGACTGTTCTATATCACCCACAGCTAATCAATCTGTCAGAATATGGAGTGCATTCAAGTTGTAAATGAAATTATAAATGATAAATAAATTAACTTAAGGGTGCAGTGTGTCAGTTTGACACCCAGTGGTCGAACTAGGAATTGCGCTTCTTGATCAAAACAAATGGAAGAACAGGTTGCCAGATTAAAGAGCGAATCACTTAAACCGTGTTCAAAATAAAAACAGCGGCACCCAATAGAAGGAATATTCTCCATATACAAAGGAGTTTTTGTCCTAAGCAATACCTCGAATTGATGTGAACAACAGAAAACTATGACAATGATCACCTCAGGTACACCTCATGTGCTTTTTTCAGTGTTAAATGCTAATAATGTGAGTTTGAGTGCCATTTAACATGACATTTACTGAATGCAGCAGCAGTTAGTTCACCTCAGACCTTGAAATTGAACTTTAGAACAAAACATGTGATTCAGCATCTACACTTAACAATGTTAAAGAGGGTTAATATGTATTAAATAGATTATAAACCTTTGCATTTCGTGAGTGAGTGTATATTCTGTGGTTATGAATGGTTGTATTTAAATCTCTGTCATGTTTCGTCTGGTGCAAACACGTTGCTAATTAATAACCTCATGTGGAACTGAATCGGTCTTATTTCGAAGCTCATATGATACTCTCCACCGGAGGTTGCATTTCAGTCACGGACGCATGCTTTCAGAGCCTTTCTGAATGAATGTATGAATGAATGAATGTATAAATGAATGTATAAATGAATGAATGAATGTATGAATGAATAAATTAATGAATGTAGGAATAGAAAGAAAGAAAGAAAGAAAGAAAGAAAGAAAGAAAGAAAGAAAGAAAGAAAGAAAGAGAAATTTTGCATTGCATTTTTCCACCAAGGCAACCCAGAGTGCTGAAATATAATTGGCTAAACTGGCATTGGGCAGGTTAAAAGAACATAAACAAAGACAGCGTTTCAGCACAAAAACGCACATTTTCAAAGCAGAATATCTGACTTCAGCATTGTTTTTCAGATAAACAAGAATGTTCACTTGGCATGTTTCTTAAATATATGCTGACATATTATGGTATTTTTATTAAAATTTGCAATTAAGTGCACAGCGTGGCATATTATCTGATAATTGAAAGAAATGGCCATGGGGGTCTAGTCAGGCTAGTTTGTTTGGTGTGGTCCACATGTCCCTCTTATCAGGTTGATGTCAGATCCAGTTGGACAGATTCAACATGTAGCATTGACTGTTGGAGAAAGAGATTGCTCTGATTGGTTGTTCAGCAGCGAATCAGAGTGCAAGAGAAAAAACCGAAGCGATGAATCCCAGGATTTCAATTCAACAAGGAACTCTAAGAAGATGGCTGTAATTTTGTTGCATTTCTCTAATTTTTGCAAGCAACATGAATTTTTAATTCATCAGACATATTTGTACAAGTAAATCCCTCCATGGTGACTAACACAATCAACATAGTGACGACAGCCAATGACATCCAGCTTGGACAGTGACTCATAGAAGCTGCAGCCGTAGGTGTCGTGTATAAAGATGTATATAAATGTTAATGGGTGATTACCAATAAGCTTTTCCTCCATTTTGACATACCGCTATTCTCTGGTGTTGCTAGGATGTGTGATGGGCTTGCATCTGCACTAGTATTTGCATAAATCAGTCTGATTGGTTGATGCCTGCATTGGTGTATGAACTTCACGACACAACGTGACTCAATGGACCCACAATTCTGTTCAACAATGCTTGACGTCAGTCCATTCAAAGTAAATGAGAAGCGTTAATGTCGATGCTGTTTGGATGTGTACATCACAAGTTCAAGTTTTCCTTTATAGAATGACAATACAGATACTGCTATCTGCAGGTGCGGAAAGAGGAGAAAAATATGTATTATAGTTCAAATAAACAGACAAAAGAATAATGAAGTATAATAAAGAGAACACACACTATATAAAAAGCTAATAATCATAAAATGAACAGGTGCATAATTTTAGTTTTTTCATTTTTTGCATGCAGTGTCTCACCTTAAATGGTCTTTGTTTGCTCGACTCCACTCTGAGTGTGATTTAGGCCTTGCATGAAAAGGAAAAAAAAAAAAGAAGGAAAAAAATGGGTGCCCACAGTGATAAATGATGTGTAAACGGTCATTAGTCATATGGCAGAACACTGAGTTGTGGGAAATAAATAAATAAATAAAAAAGACGAAGACAGGCAAATTAAGAGGAGGTAATAAATCACATGGTACATATTAAATATTTGAAACTGTCTGTATAGAAATGGTAATCAAAATGTTTTATAAGTGGCAGATTTGTATTGAAGGTATGAACGAGAATATCTACTGTGGGAATATTCATTCATTTTCTTTTTGGCTTAGTTCCTTTATTAATCCGGGGTCGCCACAGCGGAATCAATCGCCAACTTATCCAGCATCTGTTTTAAGCAGCGGATGCCCTTCCAGCCGCAACCCATCTCTGGGAGAGATCCATACACACACATTCACACTTATACACTACGGACAATTTAGGCTACCCAATTCACCTATACCACATGTCTTCGGACTTGTGGGGGAAACCAGAGCACCCAGAGGAAACCCACGCAACCACGGGGAGAACATGCAAACTCCACACAGAAATGCCAACTGACCCAGCCAGGGCTCGAACCAGCGACCTTCTTGCTGTGAGGCGAATGTGCTACTCACTACACCATCGTGGCGCCACTGTGGGAGTATATACATTGAAATATCTAAGAGTGTTATTATTTAGACATGGGATTAAATCAAGTATGAATCAAAATGAATCAATGCAAAATCTTTTTTTTTCTTCCTTTGGAGCATACATAAATATGGAAACATGTAAAGACAATGACTTTTTCACTTTTGTCCACACTAAAAAAGTTGCTGAAATATGGGAAGAGTGCCTTTTTATGCAAATTTCGTTTTGGATTGATCACTGTGACAATATGTTGTGATTGCTTGAGCGCCTACATCTTGTCTCAATAAATAGTCAGTATTTCCATATATGAAGTTCAGCTCCAGAAGCTTCCTCAGCAATAAACTTTAGGACAGCAATGGCGACATCAATTTTACCATTTTCAATTTTCTTTAGGCTTATGAACGCAACGGCCAATCAGATACATTCAAAGTTGTAGCCCCTCAAAAGGTTTTGTACAGTGTGCACTCTTAATGACTGAATTCTCTACTCTTTTGAATTCTCCTATTATAAACACAACATAGGCTCATTCTGAAAACGTAGCCCTGTATACATTTCTGGAGATCATGAATTATGTAGCCAGAAATGCGTATGGCTGCATTTAGTTTTTAAAAGGAACACTTTAGGGCGGTATGACGCCGTTCCTTTTTGCGCTTACCAGCTGACTGCTTGCTTCCATATGCACGACTTTCCCGCTTTTACCAGTTTGTTCACTTACCTCGACATGTACGTTGGTGTACTTGAGACACAGAGAGGAGCTGACCATGACGACCGGGTTTGAATCTGGTGAATAAAGCGGGTATAACAAAAACAGGACCCAAAAAATAAAACAAATAAGGGAATAGCAGGGTGAGAATGTGGTAAAATCTGAAAACGGGGTAAAAATCAGGCGAGGGCTTTTCTTTTTCTGGATTTTATTTAGGAAACTGTCAGTTAGGTTTAGGGAAGTGGGTTGGCAGGTCAATTGTTGCTTTTGAAAACACTATTGATTGGGTTTAGGGAAGGAGGAGGGTTGGTCAGTCGATTGGTCAGTCAGTCAGTCATGCAAGATGGCGCCGGCAATGATGGCTGCCTCCGTGTCGTGCTCTGCAGTATTTTTCATTTTTTTGTTAGTTTGTCCTGTTTTTAGTCACATTCCTACAATTAGTTTCACCAGAGACTAATTTTTGGACATTCGGACGCATACACCACCAAATACTTTTCCAGGCTTGGACTTATCTGATGTTCTGTTGGACATTGTTGTCGGAGGAGCCGTGGTGCTGCTCAAGCGCTTTCTGAAGCGCTGGCGAAGGAAGCGTGCAGGCGCGCTTGTGAAACTCAGACGGCGCGGATTTCAAACCGCACTGCCGAGCATCCATCTGGCAAATCTCCGCTCTCTACCCAACAAAATTGACGAACTCATTCTGCTCTCTCAGACAAACAAGGATTTTATGCATTCAGCTCCCCTGTGTTTCACAGAAACCTGGCTAAACGACACCATACCGGACAACGTGCTTAACCTACCGGGCTATCAGCTGTTCAGAGCGGATCGCGACGAGGAAACGACGCGGAAATCGCGCGGTGGCGGGACGTGCTTTTACATCAATGTAAGGTGGTGTACAGGTGTAACAGTTTTAAAGAAGATGTGCTGTCCAGATCTAGAAGCACTGTATATTAACTGTAAGCCTTTCCACTCACCGCGTGAATTCTGCTCGTTTGTCCTCGTCTCTGTTTACATTCCTCCGCCATCGCATGCTCGCCTGGCGATACAGAAACTAGCCGATCAGATAACGGAAATTGAGCGACAGCAGTCGGACTCTGTTTTAATAATTCTCTGGGATTTTAACAAAGCAAAACTATCCTGTGAACTGCCAAAATATAGACAACATGTTACATGTCCCACAAGAGACAGTAACATATTGGATCACTGCTACACCACAATAAAGGATGCATACCACTCTGTCCACTCTGCGAATCATTGGTAAACTCTGCGAATCATTGGTACAACCCTCCCTACTCTCCAAGAACTGTACTTATCCAGAACGAGCAGAAGGGCTGCCAAAATCACTCTGGACCCCTCACACCCAGCGCACTGCCTCTTTGAACTGTTACCTTCTGGTCGTCGCTACAGAGCACTGCGCACCAGAACAGCCCGACACAGAAACAGTTTCTTCCCTCAGGCAATCCATCTCATGAACACTTGATGATAATAATCGTGGAACCAACATCACCACTTGCAATACACTTTTTACACACACATACACTTATTTAACAACATACTTTACATGCCAATTTGCACATAACAAATACACTTTTTACACACACATACACTTATTTAACAACACACCTTACATGCCAATTTGCACATAACAGCTGCACATACAATGTTGTATATAGTAATACACCTGTACATACACTTGTCCATCTGTTTATTTGCATTTAACACTTACTTCTATTTTTTGAATATATTTATTATCTGTGTGTTGTCCTGTCTCTGTAATTCTGTTGCACTGTAGAAGCTCTGTCACGAAAACAAATTCCTCGTATGTGTGAACATACCTGGCAATAAAGCTCTTTCTGATTCTGATGCAGTCAGTCAAACAGTCGACAGCAGCCTCTGGTGGGCTTGTGTGAGAACAGTAAGTGCGAATGGCACTCGCAAAAGAAATTTGAGATCTGAAGGAGCGTACGCAACGGCCTTTGGTGGATTCGCAAAAACTGCAAAAAATGTAGCTCCTGGTACGTATTTGCCGCTCTCCAGTAATGTTTATAGTGTATACGTTTTCAGAATGAGCCTGGGTTGCATAAACAACAAAGTGCATATACTGATGTACAGAAAGTAAATGATTGATTGTGCAGCTTCAGTGATTTAGGTCAGCGGTTCCAGAAATGTTCTTACTCTGGGGTAGGTAAAAATGCCTGTATTACTTACTTTTGGAAAACCCCTAACGCTAACTTGATCAGATGAAGCAAGTTATAGCCAATCAAATGCCAGCTTTAGTCTTCTTCCCATAGAGACAGCATTGGCATTAGCCATTATGATTTTTAAGCTAATGATTTCAGGCTTGCCTTCAAGAGGCACTGGTGGTTCTCAAATCTGGTCCTCGAGACCCCCCGCACTGCTTATTTTGCATGTCTTTTTTGTTTAACACACCTGATTTCGATAACCAGCTCATTAAAGCTCCAAGAAGGAACTGTGATGAGATCGAAATAGTGTTCACTGCTTTACTTCATTAAAAAAGAGAGAAAAAAAAATTTGGCCACACATCTGTTTGCTGTTTTAAATCATCACAGTAGTGTGAAGGGTTATTTAACCTTAACCATGCTATTAGCATAGAAGTCATGCACATTACCCGTTGAACTGAACACGCTTTCAAACTGGAATCATGGCAGAAAATCCTGTGATGTCCATTTCGCTGGTCACTTGTGGTCAAATGGAACAAACCTCTGAAGCTGTGAGAGAAACGTACAAAATATGCAGAGTGGGGGGAGGTCGCCACAATCAGGATTGAGAACTTCTGGATTAGGGAGTCTTTGTGAATGTGCTTTAGCCATGCTAGATTCTGGCTTCGGCAATAAGTGACTCTTGACATGATGTTGACAATACAAGCTAATTAAAGTGTTTGAGGTTTAAAGTAGAAACCACAGGATGGCATTGTGCGGATATGTTTTGGATCTATGATGATAAGTTTAAGTACATTTTTGTTTTGCACTTTGATCTATGAAACTTTGCAGACCTTTTAGATTCACAAATGGCCATATTACCTACTGCAAGAAAGGTAATGTTTGAAAAGTATAATAATGGTACTTTAAATCATCCTGCTGTGCATTGGTAAAATGTAATAAAAGCCCCCTCTGAAGGTAAAGCGAGAGCATATTTAATAAATCTCTCATGCTTTTTCTATAATTTTATTAAAAAAACATTCCCACTACTTTCTGGTTCATCCAGGTTGTACTAAACTGCAATGAATGGTAAATGCCGTCATGCTTTAATGTATGACAACAATTATTATACTTATTTTTTTATTATTACATTTTAATATGATTAATTTATTTTTAACAATAGGAATGTAATATAAAAGCATTTACTATGGACGTGGAAAGCACATGGCATGTCAGTATAGCCACATATACACTGTAATTTTTTTTATAATAATACCAAAAGGGTTTTTAAAGTCCATTTTTGCCACAAAATGCAGTTTCAGCCTTACTAGTTAAAATTGAATTATTCATGATGTGTACTCCAAATTTTTGAGTTAAACTGTATTTAGTGCAATTTCAGATATGTGGTTGAATGTAGACAGCACTAAATCATTAATCATAAAAACAAGTTTATGACATTGAGCATGTGCTCTTTAAGTTATCATCCAGATTTCTTTTAGAATATCCTCAGATCACGCTGGATAACATGGATCATTAGGTTTGGCATAAATCTGTCAAGTTACACAGCTGAAAGCTGGCTTTACGTTTGTCTGCACATAACGCTGTAAATCAGGAGTTTAAACGGTAAAGCCTTCATAGTCCTCATGAATCCAAATGTATTTTTGATTTATGTTATTTTTATATTAGTAAATTGTAATCCAGTATGCTCCAAAACAATGACGAGATTAGCGTTCAGGACATGTATGCATTCAAACTTAGTTTATTGCTTAATATGGATGACATCATCAGAGCACTTCAGTTTCCTCTAAAATCTGAATCAGCTCGTCTCCTACATAATAAACAGACAATAGCCCATTTCACATACAGATACTGGTAAATATCTGAAAAATTACTGCAAGGACTTTACCGGTAAATTAAAAAAAGCGCTGATCACACAGGCAAGGACATTCTGGAATTTTTCCAGAAAAGACCGTTCACACATCCATTCCAAAATACAGGTAAATTCTGACTTCATTAGCCAGCAGTGAGCTCTGAAAGACTATGCTTGTGTTTGTAAACATAGAAGTGGTTGGGCTTTTGTTGATGGTTTCTCTTTTAGGTCACACTTTATTTTGATGGTCCGTTTGTTGAATTTAAGTTACATTGCAACTAATTCTCATTAGATTATAAGTAGACTGTTAGGTTGGGGTTAGGGTTAGGGTTTGGGTTAGTGTAAGTTGACATGTACTTGCAAAGTTTCTTAAAGTCAGTTAAATGTCTGTTGAATGTCTTTATCAACAGATATTAAGTAGACAGTCTACTAATACTTAAATGGACCATCAAAATAAAGTGTTACCCACTTTTATTTCAAGCTTTAGCATTCATGCAGCTGCTTTGTCCCAGAGACATCCAAAGGCGAAAGCCGCAACTGAATGTTTACACATTTGACGACATTACAAATTCTGTGGATGGATAAGTATTGTGAACAACTTCGATGAAAACATATGGAGAAACTCTTTCGCATGTCGAGATGTTTTCAAAAAGAACCTGTTCACACATGATCTCTTTCCGGAAAATTGTCGGTAGTTTTCCAGAAAAGGTCTGTACGTGTGAAAAGGGCCTATGAGTACATTTACATGGACACCAATGATCTGATTTTAATGTGATTAAGACAGTACTCTGATTAAGATTCTAAGGTTCACTATTCTCTGCACCTACCGAGTCAGTGAAGGACCACAGACACCTGCTTTGCGAAATGCGGAGGTTTTTTTTTCCTATATGGCATGCGGTAGCAAACTCCATTAAAACAACACTCTTCCAGCAGTTCATACTCGCATCCAATATCTCATCATCCAATATCTCAATATCTCATGGCGGGGCATGCATGAAATGTTCCTGAATGAAAGTAAAGTGCTAAACTCCAGTTAAAGTCAACAAATTTAAAATGAAACACCCCAAATTAAATGAAACTCCAAAGGAAACCGAATTATGTGCTATAACATGTCAAACAGGATCATGAAAGGAACAATTAGAAAGCAACTCTTGTAAACACCTTCATCAAAATATTGTCTTATTCAGATTAAGGCAAATAATTGGATTACTGATGTCCATGTAAACGTAATAATTGAAAGTACAGCTAAAATTGGTCACTTATTCACACTGTTACTATTTTCTACATGGTAAATGGTAAATAGTGCACATTACAGGGAATAAAGATAAAGACTGTGTTAATGTGCTTTCCATTGCAGTCAATGAATTCTGTTTTTTTTCTTTAGTGTCATGCAAAATGTCTCAACAACACACAGTCTGTTTCCGTAGAGGGAGTAGATCATATACACAATTCAGTACAGACCTGTGTCGAACTCATCTGGATTCTACACACAGTGCTGTATTTTAAAGCAATATGGATGAGATTCGAAGGAGAAATGGTTAGGCGTTGCTATTAGACTGTGGCTGTCAGACGCAGCTCAACAGCTCTGGCTGAGCTGTGATATAAATTAATGCTATTGGTTATTTAAAAAAGGAGGAGCTGCTTGATATGTAAATTATGTTGCCAGTTTGGCTGATGAGACCTTTAAACATTGGATGTTGCTTCATGGGATCTTTCAAACATGAAGCTGCTTTGTTTGTTGTAGGCTTGGGCGGTATACAAATTTTGATACCCACTAACCTCCTCCCTATTTTACCCTGGTATACAGTATTACCGTGAATAATAAATAAAATAATGACGTAAGGCTCAGACAGCATCACCAAACTGTTGGTTTGTGTCCAAACTGTTCAGAAGCTGATTGCCAAACACTAATACTGAAACCATATCAAAATAACACGCACAGCAAAATTAACAGCTTTTATATTTAAAATCTTTATTTAATATAATTTATTTCATTCGTCAAGTAATTTGTCACTGCATCAGTACAGGTTTTCCAACAGACACTGTCCCTTTTATACCTTTTTGTTGCACAATTTGCAAATCACCTCGTCCTTGTTTACATCCTCTCCCTTCTTGTTCGGTCGAACCCTGAAATACTGCCAAAGTTCAGAAGTAGTGACCTATTTCAAGACCAGGTCACTTGGTTCGCAACTCGCCATATTTGCCCACCTCTCTCTTTCTCATGATGACAACCACGCATACGCATTTTTAGGCATTAAATAAATTATATGCAATATTCAATACTTGTCTCCTATATGAGTGCATTGTTTTTATGACGGTATAACGGTCTTAAAACTGATACCGTTGCTATTTTTAGATACCGCGGTATACCATATTACCGTGTTACCACCCAAACCTAGTTTGCTGTTGCTGGAGTAACCGAGGAACAATCTATACAGGCTGTGTCCTATTCTGGAAAGGAAGCAAGAAACAGTAGCTCATTTGCATTTAAAGATGTGCAAAAAACAAAATGTGGCATTTAAAGCATGCTATAATATATGATCTATATAGTACTTCAAGCTGAAACTTCACATCCGCATTCTGGGGACACCTGAGACTTATTTAACATCTTGTAAACAGAGCACAATAGGACCCCTTTGAAGGCATTGAACAGGATTCTCATTTTGGTTCATTTTGATTGAATCGGAAAACAGCACAACATACATCACTCGCTCCACAAGAACAGTAGCTCCGCACACCAGTTTATCATCATCTGATTGACTATATGCTCTAATTTTGCTTCTGGATGGAAACCAGCCATTAACCCACCTGAGGAGACTGTGTGCTGTTGTATTGATCTTTGCCCTCGCTACCCACATAGTGTGAATTACCCTGAGCAAAGATGTCTATCAGCCCAGCCCACACAAATACCAGCAGCGTGATTTGGGCTGCATTCTGCATATTCCTTCAAGAAAGCAACGCAACAGCGCTCAGTCCTGCGGAGACTTTGTGCTTGCCGAACGCTCCCCTATGTCAGGATGAGCGGCGGACCTCCGTATGAGCGGCTCATGTGAAATGGTGTGTGAAATGAGCACATTTAACTAGCCCACCAGCATCACACTCAGTCCTGGTCCGGGGCAGACTTACAGCCAAAGACTCGCTGTCCTGACACTGCCAATTGGATCATATTCTCTCTCCTATCTCGCGCCGCCAGATTATGTATTTCCTTTTTGTCTGTGACTCTAGGGGTGAGGGGCTGCATGTAGAGGTTAAATGAAAACGATCAGCTCCTTGCCCACCATTTGAAGGGAATCTACGGTGACTGGGAACATGGACATTACTATATGCTTTTATAGAGCAAGCGGGCTCCATTCACACACTCCTGCAGTGTTGTAACTGAGATGTTTTTTTTTATTCTTATTTTTTTCACTTAAAAAGATCACACATCTTCCTCAAATTGAAGGAAAGGTCTTTCAGCAGAAAGTGTGACTGTTATGTAATCACTGACCTACCTACAACATGACGAATCCATGGCTTTTGTACTGAAGCCCTAAATCATTTTTTTTCTTTCTTTTTGTGTATGTACTGGAGGAATTTTAATTGCAAAGGCAATTAATGGAATATCCACTGGCTGTTTTAATGCTGTATCTACAATGCAAGCAAGCAGCGGGTCTTTGACAGCTTCTGAGTGCTTGCTGAAGTGCAGGAAATGAGTGTGTTTTTCTTTTTTCTTTATCTTGTCGGTGTTGCTGCACATTTTGTGTGTATCAGGGCTGTGAAAAAAATAATGTTGATTTTTTTTTTTTTGAGTCTCTTTTCATTTTGCGAGTATGAATTTGAATTGTAATGTTAGAGGAATTTAGTGGACTGTAATGAAAAGATATTCAGCACAAGCAATGCCAATACCTTGGATCTTTGCTTTTGGTCAAATGGTCAAACTTTTATTTGATATAGATTATTTAAACAATTCGGATTTTTTAAAATAATAATAATAATAATAATAATAATAATAATAATAATAATAGTAATAATAATAATAATAATAATAAAAACAACAACAACAACAATAATAATAATAATAATAATAATAATAAAAACAATAATAATAATAATAATAATAATAATAATAAAAACAATAATAATAATAATAATAATAATAATAATAATAAAAACAATTATAATAATAGGCAAAAAGGTCCCTGGTTCGAGCCTTGGCTGGGTCAGTTGGCATTTCTGTGTGGAGTTTGCATGTTCTCCCTGTGGTTGCGTGGGTTTCCTCCGGGTGCTCCGGTTTCCCCCACAGTCCAAAGACACGTGGTATAGGTGAACTGGGTTGGCTATATTGTCTGTAGTGTATGAGTGTGAATGTGTGTGTGTATGGATGTTTCCCAGAGATGGGTTGCAGCTGGAAGGGCATCCGCTGCGTAAAACAAATGCTGGATAAGTTGGCGGTTCATTCCGCTGTGGCGACCCCGGATTAATAAAGGGACAAAGCCGAAAAGAAAATTAATGAAGGAATAAAAAAAATAAATTAATAATAATAATAATAATAATAATAATAATAATAATAATAATAAAAGTGATAATAATAATAATAATAATAATAATAATAATAATAATCATTATAATAATAATAATAATTATTATTATTATTATTATTATTATTATTATTATTATTATTATTATTATTATTATTTCCTTAAACTTTATGTATGATGTGCAATTATTTTTGTGTATTATTATTATTTATTATTATTGTCATAATTGTTATTATTAAGTAATATTATTGATAATAATGATTATGATGACTGATGATTATTATCATTATTATTATTATTATTTCATTAAACTTTATATTTCATGTGTAAGTATCTTCATGTATTGTTATTATTTATTATTATTGTTATAATTATTATTAAATAATATTAACAATATTAATAATAATCATTATTGTTTTTTATTATTAAATGATATTATTATTATTAATATTTTTTATTTTTTTAATTATGTATTTATTTATTTATTTGTGATTTCTCTAATATCAGATTGATTTGGTTCATGGCTTTCTTTAACACAGTCTTCTTTAAAATCATTCATTCATTCATTTTCTTTTCGGCTTTTTCCCTTTATTAATCTGGGATTGCCACAGAGGAATGAACCGCCATCTTATCCAGCATGTGTTTTACGCAGCGAATGCCCTTTTACACAGCGGATTTCTAATCTAAAAGCCATTATTGATTAAATTCAGAATGGCACTGGTTCCTGCAATCCTGCATCAAAAGCCTCTCTTGAATGTAATTAGGAATTATACATCAGTATAAATTTTTAATGATAAGCTAATTTAACATTGGTCTAAAAATACATAATTTAACCAGGATTGTCAAGTCACGCTTTATCTGTGCTGTCCAAAACAAAGCATGGCCTCATCCACTCATGTTCAGTCTAGTCATGTTTCTGACCTACAGCAAACGCTCATTGTGCTCCTTCTGTCTTCCTGAAGTGAGCAACAGAGGCTGAGTCAATCTCTCACATTCGCCAGATGTAGCAGTAAAAAAATAATGAATGCAGCTGTTGATGGCGAACAGGAGCTGGCGTTCTGATAGCGGTGGTTTGCTCTCTTTCTCCGTCTGATTTCACAATCCGCAGCCCCAGTTGGGGAGGAGTCGTCTCATTCAAACCTAACATCTCTAACAATGCAAAATGGGCCAGCTTGGAGGCTCATTAAGGAAATAGAGAGGACATGCCTCCATACTAGAAACCCAAGCTTTGATAATGAGATGTAATTATTTACTTTGAGTTGCCCCAATTAATAATGCATGGTCTGCAACCTAGAGAGAAGGGCTGCGTTATAATTCTCCACCAGAGCTGCATTATAAAGCCTGGTAATTGTCGTTGAGTGTACTGGAGGAAATAAGGATTCTCTGATGTTAAAGGAGATTTTTCCTGTGTTAAAAGGGATAGTTCACCCAAACATAACATTTCTATGATCATTTACTCATCTTATACTTGTTACAAACCTGTTTGAGTTGCTTTTTTTATAGCAAGATATATGGAAGAATGTTGGAAAAAAATAGCCTTAAAAGAACATATCACAATTTTTGGGGGGGAAATTGGCTTATTTTACAAGCCACCTAAAAATAAAATGCTCAGTTTTAAGATTTTTTGAATCCATTCAGCCAATTTCGGGGTCAGAATTGATACACCTCATTGAAATATACAATAGACATCGCATACAGACCCTAAGCATGCGTCAAAACTGCCTCCACGTTTGTACAGTGCTTCCAGGACAAAAGTCATTCAACCGCACTTATCAAGACTAAAGTCAATCTGAAGATGCTGGACTTTTGTGCTGCGTAGGGGTGAATTAACGAGGAAACAAAGCGTAAAGGCCGAACATTTCATAAGTAAGTTTTTCATTTTTTACGATTTTACATGTTACGAACTTTTCTGCTTAAAGGCTCGTACACACTGGGACACTTTGCGTTTGTGTTTATCGTCAGCGTTTTTCGAGACGTTTTTCCAGAATGAAACCCAATCGATTTTTACTGGCGTAGAGCAGAAGAGTATGCAAAATAACTCCTTGACGTTAGATGGCGCCACACAACTTTAAGCTTCGGACACCCGCATGTAACACAGAAGAAGAAGACAGAAAGTTGACACGGTAAATGCTATAATGGATATGCGGCCGGCCGGAAGTGCGATATGTACATTAATATATCGGCATTTTTTTATGACACTATATAACAATAATTAATATTTTTACAGTACTGTGACGGTTGGATTTAGGGTTGGGGTGGGGGTAGGCTTTAAAAAATACAATTTATTGGGTAATTTAATAGATAACATAAATAATACTCGGTACAACTACTTCGCATTCGCATACTACTTCAGGTTATTGTGACGGTTGGGTTTAGGGTTGAGGTGGGGGTAGACCATAATAAAATACAATGAATGGGATTCATTCATTCATTCATTTTCTTTTCGGCTTAGTCCCTTTATTAATCCGGGGTCGCCACAGCGGAATGATCCGCCAACTTATTCAGCATTTATCCAGCATTAATAATAACAATTATAACAATAATAATAAATAATAATAATACACAAAAATAATTGCACATAAAACATAAAGTTTAATGAAATAATAATAATAATAATAATAATAATAATAATAATAAATAATAATAATTATTATAATGATTATTTTTTATTTTATTTTAATTTTTATTATTAATTGTATTATTATTATTATTATTATTATTATTATTATTATTATCATTATTATTAATATATATATATTTTTATTCCTTCATTAATTTTCTTTTCGGCTTTGTCCCTTTATTAATCCGGGGTCGCCACAGCGGAATGAACCGCCAACTTATCCAGCATTTGTTTTACGCAGCGGATGCCCTTCCAGCTGCAACCCATCTCTGGGAAACATCCATACACACACATTCACACTCATACACTACGGACAATTTAGCCAACCCAGTTCACCTGTACCACATGTCTTTGCACTGTGGAGGAAACCGGAGCACCCAGAGGAAACCCACGCAACCACAGGGAGAACATGCAAACTCCACACAGAAATGCCAACTGACCCAGCCGAGGCTCGAACCAGCGACCTTCTTGCTGTGAGGCGAACGTGCTACCCACTAGGCCACCGTGGCGCCACAATGAATGGGATATTTAATAAATGATATAAATAATTCTCATTAACTTCCGGCCGCAAACGTATCCGTTCTAGCAACTACCAGTTGACACGCTTGTTGTTATGGATGGTTCAAGTAGCATCTCCTGCTCTAGCGATGAAGAAATGATTATAGTTCATCAGTGCAATAAGCAGCTCCCCGTTCATATCGCCTCTGGGCATCTTCTTCAATGTGCGTTCAAGTGCTGTTTACTGTAACTTCAGCAGCTCCGTGCACGTGAACAAAAGTGCCAATCTGATTGGCGGAGAATGAGGCGTTTCTTTAAAAAGGACGTGAGGTGTTTCTTTAAAAAGGACGCCATTTTGTCACAAGGCGTTAAACGTTGACGGAAAACGCGAACTAAAATTGCCGCAGTGTGCATGGGCCTTATTAAGTAACATCATTGATGATAATACAGTTACTTACTCTACTGCACTGACTATAAGGCAAAGTAGCACCAACTTGCACTAAATTCTAGGCTTATGCAAATTTTGTTGAATACAATCAGCAAACAATGTAAATGAAACATGACAACAAGACGCTGCGGTGCCAGAAACTTGCATTATTGTCGGCTAAGTGAAGTAATAGCTAGTTTCCGAAGTAACTTATAAGGGTGCCTGATAACATAACAGTGCCTGCACCTCAATGTGCATACTGTCCACCCTAAATTATTGAATATTACAAATGTTTTGTACCATCCAGATCAGAAAGGGGGATATGCACATTAAGACACAGAGATATCAATGGTTCACATGAATTGTTCACAACGGAGATTCATTCACAAACGAATCACGTCCTATGCTAGAATTATAAGTGAAACCGGGACATGGATTAGATCAGATTTAACAGGGAGGGAGGATGTTACATTTCCATGCACACAAAATTATAAAGTTCGTAATATAAAAAAAAAAGCACATTGATGACCCGGAAAACTCCTGATCATAGATATTTGTTTATATATGTGTGTATACATCTGTGGCTTCAGATAGCAGTCCTCCACTGCACCTTGGTCCCACATTGATTTCAAAGGACCGCTACCCTGGACCAAAATGGCAGCTCTATTGACACATTTCCTCCAGTAGACAACAATAGCGTAGGCGACATCTAATGTAAATATCTACGGATATGCTTTAGCTTAGCATAGACCATTAGCATCTCACTCAAAACAATCCAATTTTTTTTTTTGATAATTTTCCTATTTATTAAAATAATCAAGGGACTTTGTTGCTGTACCATGGCTGCAGCAGGTGCAATGATATTACATCATTGCCTGAAAATAATCCCCAGCTAGATAACAGAGCTGCGTAATATCATTATGACTGCTGCAGCTGGTGCGGCAGCCGTATCAGCCTACAAAATGGCAACTTTTCATTTTCTGTAGGCCTCAGTACACAATGTAACTACATTATTTACTCTTTTTTTAAAAGTAATTTTGAGCAATGTGCTAATCTGATTCAATGATTTATGCTAAGCTAAGCTAAAAGTTCTCCCACCAGACCAGGAGAACCGCTGAATCGGATCAAAAATTTAGCTCTTGTGAAATGAACCTTTTTCCCCAAAAAACAAATGGAGTCTTCTTTTATTGTGTATGTTACTATGTTGTTTCTACAATGGATGGTTTTCCCCAACATTTTTCAGAATATCTCTTTATATATTTCTGTTTGCTCACTATAGCAGCACGAGATGGTTGTGCCATTAAAAACCATTACAAATGTTCTGTTTTGAGATGAACAAACACACATATAAGTCTTTATAGATTCCTGACATCTGAGCCTCTGTGCGTTATGACCGTGTTTCATTTGTGAATGAAAAGTGCTGTAGAATGTCAATGAAATACATTTTATGGTGGACAGCTTCGTCCACAGGTCAGTTTAACACCGTTCCATAGGATAGGCCATTAATACTCTAACTTAATTTCCAAAAACAAGTATGTCACTTCATGTTTTGAGGATGTAACTAATAGGGTGCACAATATATATCGTTTCAGCATTGATATCACTATGTGTGTGTCAGCAATAGTCATATCGCAGGATATGCAATGTTGAGTTAGGATTATAGTTGATAGGCAACTAAAGAGAATCACAAATTTAATTTTAAGTGACACTGCTCATCCCCTACACTCAGAGTTTCAGCTCCTTCCTTCTGGTCGCAGGTTTCTAGTATTAGGCTGCAGAATGAAACGATACAAAAATAGTTTCATACCAGAAGCCATTAGACATTTAAATGGGGTATAGACTAAAGCAGAGGTAATGCAGTGATTTGTATATTTTAGATTGTTTTAAACATTCATTTGGGGGGAGGAGGGGTGGACACATGAACTGATTGTTTATTTATTTTCTTTGTTGATATGTTTGTTTTATGTCTTTCTTAATTTGTTGTTGTTATTATGTGAGCTTTTTGTATGGCACTGTTATGAGATGAAGACTCTGGACTGCAAACCAAATCTACTTTCGGGTATAAATAAATTAACCTAACCTAACCTAACCTAACCTATCAGCACATTAGTTAAGAATATATGGGATTTGTGGAGTCATTGCAAAATATAACCAAAACAGAGTGAAACTTTATAATTTGCATGTGTTTTGAAGGCATTTAAAAGAAATTTTAAAACATTTAGGCCCAATAAAGTATATTTCTAACTTAAAATAATAATAATTTTACTGAATTATTAATACAATAAAGACTATGCAGTGTTATTTTAGATTTCATTGTTCAATTTTGTACCTGAGTACTGTTTTGATTCTCTGAAAAAACATAAAGCACTGTTTGTTTGACTCTTTTCATTGCTCTATTGTATTTTTTTCTCTTACAAGATCAACCCAATCAATCTAATGTAAGGATTTCTTTCCAAACAGAGCTATTCATGTCAGTTTTATCCAATATCATGCAGTAGTAGCCAACGTACATATAGCTAATATGGTTAAAGCTACAGTTGTCTCCATCTATTCATCGTTTTATTCTGAAATTTCTTACTGTCAGAATAAATCATAATATTTGTAGTTTATTTGTAGCTTATTTTGTTGTTTCTGGAGTGTCGGAATAGCGTAAAGGCTCCCCCAACTTTAGGAAAGCAGTAACTTATTTGCATTTAAAGAGATACACACAAATATGTCATGTTTTCATTGTACAAAACACAAACCGATGCAAATTTGACAAGCTATAGTAAGCGATGGAGTGTTTTGAGCTTAAACCTCACTGACACATTCTGGAAGCTCCATAGATTTATTTGATTTATCTTATGAAAAGTGACATAATATATTCCCATTAAAAAAATATATTTTTTTTATTACAGAATTGCAGGGGAGATTTTCACGCAATATAAATCTAGGCTGTGAAATGTAGGTGTGTCTTTAATAGGCAGCTCTGTATTAACATTCAGAGATGTTTTTTTCCCCTCCAATATTTATTTTCTGTATAGCATCCGCTGAATGTTCAGAGGTCTACAAGTGTACAACACTCTGAACATGCTGTATGTCAATATTCCCTCTGAAGTCCACGCATGTTGCTCCTGCGCACAGGCTCTCAAATGTGGGAAAAAGTGAGAGAATTCTTGAATCGGAGCTAAATGAATGGGCAGCAATTCAATTGGAGCACATCCGAATGTCCATTGATTTTTCTTTTTCTTTCTTTTTTTCTTTAGAAATTGGAGCTGTGAGAATTTCTGTATCCGCAAACACTACAAGATATTTGTAGTACTCCATACAGAAGCTGCAATAATAATAATAATAATAATAATAATAATAATAATAATAATGATAA
>CAIGQQ010033975.1:5316171-5335392 GCA_903798035.1 Danio albolineatus | reverse complement strand
ATATATATATATATATATAATATTAAAAAGTGAAGGAAGGAAGAAAATGAAGGAAGAGTAGGAAAGGAAGGAACATAATTAAAAAAGAGAAAAACGTCCCTAAATGTTGACACCATTCATTTGTTTGAGCCATTTCTGAGGCTTGCGTTCATAACAAAACATTTCTTCAGGCTTTAAAAGTCTTGCAAAGGTCCGAGAGTTAGAGAGAGTGAGTGAGGGAGAGAGTGCCATACACTCCCAACAATCACATGCTTGTCAGAATGTCAGCTGGCATTATAGTAACCCCCTCATACAGGCCTGTAGGAGCAAGGCAGCCGGGGAAGTGGAGCGAAACAGAGGCAGTCAGTGGCACAGCTCGTCTCCAGAGGCTCGACCTTTGATGGCCAGGGAGGGCTCGAGGAACAGGCCCAGCGTGGGTGGTCACATCGTACTACAGGAAAATCTCTGTCACCAATGATGTGCGCCATAAAGGCTGATGAAAGTTGAAGGTTTGGAGTGCACGAGTAGCAGATTCTCTAGTTGAAGTCCCTCAGACTGGAAACAGAGCAGGACTTGATTTCAATGAACTCATCATCAAAATTTAATCAGATTCCTGGTTTCTTTAGTGAAACTGTGAAATGCTGTGGCTTTACCCTGATGGAAGCTTTTATTTTATTGGCTTATGAATTATTAGCTCTAAAAATATCAACCCAGGCTCATTGCGGATACAGACCCAGGTCTACATTTCTGGGGGCAGCAAAATATGTAACCTTAGTTGCATCTGCTCGCAGTTTTTCAGATGGTAGAGTTTAAATGAACAGAAGTGGCAGTGGCGTCATACCACCCTGTAGTGCTCGTTTTAAAGACTAAATGCAGCAAGACCGTTACGTCCATAGACATACAATGTTTGTATGTGTCCTCTCGCTCTTGCGTTCTCTCTCTCTCCCTCTCTATGCCTGTCATTTTCATTAGGTCCGCCTACTTCGACAGCTGATTGGTCAGGAGACTGTCATCATTGGGCTATATGGCACTACAAAAATAAAGGGAAGCCAGAAAGAGCGGAGGGAAGCACACTTTTCTCTAATCTAGTTTTTGTATATTGTTGCTGACACGATTTAGATGTTTGATGACTATGTTGAACTTTCGTTCAGGTAAAATTCTTTTACACCATTTTGCCAACTTTTGAGACTTCTGTGTTTTTAGCACATTTTTATTTTGTTTATTTGTTTGTTACTTTGATGGCCCAGCTCTTTCCCGCTTAATAACGAGCTGTTTTGTTGGCATTTTCGTTGCCTATGTCTTTTTGCTTCCACCATCACATAGTAAATTGCCACACCCTAGACTAACATCAAAGAGGTTGTAGCACAGATTCATCTCTGGCTAGATAATTTGCTTTCTCCAGAAACGTAGACAGGGGTACGTATCCACAATGAGCCTGTGTTCAAAACTGTTTGAGACTGATAAAACATGAAATTGAACACTGACTTTTGGCCTGTGTTGATTATCAACATTGACCTGTGACATTTTATATTACTACCATCCATCAGGTAATGTTTTTCCCTCTCTCTCTCTCTCTCTCTCTCTCTCTTTTGTTTGAAAGTGTACCGAGACTACTACTTCTAGTAGGTCTCAGGTACGCTTTTTTGGTCTGCTTTTGGTGCGCACTCCAGTGTGATTGCTACATTCACACCTGCCCAAACCCCACCCTGAGGGAAAACCGCCGAACTAAATAAGGCAGGTGTGAAAACACCCTGAACAAGCTCACCAAAGCAAACTTTTTGGGGGAGTTCATTTTGTTCCTGAATACCTGTCAGCTAACCTTGGTCCGTGACATTTATGCAGTCGGTAGATGGGTTGTGAGGCTTCCTTGACGTTTTTCATATTCTGACAGTTCATAGTCAGAAAGGAGAAAACCATCTAACACAGCAACACCAAATAATCAACATGAATACGCTGGAGGGTCGAGTAGCAGAGCTGGTACTGATGTATCTGCAGCTGTACTATTGCTCGCAGAAAAACTTGCGCAAGAATCACAACCACGTCGTTCCACCTCTGATTAAGTTCTAAACATTGTTCTATCCAGTGTCTGTCCACAGCAAATATAAAGCAATGTGACGTGCCGTGGTGGCACTTCTCTCAGGAGAGGTTTGCTAGATGTTTATGAAACTGTTCTTCTCTCTCAGGCACTTTTTTGTGTTTAGCATTACTCAAGCAGCATGACACATTTACAACTCTGCCTACTGCTTTGTAGAAGTTTCGGAAACTGTAGACCAGGCATGTCCAAACTCGGTCCTGGAGGGCCGGTGTCCTGCAGATTTTAGCTCCAACTTGCCTCAACACACCTGCAAGGATGTTTCTAGAAAGCCTAGTAAGAGCTTGATTAGCTAGCCCAGGTGTGTCTGATTGGGGTTGGAACTAAACTTTGCAGGACACCGGCCCTCCAGGATCAAGTTTGGACACCCCTGCTGTAGACCATCACTTTTCTTTTGCCCTCAAATGAAGAGTAAAAAAGAACTTCATTTGAAGTATACCATGACCTTAAGGGTGGGTTGAAGATGTCATGAAGCTGAAGTTGCAGAGATAATTATGTTAGTTTATTGATGTACTTTACAGTGAATCAGTGGTTGGCACTGTCACCCCACAGCAAGAAGGCTGCTGGTTCAAGTCCTGGCTGGGCCAGTTGGCATTTCTGTGTGGAGTTTGCATGTTCTCCCCATTTTTGTGTGGGTTTTCTCTGGGTGCTCCAGTTTCTCTTTTTCCAGTGGAGTAACTTGAATTCATTGTTCACCTAAAGAATAACTACATGTGCTAGCAAAATAAACATTGTAACTTTTGATTTTGTATGGACTTTAGGGTGTGATGGAAGGGACTTTAGTGTAATTATGATTGTAATTACAGAAATCAATTACAGATGTAATTACATGCTGATCATTTTTTAAAATGTGAATAAACAGGTATGCACATAATAAGTGCATTGTACCAAATGGCTTATTTAAATGTAAGTGCATGGTAATTAAGGCCACTTAATATAAAGTGGGACTGAAAATGTATCTTCATTCAGTTTTATATCTTTAGTGGAACATAACATATTTTAATATTTGATGATATTTTAAAGAACTATTTGTTTTTTCTTCTGTTGCTTAGAAGGAAGTCAATAGGTTCGATCTAACATTCGACTGGAGGAAAAATAGTTCTGTGTTCTCCTGAAAAAGTATTGTTTTTCTTTGAGAAACTTGCATTCTTTTTCAGAACATTTGTGTTTGCATGCAAAAAGTTTGTGCTGCACCAAGAATCTTTGCTTTATTTTTGCTTCATTCCCTTAAGAAACTTTGTGTTCCTCCAAGAAACTTGTTATGTGCTTGCGAAATGTGTATATATAGTATGTGCACTTGCAAAACATCACTTTCCTCAAAGAAACCTGGTATTTACTTGCAAAAGTATTGCAGTCTCCTGGGAAACTTCTTGCATTCTCTCACAAAACAATTGCATTAAATGCCCTTCCAAAACATTAGAGCAACTTTGTAAACAGAATTGCCTTCAAGAAACATGTTCTGCTGCAAATGCATTGCATATTGTTGAGAAACTGTGTTCTCGTGTAAATGTTTTGTGTTCCTCTAAGAAATTTTGCTCTCTTGAAAAACATTTGTCTTATGAAATATGATGCAGTATGTAAAAATTTGCACTTGCTTACAGTAGTTTGGTTATATTGCAAAAGTACAGCCAGTACTTGAGAATGTTCATGCAAAACAGTATACACTGTAATAAATGCTGGGTTCCACTCAATTCTTTCATGTTGTCCCAACACAAATAGATTAGGTTAACTTAATTGTGCGTACACATTTAAGTTTAAGGATTAAACAAAAAAATATTCATTTGTCTGAAAAAAAGCCTTAAGAATTGTGTTTATGCAGCTCATTGTTAATAAGTAGTTTAAGCAAGAAGCAGAAGTCATTTTTTGTGTGTAGCACTGGATTCTCGTGGTACTTTAAATTTTTATACTTCAGTTTGCCAGCTTGACTTTCATAAGTTCCTTGTATGTTTTCATCTGTATTTTCGATGGATTAACCAATAATTTCCATGACAGTCATTATCTTTAAGCAATCTTTTAAAAGAAGGCTTAACATAAGGCTTAATCAGTGTGCTTCTCAACAGTGTCGTCTGTACCTTTAAATTGTGTGAGCTCTGTAATTTTCAATGGATTCTCCACTCGCTGGCAGCATTTGACCATTCATCAGTAGGGAAAAATCATTTCTATGTCTTGATCATTGTAGGCATGTAACATAGACTCTTATATACCCATATAAAATATATATAACCAGCTCACTGCTTACATCCATGTGAACGGCTTTACCAGTTTGTCCGGTAGCTCGACATGTCTGTCTGAGAACTTGAGATGCAGAGCAGAGTTGACTGCAACAACGGTGTTCGAGTCCCATGAAAAACAGTTTCAGAAAGCAGGTAAAACAAAAACAAAAGCCAAAAAATAAATAACAGGGTGAGAATGTGGTAAAATCAGAGGGCTTTTCTTTTTCTGGATTGCTTTCTGTTCTTTTTCTGGTTTTAGGGGAGGGGGTGTATGGGACGATCTGTGTTTTTTCAAAGCACTATTGGTTGGGTTTATGGAAGGGTGAGACTGGGGGAATCGGTCGGTTGGTCAGTCAGTCAGTCAGTCGACAACGGCCTCTGATGGATTTTCATGAGAACAGCAGGTGCAAAGGCACTCGTGAGAGAAAGTTGAGATCCGAAAAAGCATACACAGCAGCCACTGGTGGATTTGCGAAAACAAAAACTGCAACAAAACGTAGCTCCTGGGATGTATTTTGCTCTCTCCAGAAACGTATATGGTACGTAATCAGAATGAACCTGTGTTGGATGTAGTTGTGGTGTGAACTATGCTATTCTTAAACACTGAATGATTTTTAGAACTGTATCTTTATTGTTATCTTAATACACGTATAACTGCACACTGAATCATTTATAAGGCTTTAGCAAATAGTTAATCAATCATTTGTAAAGAAATAACTCTATATTAATAGATATTAGTAAGCAGTTTATACCTACGTTTACAAATGCTGTATGCTTGACTTATAAGGGTAACACTTTATTTCAATGGTCCATTTGAGTATTAGTAGACTGTCTACTTAATATCTGTTGATACTGACATTCAACAGACATTTAACTGACTATAAGAAACTTTGCAAGTACATGTCAACTTACACTAACCCTAACCACAACCCCAATCTTAACCCTATCCTAACAGTCCACTTATAATCTAATGAGAATTAGTTGCAATGTAACTTAAGTTCAACAAACAGACCATCAAAATAAAGTGTGACCCTTATAAGCACATCTATAATGTGCTGAAGGATTGTATTTCCATACTTTAAGTGTTCATTTTTCATTACTAAATTATTATTTAGCTAAGCTGTTATATAAGAATAGTTTGTGGTTTTTAAAGTTCATTCAGAGTAAGTCATGATTGTTGAGCTATTCAAATTAACATTTTTATATCCTATTATTCAGGCATATATTAATAGTTACTCTCTAGATGTTAATAAATGCTTTATTAACTCAACTTCATCCAGTTTTGTGACCTAAAGTGAGGACTATTTATGCCTCATAAATCCCTTAAAAATGACAAAAGGCTCAGTTATATTCCAAACATAAAAAGGGAAATGAAAGACAACTGTAATTCATAACAAATATATACAGCTTATCACTGCTTATTAAATTAATGTCTAGTAGAGTTAATGCTTTAAAATGATCAATTAACTATTTGGTAATGCCTAATAAATGATTTATAGTGTGCAGTGATTACCATTATCATTATAGTCATCATGCTCTGTGTAAATGCATTGCGTTTCTTTTAAAAAATGCATTACATTGCAAGAATTTCAGTTCTATTGTAAAATTATTGGATGTCCATTTACATAAAAAATACAGCATTCCCGTGAGACATTTGGCGATCTCAGAATTGTATTAGTATTATTATTATTATTATTTTTTTTTACATTTCCCAAGAAACTATGATGAATTACAGTACATCTTGAATGTGCCTAGCTCAGTCAGGGGGCATCAGCAAGCTCCAGTGTGCCCTGAGCACCCACCCAAAAAAAGCACTTCCCGTCTCCATCCCATTTTCCCTGACAAGGTGATGATGTTGAAGTTACACCTCTCACTGTTCATCTGGTGGACTCATGGCTTCCTCAGGGGTGTTCGCTGAATGAAGCGCTGGGGAGTCTGGAAGATTAAAAACAGCCACTGAAAAGCCTGGCAGGATTGGCCAGCAAGGCTTTGACACACAGCCTCTCTCGCTGGGAAGACTTTTCCTTTGTCCCGCTCCCTTATTTATATTGTGTAAGCCCTGTTCAATTCCTGGAACATGTTTGGAAGGCCTGAGGTGTGAATTTTATGGAATGAAAGCCTTGGCGATGTTGAGCTGCCAAAGGCTTAGCTGTAGAAACTGTTGACTGGTTTCAGTGTTGCCAAAATGATTATTTTGATGAGGAAAAAAAATCTCTCTTTGTGTGTGACGTTTAAATGATCGGTAGTTTCATTGGAGATGGCAACTTTAGGAGTGAATGTGGAATCGGATCATCGGAGTGCCAGCTTAATCATATTCATAAATTCAGTTTCTGACACGACATCATGTTACACCTTTAATATTTCTTTCTGCTGCCATTCACGCTATGCAGTTGAAATGTCTGACACCAGGTTCTGAGGTTTGTGTTTTCTTTTTTTACACACTGTTGTTCCAAAGTTAGGGGTTAGTATGACTTAGTTTATGTTTTTAAAGTTTCTTTTGCTCACAGATGTTTATTTGTTTTTCATTTGAACAAAACTAGTACAAAAACATTGTGAAATTTTATCTTATTTTATCTTAATCTATAAGTCGGCGTCACGGTGGCGTAGTCAGTAGCACATTCGCCTCACAGCAAGAAGATTGCTCGTTCGAGCATCGGCCGGGTCAGTTGGCGTTTCTGTGTGGAGTTTGCATATTCTCCCCGTGGCCGCGTGGGTTTCCTCTGGGTTCTCCGGTTTCCCCCACAAGTCCAAAGACATGTGGTGAATTGGGTAGGCTAAATTGTCCGTAGTGTATGATTGTGAATGAGTGTGTATGGATGTTTCCCAGAGATGGGTTGCAGCTGGAAGGGCATCCGCTGCGTAAAACATATGCTGCATAAGTTGGCGGTTCATTCCGCTGTGGCAGCCCCAGATTAATAAAGGGACTAAGCCGAAAAGAAAATGAATGAATGAATCTAAGTAAGTAAAGAAATATTGTTTCTACTTCTGATCGACATGTACACTCATGTATTCAGACATGGATGTATTCAGACCCCCTTTACACACTGCTGTATTGCAGCTATTTGCTAAAATCATTTAAGTTCATTTTTGCCTCATTAATGTACACACAGCACACCTTATTAACTGAAAAATAGAATTATTGACATTTTTGCAGATTTAATAAAAAAGAAAAAGTAAAGTATCACATGTTCCCAGTGCTTAATGTGTGAATTGCGAGGTCCCGGAACAGATCGGGGTAACAGATATAGCATGTTACCTGAGGATGGAGAGATGTCGCAGACGAAAGTGATGAGCGGTGCGGGAAGGTGTGGTTGTCACGGATGAAAGTGAGGAGGGTTGGGGAGTCGCAGAAGAAAATGAATTTGAACAGCGGACGGGGGAGGAGGGCGGTTGAGGAGGGGATCGGCAAAATGAGGTGCCGGGTCAGATTTCAGTGGAGCCGGATCCGGATCCAGCGCGTTCCGGCACAAATTAAGCCATGCATGTTCCTAAGAATTCAGACCTTTTGCTCACACTAATCTTCAATGATTCTGTTGACTTCAGGATTTCAAACATTTTTGAGTTGAATCAACTTTCAATCCAATTACTGCACTTGACTCAATTTAAGTTGAGAAAACTCAAAAATGTCCTGAAGTTTGTTGCCTTAATTTTAAGTTGTGTCAGGATTTTTTTTGTTTTTTTTTTGTTGACTTTTTAAAAAACAAATTGGCTTCCCTTTCCCCTTATCTCTAATACTTTATTCATTAAATATATTTCTGGGGTTTTTACATTCAGTACATTCAGCTCATCTTCATAACTAATATGAGAATATATTTATTATACGTTCAAAACCGTGCATTGCATGCTTTTAGATAGAAATGTTATTTATTGGTATTTTAAGTTAGCTTCATTTGTATTTTTGGCAATTTCATAGCAATCAATTAAATATTGGTCAATTCAGTTACCTGATGATGAATCAACACAGGATTCACCATTTAAAACCTTAAAGTATAAAGTTTACTTCATTCATTTATTCATTTTTCTTCAGCTTAGTCTCTCATTTATTAGGCGTCGCTACAGCCCTTCCAGCATGTGTTTTACGCAGGGGATGCCCTTCCAGCTGCAACCCAGTACTGAAAAACACCCATACACTCTCACACTCACACCCATACACTATGGCTAATTTAATTAATCCAATTCATCTATACCACTTGTCTTTGGACTATGAGGGAAACCGGAGCACCCGGAGGAAACCCACATGCAAACTCCACACAGAAATGCCAACTGCCCCAGCCATAACTCAAACCAGCGACCTTCTTGCTGTAAGGCGACAGTGCTAACCACTGAGCCATCGTGTCGCCTTTTACTGTATTAAAAACCTCATACATATGCATCAAATGGGGTGTCATGGTATTGTAATGATTAGCACGATCGCCTCACAGCAAGAATCACTGGTTCAAGCCTCGGCTGGGTCAGTTGACATTTCTGTGTGGCGTTTGCATGTTCTCCCCGCTGGGTTTCCTCCAGGTACGTCGGTTTCCCCCACATGTCCAAAGACGTGCGTTATAGGTGAATATTATGTTATTGGGTAAGCTAGTTTGTCCGTAGTGTATGTGTGTGAATGAGTGTGTATGGAGTGTGTATGGATATTTCCCAGTGAAGGGTTGCAGCTGGAAGGCCATCCGCTGTGTAAAAAGATATGCTGGATAAGTTGGCGGTTCATACCGCTGTGGCGAGCCCAGATTAATAAAGGGACCAAGCAGAAAAGAAAATAAATTAAAGAATATTTGTATATTTAAATATATGGATGTATTTAAATCAAGTCACATCAGATCCCAAACCTTCTCAGCTCAGAAAAATCCATGCTCAGTGCAAAGATGATTTCAGATGTGTTCTTTTACATGTAGCTTATTATCTTGGAAATGAGTCACAGTGTGTCCGTCAAATGAAAACTGTTTTGATCAGTTGTTATTGTGTTCTATAGCTTTTCTGAGCGACAGATATATTTTCTTTCTTCAGGGACCTTGTGCAAATAAGATTTCATAGAAACTCGCTTTTATGAGATGCTCATTTTTCCTCTTTTCCAGCACTCCCTAATGCAATAGATTGATACGGTATGACACCTCTGGATATCTATCATGTCTGATAGCAAAATCAATGTATTCCTGCGGACAGTTGACACATTAAATGTTGATAAATCCCTGACATATCTCTAAACCGAGGCCGTTTTTCCTCCACACTCCGAGTCCACAAAATAAGATAGAAGAAAATCAATTAATATTGCATATGTTTGTCTGGAATTTTGTTTTCAACAAAAAGTACGCAGCAGGCGCACTGGCCTTTTTTTTCCCAGTCACAACACCGCCATTGAGTTTGCTCAAATGACATGAGATTGGCTCACTTCAGAGGACACGAGCACATACATCATTTTCATTGTAAATGTTTGTGGATGAGAGAGCATAATCCTGGTTTGTGCACCGTTTCTGACAAGCCGCCATGAAACGCTGACATGTCTACCATTCATACTCATCTCCATGACAACCGGAGACCTGAGCCTAGCGTTGTGATCCATCACCCTGATATATCCCCTCATTTCACTGATATATAAGACTCATATACTGGCGCAATGCACATAAAATGAATTATGCATCCAATAGACCGTGAGGACCAAACGTATACAATGAACTGCAAGACGAATGGCGTACCTGAACACAGTATCTATCAGAACCGATATGAAATGTAGGAAAAATGGAGAAAATAGTTTTGAAAGCCACATGATGCCATTTTAAATACCCATTTTCTAATACAATTGGGTTATTTGTAGCAACTTTTGTGTATTAGTCATTTTTGATGGACAATCTGTGAACGGCTTTGAAGAAAACTGAAAGCAAGACATTTGTGACTTCCTTGGTTATCTATGAAAACCTGCTTATTTTGGTGAGTCTGGACAGTTTTGTTGAGGAAATCAAAAAGATGTGATGCATCAAGAGCCTGTGACATGAAATATATGCTTATGATATTTGAGATAATGCTGAAAGACCCATTCCTTACTTTAATGTCCATGCATCATGCAGTGTGCTGGTTGCAGTTCACTTAACAGCCACTGGTGTCACTTATACCCAGGGTTTCTGATTCTAAGGTGCTTACTTGTAGATAGTACAGCAGGATGTAATGAAGACCATGGCTGTTTCTCAATTCCAAGAACGCAGAGAACGGTCTCGTGTTCTTGTGGAGACCGGTGTTGCCAGGTCACATCGGAAGAACGAACTCGGGAGAGCGCGAGGACAGAGAACGCGTCCTGTAAGGAATGAGATGCTGCGTTCTTACTGATGGTCACATGACCCTTGCGCATCTTTAACCGAAAATCTTTTTAAACATTACAGCATTTATACACCGATTTATTGTTTTCCCTCGTTTCACAATATATGTTATGCATAAAGACTTCAGAAATATACTCTGCACATCACAAATAAAACAGATTTTAATACGAACTTCAACAAATAAACACCCTTAATGTGTTTATGCCTTTATTAAGATTTTCACGTTAATGTTTACTTTCACCGTCTCATTTAGGGAAACTCCTGAGGTAAATAGGTTTATCTCTGAACTTTAATAATAAATCTATACAAAATGCTGCGCTTCCCACCTCCAGTCGCAATGACTTCTGGGACTTCTAGAGCGAGTTCAGTGCTCAAGTCTGCATCGGTGCATCCTCGATATCAAGAACACATCCGGGAACTCTTACGTGTCCTCCGTTCTTGCGGTCTTGAGTATTGGAACTGAACTTCGGCGGTTGATGATGACGTTACACGAGGGCGCAAGACCTCTGAAGAACGCATATTGAGAAACAGCCCATGACTCCCATGATTCCACACTCAGTCTCTGCATCATCAAAATGTGCTTTTCTTTGTTTGTTCTGAATGTGGACTCTAGTGGCAAAATTGCGTAACTTTTTGATTTAGTGGCTACCCAGCAGGCACACAATGTCATAAGACATTAATGTTGGGTTAGATTTAGGTCGTGATGTCAGGTGACCAAAGTTCAATGTCTAGCCAACGTCTGAGGACAACATTATGTTGACGTCCAATAACTGACGTTGATATATGGTTGATTTTAGGTTGTGTTGTGAAAAATGACCAAAATCCAACATCTTAAACCAAGGTCATATTGATGTCAAATACTGATGTTTATTCATCACATTCATAAATTCCAATGTGTGATAGATGTCATGGTGGTTATGTCCACACAATGTGAAGCTATAACGTCATTAGATGTTGACATTTGGTTGATTTCAGGTTGGACGTTGGACATTGACATCGACCTGACGTTAAGTTCTGACGTCAACATAATTTTTATTTCCAAACAAACTGCAACGTCCCACCAGGTTGGGTTACAATGTCAACATGACGTCATGAAGTTCTGTGCCTGGTGAGCTATTTCATTTGAATTCGTACAATTTCATTCATACAATTTAGTACTATTTGCTTATCCCTGAATAATGATTGGATTTAGAGACGGGGTTGGGTGCTCCTTTTTAAAATCGTACGACTACATTTTCGTACGACTGAACTCGTATGAAATCATACGAATCAGCCACTAAACTGAAAAACATAAAATAGTTACGTTTTCTTGTGAGATCAGGCTGGTAGTTTACATGGGATGTTTGTTTCCATAACCTTTAACCTTCTTGTTGATTCGCTGAACTGCAAAAGCGTCTGCTAAATTACGAAATCTAACATTATTTCATTGAACAACATTTGACAGGATATTAAATTAGATTTATTAAATACCTATTTAATCTAAATATAAAACCCAGAAAAGATGTATACAGTAATTCAGCCAAAAAATGCTGATGTTTTATATTATTTTATGTTTTATATTTTATATTGGCCAGTCATATTTGATGCTTTAGAATCAGAATCAGAATCAGAAAGAGCTTTATTGCCAGGTATGTTCACACATATGAGGAATTTATTTTCGTGACAGAGCTTCCACAGTGCAACAGAATTACAGAGACAGGACAAAAAACAGATAATAAATATATTCAAAAAATAGAAGTGTTGTATATTTGCATTTAACACTTACTTCTATTTTTTGAATATATTTATAGATGGGTTGTGACATTGTGATTTTGTGCTTGTCATTAGGTCTGTGGTAGTATTAGGTGGGGCGTCTCCAGCTCCAGATCATGCAATTTGTGAAAAAAATGCAGTGAGCATATCGAGATATGTGATCGTGGTTTCATATTCAGCACTCTTCTTTGCTTTGTTTTTTTGTCTATGGCAGTACCTGAATGTAGTATCTTTCAACATCAGATCAAATACGAAACAATTTAGTTTTCTGAGAAATCATAAAAGCGTTGGTTTTGAAGGCACTTCAGAAAGCCAGAAGAAAACAAAGCACTCATCAAGAAAACAAAGATGGTTTGCAGCGAAATCCCTCTGAATTAGAACATTTCACATCGACACACTTATAATTCAGGGCTTGTAAGCGGGTTTAGCTGCTGATAAAAATGAGAGCACTGCCGATTCTTCTTCACATGAGGCCATTTCCACAGAGGCGACACTCCAGACATTAAACTAGACCAAACGGTTTATCTGACAATTTAGTCCCTTGATTAGTCATTCATTAGACATGTTATACGGTTCCTTGAGGATTTTTTTTTTCCAGAGTAACAATCCCCATAAGGGGGTTCTGGAGTCATATTTTAATTAGCAGCTGATTAAGTAGAAAATTGTGGCATCTGAGAGGGGAAATAATGAAAGACATGCGAGGTAAAGGTTTGTGGCAGAGGGCAGGTTATGGATGGAGCTGCTAAGCTGTGAGCCGAGAGATATCAAGAAACGCAAATGGTTCCGCATCAAAGGTTTTACACCAGGATTACACGATGAGTTGTTTAATGTGGGAGAAGGGACAAAATCAAGGTCCGACCCAGCAAATGGAATGCTTCGTTAAGAGGATAAGAACAAAGATTTTGGAAGGAGGACTCGAGTGGGAGGCTGATTGGGTTGTGGAAGCACGTTGATTGAGGCAATCAGACCTGCTACAACAGCCAAAGCCTTCTTGTCCTTCTCTGTTGTAGGCCGTATTTTCAGAGCAACCTTGGATGAAAGATTGGCTGAAACGTGGCCGACCTCCAGACGATCCCTTTTTATGTGCCTCGGCGTGATCAAGCCCTTTTATTTCCACTGTTAAGATTAGTGCACTAACAATGCTGCCAGGTTTCTGCTCTTGTTTGATATATTACTGTTACGTTGCTGTTTGTAAGAAGGATGCAAAGTCTGGAGATGCTTTGATGGGAGTGATGGGATCTGTAGACATGGCAAGCGATGTAAGCTCAGCTATATATAGTCACCACAGCTGTAACGGTGCAAATGACAAATGGCAGCTGCTTCTATATTAAGAAATGCCAGCCAATATTCAGACGAAGGTCTCAAAACAACACAAAACAGGGGAGCTTTGTAGCTGTGTAAGTCTTGTTCTTTTTGTTTCTACCTGTTTAACTAGGACTGACATTATGAGTGACGATTAAAACTGGAGCTGTTTACACTATTGGCATGCATTGTGTTTGCAAACTGTTATTTATGAAGTAGCTTGAAGATTGCATGATGTTTGATTCTACCTGTTATAGGGCAGGCAACAAGAGTAGTAATGGATTGCACTATTGTCGTGCATTGTGTATGTAGACTGTATTTATGAAGTAGTTTGAGGACTTGTTTTGCTTTACATATAATGTTCACATTAACAGGACAAGAAGGGAGTTTAGTATGCTCCAGTAGTTGTGATATTTATTTTATGGAGTTGTACTACATGTTTTCAATTATACAACATTTATTTGTTCACATTAAGTTAATGTTAAGTGCCTCTTTGTGATCACGTTTGCTGCTTAGACATGGAAAAAGGCATGAGAAGCATGTGCGAATCTGTGTATGTATTTGCATATATTTTGATTGACTGAAGAGATTGGTTTATCTGGTGAAAAGTCTCAAGAAGCTGGGTCTCCTGAGTCGGGGCTTGCTAAAGTAACAATTTAAACATTTATAATGCTGCTGCTTTTGCTGTAACAAATACAATTTATCCTAATAGAATGACTGAATCACTGTCTGGGTGGCTTGATGGCTATGTCAGCACTGGTTAGCATTGTCGCCTCACAGCAGGAAGGTCACTGGTTTGAGCCCTGGCTGGGCCAGCTGGCATTACTGTGTGGAGTTTACATGTTCTCCCCATGTTTGCGTTGGTTTCCTCAGGGTTCTCTGGTTTCCCCCACAGTCAAAACACATGCGATATAGGTGAATTGTGTAAACTAATTGGCCTTAGTGTATGACTTTGAGAGTGTAAGTACCCAGTACTGGGTTGTGGCTGGAAGGGCATCCACTGCATAAAACATATGCTGGAATACTTGGCGTTTCATTCCACGGTGGTGACCTCTGAAGGAAAATGAATGATTGATTGAACGAATCACTGTCATTTAGTACACTCACTCCATACATTTCTTTTTTAAATTTTGTTGAAGCTCTCGCAACAATAATTTTCATTGATTGGACAAGCTTTGTGAAAAAAACACAGTGGTTCACTGTGTATGAATAAGGTGAATGAATGAGTGACTTTGGTTAATCATGTAAGGTTGTCTCACAGCAACGTCACTGGTTTGAGCTCCGACTGGGCCATGAGACCTTTGTGTGTGGAGTTTGCATGTTTACATTGTGTCCAACTGTGGGTTCAGTGGTGGGATTGGCATCTGTTGGTAAAACACATGCCAGAGTAATTAGCAGTTAATTCCGCTGTGGTATATACATGTATATGAAGTCAAAATAATTAGCTACCCTTTTTAAAATTTTAAATCTTAAATTATTTATTTATAAATATCTTAAATATTTATCAAATAATGTTTAACAGAGCAAGGAAATTTTCACAGAATGTCTGATAATATTTTTTCTTCTGAAGAAAGTTTTATTTCGGCTAGAATAAAATGACCCTAACCTGCCTAGTTAACCTAATTAACCTAGTTAAGCCTTTAAATGTCACTTTTAGCTCTGTAGATGTATTTTGAAAATTATTTAGTAAAATGTTATGTACTGTCATGGCAAAGATAAAAGAAATCAGTTATTAGAGATGAGTTATTAAAACTATTATGTTTAGAAATGTGTTGAGAAAACATTCTCTCCGTTAATCAGAAATTGGGAGAAAACCAAGGGGACTAATAATTCTGACTTATATAATACAATGATTATATAATTACAATTAAAAACTTTTCAAAATGACTTTCAGCATGTTAAATCCTACCAGAAACATGGCATAGATGCAGAAAATTCCTAACAATGTCAACAGCATTCAAGAAATGTATTAAATTATGTTAGAAACATGCTAGCAATTTGCTGTGAATGTAAACCTTACTCCCCTGATCTCAAGAGGTGCTCTAGAAACCAATGCAGGTGCTCTACACTACCTTGTTAGAGTGCCTGCCTGCATGCTATGCCATAATTGCTGGTTTACTCCTGACTCCGAGTGTCTGGTGTGTGTCGGACCAAAGAGTTAACATTGGTGCCGTGACCCGGATGGAAGTAAAGTTTATAGGGGTGTATGTAACGGAGGTCAGCTGGTGAGTACTGTGCTGGTAAACCTTACCCCCCTGATCTCAAGAGGCTCTAGTGACCAACATGATCTTTAGCCTCCTCGTTCAAGCCCTCTTTGGGATGGTGGGTGGGTGTTGGGCCGAAGGGGTTACATTGGTGCTGTGAACTGGATGGATGAGGTTTATGGGGTGAATATATTGGAGGACAGCTGGTGAGTGCTGTGCAGATAAACCTCACTTCCTTCATCTCAAGAGGTGCTCTAGTGACCAACGTTAAAGGCTGCGTTCACTTGCTTTCTCATTAGAGCACCAGTTTGAGCCTCATTGAGCCAGTATAATTATGGTAAATTATGAAAAATGTGATAACAGTGTGCTTCATAATGCCAAAAACATGCTATCAATGTGGTATATAATGCTAGAAACATGCTAGGAAAGTGTTTGCATTAGTGTAATAAGTCTAACACTGTGGTAAGTCTTGTTAAGGATCTATTTTCTACAGTATAAATGTCAGTTTTCATATCATGTACAGCATTTGTACAGCTTGTTTTCTATATCTCAATCCAGATATAGTTCTGCATGCTGCATTGAATCTCAGGTACTGTCGACCTTTTGCCATTTTATTTTTACAACCCAGCCGTTTCAATAACTAAAAACGCTGCTTTATCCTCCTTACCGCACTTGTGTTGTTTTCTTTTTCTCTTCGCCATGATCGTGTCTGGGTTGCATATTGAATCAAATGATGAAAATGAAATAAAATCTATATATATTTCAAGACAAACATCTGAGTCATTCTGATTCAGCTGGACGTTGAGTGGCTAAGCGAGACTCTCTTTCATTCACCTTGTCCTGGATCATTACCAGAGCCGCTGGTGTCGATGCCATTATCGAGAAACCAGCAGCATAGATGCACTGTTGTGATCGCCCCATCCTCTCACAGCCTCATTAACCAACAGCTTTCAATCACATAAAGCCACTTCATCTTAATACGGGAAAGACACTGCGAGGACTTTGCGGCAATACGCTGGGAGTCAGACAGCCGTAAAATATTCTGGTGTTACTCGGTATTCCGGTGAATAGCAGGGATTAATGTTTTGAATCATATGCTCTAAATGGCCTGTCTGAATGTCATATGTATCCATATTTTTTGATAATGGATGACCATGCTTGCCCTTCTTTTGGATGGAACTAACCCACCGAGATTGTGTTTGCATTAAGCGGCATTATTAAATCTGTTGTCATCATGTCTCTTAGCTGAGCTCTATTACTCAGAATCAAGATATTGTCATGCAAATCATTCACTTGCCATTTAGCAGATGCGTTTCATGCTAAGCCACTTACAATAGTCTAATCGGCTAGAATTATGGTTCGTGACCCATCTTCTTTACAATAGTGTAGGCTTTGGTAAGGCTATTCATTGTAGTGTTGGGAAGTAACCAGCTAAATCTAGCGTGTCAGTTTTCTAGTAACTAGATGAACTAGCAGGTTTTCTAAATGTTTAACATGACATTTTTTTATGAATGCAGCATTTCTCCAACCAAGGCAATACATGTGGTTATGTTTCTTATGTCTATTGTTTTTTTTCTCTTCCAATCTTCTGTTTTCTATTTGGTGAAGTTCACATCTGCAGATGTTTAAAGGGGTGATCCACAATGTATTTTTAAAGCTTGATTGTGTTTATGGGGTGCAAAGCAAAGTGTGCTCATGCTTCATTTGTGAAAAATCATGTTATTTTTTTATATATCTTACTTTAATTATATAGAACTACTCAGCTAACATGAAAACGACTGTTATATTTCCTAGTTCCTCCAAAAGCCCGCCCTCAAGAGGCTCTGATTGGTCAGCTAACATAATGTGCTGAGATTGGCAGATTGGCTCCATGTCACCAGGAAGTGTTTTGCTTTAACATTACAGCATATCTGGCCATGCCCCTTCGCTGCGCAGGGTGAATGCTTGTAACCTGAAGGGGTTATTACCTCATTATCAAGATGTATTTTTTTGTAGTCCCCAATCTTCATTCGCTGTAGGCCTTGCTAAGCTAACTCTGTAATAGCTAATGTCTTCCTTTGCATTGAACTTTGAGCGTCTTACATTCAGAGATGTTATGTTCACACAGCTACCTCAACTAAAGTTTAAAATAGGATATCGTAGTGGACCACCCCTGTAAAGAAGAAAGTGTATTTGGCATGTTGTCCAGGGAGAAGGCTTTGAGCTCAAAAAAGACACCCCAACTCATGTTATTCCCCTTATCAGGAAAGGGAGAGACGTTGGGGTTCGAGTGATGTGTCTAGCCCGGCCCCAGAAAGCTCCCGCTGGGTAGAAAATGTTTAAGAGGTGAGGTGTCGGGGTGGTCGAGGGATGCTAAAGTCGTAAGATAATGCAGACTTTGGTATTTATAAGGGTTTGGTCTAATGCTGATTGGATAATAGAATGATTGTCAATGATGTGTTAGAATTGCAGAAACATCTGTGCATGCTCCTCCTGAAATTTGTTTATAAAACATCACATCGAGAGGACCATGGCTGGACCCGCATTAGCTAATACATGATTCTCCAATCAGACCATTCCTAAGTCACTATAAATAACCATAGTCTTCATACCACAGTCATCTTTGTCTTGAAGAATCACCCCTTCCTCACCTATTCCTCCCCCTTTTTCTAGATTTGGTGGCACGATGGCTCAGTGGTTAGCACTGTTGCCTCACAGCAAGAACGTCACTGGTTCTAATCCTTACGAGGCCAGTCGATGTTTCTGTGCAGAGTTTACACTTCTCCCCATGCTCGCGTGGGTTTACCCCAGGTTCCCCGGTTTCTTCCCACCGTTCATCAACATGCATCATAAGAAAATTGAGTAAACCAAATTGGCACCATAGTCAAGTTCCTAGCCAACCGTATTTTTTCCTCATAAAGCAATTTGTCATTAGCCACAAATAAGTGGGGGAGTTCTGGAGATTGACCTGAGTTCAATCTCCCCTCTCGCCTTGCAAACAGGAGGGAGCGCAGTGCTCGAGGATCTTTTCAGCTCAGGACTCCCTCCCGGGACAGCACGCCAAACATGCTTTATAATCAATCATTAGCTAACTGTGAATTCTTGAAAATGTATTTTCAAACATGTTAAAAACACTGTCATTAACATGCCGGGCAACCCTCCCTCATCCTATCTCACTATCGTCCCAGTTAAATATTTTCCTGTATTTCCTGTATCCTGTTATTTTTAAACTTTCTATGAAAGGTGTCAGTAACATTTACACAGAGCTGATCCACCATATATGTATAGTACCATAGTAGTAAGATGTGATAGATAGATAGATAGATAGACAGACAGACAGACAGACAGACAGACAGACAGACAGACAGACAGACAGACAGACAGACAGACAGACAGACAGA
>CAIGQQ010033975.1:5280362-5294112 GCA_903798035.1 Danio albolineatus | reverse complement strand
TGTGTGTGTGTGTGTGTGTGTGTGTGTGTGTGTGTGTGTGTGTGTGTATATATATATATAACCGACAAAATATGATATGTTTAAATAGTGCATGCTGCATTTCTCTCTCATAAACAATAATACAAAGCCATACATATAAAATATTGTTATATTTCATTTAATAATTGCATAAAATATGGAATATGAAAATAAGTTTACATTAATGCAGATATTTATTTTGTAAAAATTATTTATTTTGAAACCATTTCAAGTTGAACAAACGCACACTTTAGCATTATTACTAATCTGTGTGTGCAATTTTCTTAAAAACCCATTAAGTTGACTTACAATACTATTTATAATCGAAATCGCATATCGCAATATTGCCCTCAATAATCGCAACATGACAATTTTCCCAAATCGTGCAGCCCTAATGAACTTGTGGGGGAAACCGGAGCACCCGGAGGAAATCCACACAACCACAGGGAGAACATACAAACTCCACACAGAAATGCCAACTGACCCAGCCAGGGCTCGAATCAGCGGCCTTCTTGCTGTGAGGCGAACATGCTACTCACTACACCACCGTGGCACCCTATTTAGTCATATTTTTATTAATTAAAACATGTCAACAAATGATTGTTACCAATAAACTTGATATAAATTTCTACTTCCTATTAATTCTGTACTTTAAAATTTTATTTTCCTCAAACAGTAAAGCAACGATGAAAATAATTTTAGTCATTTTATAATAATAAAGTCATTTTATTCTATATATACTATACATTAAATATTCTGTAACTTAATGGCAATAAAAATAGTTCCACTCTATAAATAAATGAGCATCTTCTGTAACTTGCCGTTTTTTTATATTATTATTATTATTATTATTATTTCTGAGAACTCCAACTTATTTACTGTTTTTTTTTGGTTAGTATTAATTGAAAAGACTCAGTGCTAAAAGTAGTCAATGTTGTACCTCGATATAAAAAATGAATGTTTTTTATTTTCACAGTGTTTCAGCATTTCCATCTTCCTCCTCCACTAATCACACACACTTTATTTGTGTAAGCCCTTTATCTGCTCCAAAGACTCAAACTCAAGCCATAGTTGAGCTGTGAATTGGAAAACAGGTCTGACCTCAGCCTGCCTGATTCACTCTACATTGATTAAACTGAATTTGCTGTGAATGATCAGGTCTAAATTACTTCTGCACTCGAAAGGGTGTGCATTAAAGCCGCCATGTCACCTTCAGTCTTCTTACGAAGGATCTGAAAAAAAACATCTCCTTCACTGTGCCTCCTCCCATTGTGGGCCACATCTCTCTTGTTTCTGGAAGAGATGGGAAAGAGATTATTCCTTTAAGATCAATTACAGCTCTAACTGACTGAATGGTGTCAGCCCAACATGCTTAAAGAAACCGAGACAAGCGGTGCTTTAAAAAAGAAACGCGTGAATGGCACGTGTGTGTGCGGTGTGATCCAAATTCTGCAGCTTCTTTTTTTTTCTGCACGTGACTCTGCAACGGGTTAATTTTATCAAGAATATGTGCGCTGGAGAAAACATCCCCAGTGGCAATTTTGCTGTGCACGATAAGCAATTGTTCTTTTATAGTTGTTCTTCAGCATTGAAAAAACACTCCACCTTTTTTAAAAATGTGCTCATTTTGCAAGTCACCAAGAGTTAAATAGTTGAGTTTTACTATTTTCGAATTCATTCAGCCAATCTCCGGGTCTAGCAGGAGCAATTTTAGCTTAGCTTAGCATAGATCTTTGAATCGGATTAGACCATTAGCATCTCCCTAAAAATGAGCAGAGTTTTGATACTTTTAATATTTACAGTTCGACTCTTCTGTTGTTTCTTCTTGTACTAAGGCCAATAGAAAATGAAAATTAGTTATTTTCTAGAGTGCAAGTTCTCTTGTTACAAACAGTTCATTGATTTGGTGTTTCATACTAAGGTAGTTCAGCCAAGAGTTACATTGTTGTTTGGGAAATGCACCCCTGGGTAGTAATATTATTCCTGTACCATGGCTGCAGCAGGCACAGTTATATTATTCAAATTTTAACTGATGGTGCAAGTGTAGGGCTTGGTGTTGGGGACTATTTTTAGACACTACATCATGGATTCTCTATGTCTACATTAGATTTCAACTTTTAAAAAAAACAAAACAGGTGCATTTTGCAAGTCACCAAGATTTAAATATCATAGTTTTACCATTTTCGAGTCCATTTAGCCAATCTCCGGGTCTAGCGGGAGCAATTTTAGCTTAGCTTAGCATAGATCTTTGAATCGGATTAGACCATTAGCATCTCCCTAAAAATGTTTTGATACTTTTAATATTCAAAGCTCGACTCTTTTGTTGTTTCTTCGTGTACTAAGGCCAATAGAAAATGAAAATTAGCTATTTTCTGGAGTGCAAGTTCTCTTGTTACAAACAGTTCATTGATTTGGTGTTTCATACTAAGGAAGTTCAGCCAAGAGTTACATTGTTGTTTGTAAAATTCCTGTACCATGGATGCAGCAGGCACAATTATATGCAAATTTTAACTAATGGTGCAAGTGTAGGGCTTGGTCCTGTGGACTACTTTCTAACACTACATCAGTGAATCTCAGAGTCTACATTACACTCCACCTTTAAAAAAAAATAGGTTCATTTTGCAAGTCACCAAGAGTTAAATACTTTAGTTTTACCATTTTTTAATTCATTCAGCCAATCTGTGGGTCTAGCAGGAGCAATTTTAGCTTAGCTTAGCATAGATCATTGAATCGGATTAGACCGTTAGCATCTCCCTAAAAATGACCAGGGTTTTGATACTTTAAGTGATGTATAAAGTTTGACTCTTCTGTTGTTTCTTCATGTACTAAGGCCGATAGAAAATGAAAATTAGTTATTTTCTAGAGTGCAAGTTCTCTTGTTACAAAATGTTAATTGATTTGGTGTTTCATACTAAGGTAGTTCAGCCAAGAGTTACATTGTTGTTTGGGAAATGCACCCCTGGGTAGTAATATTATTCCTGTACCATTGCTGAAGCAGGAACAGTGATATTATGCAAATTTTAACTGATGGTGCAAGCGTAGGGCTTGGTGCTGGGGACTATTTTCAGACACAACATCAGGGATATTCTCAGTGTACATTAAAATATCCAAATCTGAATTTTTATCAAGGTCAAAGTTCTGGAACAATTGATATTACACAACTTGTTTTTAATAAACATCCATAACATGCATCAAAAAATCAACACTATTTTTTTTTTCTTTAAATAAAGTGGCATTTGCATTCAAAATACATGAAATACAATGCAAATGTGGCAAAACCACTAATATAAATGCATTTTTGTACAAAACACAACAAAAAGTAGGCCAGTAATATCTAGATGCAGCCATGGTGACGCAAGCTGAGATTGCATATCTCAGAGATGCAATGTCACACAAAGCACTCAATGGAGCTAGTGACGTCACTGTGAGGGGTGGGGTTAAGGGTGCACATTAAAAAGCATTGCATGCAACTCAGACTGCAGCTGCACTAGATCTGCATCCAGACCTCTCTTCAAAAAAAAAGGTGAAAAATACAAAAGGTGTGCAATGAAAACTTTGTGTTGTAGTTTTGTGGTCTTCATATTAGTAGTTTGTAGATACTGCTGTTTCAAATGTCTGTGTTTCGTTTCATAGTGGCGTTTCACTTTTCCACTCTTTACAAATCCAATTGTCTCAATACAAATCAAGCAGAATGGCTGTGTGTTGGTTTGTGGCAAAATAAATGCTTACTTATCTGTCCATTCAACTTTGAACTGTCGATTCTCTTCATCAAGTTTTCTTTTCCATGAGACAGACATCTTCATCCATTCAAATGATTGCTTTGCTGAGGTGCGTTACAGCAGGTGTGCGTGCTCGATTAGCCTGCTCGATCACGTGAAGCCTCGTATGATGACTGTCATGACAAGAAAACATACAGGAAATCTTTGAAAATTTTGCCTTTGATTTTATTTTCCAAATTTAGTCCCACTTTATATTAAGTGTCCTTAACTTCTATGTACTAGCATCAAAAAATAAATACAATGTACTGTGTTTATAATGCATTTAAGAACACTTCTGGTGCTCTTAAGGTGGGATATGGGTAAGGTTAGGGACTGGTTTGGTTGTATGTGTAGGTTTAAGGGTGGTTTGAGGTGTAAGGGGATGGTCAAAAGTGTAATTACAAATGTAATTACAAAAAATAATTACAGACGTAATTACACACATTTATTTAATCAAGCATAAGTACAGCGTAAAAACATGTATTTACACAATATGTCCATTGTAAAAAAATATTAATTTCGGTGTAAGTACATTTTAGTTAAAGCCACTTAATATAAAGTAGGACCCCAAATTTTACAAAAACACAAACAACTAAACAGTTGATTAACAAGGTTTATGCATTATCAATGAAGGAAATACACAATTTGAATCCTTTACGCATCGTCTTGCTATACGAAATGGAGTTATGTCCAGATTGAGTACCCTTGTGGTCAGGATTTGGAGTCTTGACTTTCAGAAGCCCTCCACTACATAATACCATGAAGCAACTTTTTAAAATTTATCATTAGTCTTAGTACACAATATACCTGTAGAAGTGTCAAGCTTTAAATAAAAAAAAAAAAAATCCTAAAACTATTGTCATTTTTTAGCATGATGCAAATGTTCTAATGCAATTCAACGATCTATGCCAAGCTAAGCTTAAAGTGCTCCTGCCAGACCCAGAGATTGGCTGAATGGATTCAAAAATCGATGAACTCAACTTTTTAACTCTAGGGGAGATGTAAATTAAGCCAAAAAACATAAACAACAAGTGGAGAGGATAGTTTTTTAAAGGGAAGACTAGTGAATTGGGTTTTAAAAAAAAGAAAAAAGAAAAAGAAAAAAAAAAACTCTGGATGAAATCAGGTTGAGAGTTTCATTTTTGTGGCATATTACATTCAGAGGTTTTACAGAGAGGATTTTGGATTTTTTTTTATCACTCAAATTATTAATTTAATCAGGCAAATTATGTATGAACAAATCCTTCTGTAAAAGCCTTCCGAATTCAGATAATACAACTGAAATTTGATGTAAGTGCAGCTGAAGTGGAGATTCATGCCTCAGTGCAGGAGAAAAAAAAAACAAATTTTAAGAAAACAGCCTTCAAAAATATGAATTTTAATTAAAATCTACAGAAACACACCAGAAGAGTGAGACGAGACACACATGAAAGTATATTTCAGATGTCTTTTTTCCATTAATCTAAATAATAATAATAACACTTTTCTATTAAAAAAAAAAAAACAAGAAGCTCCAAATCTCAAAATTGACAGGTGCATGATTTTTTTTTTTCCTTTTAGTGTCTTAGAGGTGGAGTCTGAAACAAGCCTCCAGTATGTAGTGCGTTATGAGATACAGATAATGATCTCATTAGGGCTATTTATAATTGGCATATCTAATATTTCCTTGAGCACACACTTGAGTATGATATCAGATTGGATGTGAGGAACCGTAGTATTTCTCTGCCGCAACACTGCACCACTGAAGATTTATTAGCCTGTTGCTAAGTGGAGGCTCCCTTGGGCAGCCTGCAGACTAAAGGTTGGTGTTCGATAGTATGCATACTGGAGCTTGCACATGGAATTTTATGAATGTTCTTGGATTACTAAAAATGGATATGACTTTTAATATGTATTATTGGCAGCAGTGGTGGATGATACACAAAATAAACAATTAAGGAAAAGTAGAGATAATGCTCCAGCATATATAGTAATAATAATAATAATAATAATAATAATTTGATTGATTGTCATTCAAAATGAATTCTGCCAGACTAATTAAATAGATTTATGTAAGAAGAATCAATTATTTTTAATCTACAATGCATTTTAGGTAGTGCATATTCATAAAATGAACGTAATACACACATTAGAAGCATAGACAAATAGACAGAACAAACAGACAAATGAAACAAACAATGCTTTATGTTTCTTTGCTTTTTCTACCAGTGCAAATACAGTATTTTTCAGCAGTAATTCTCATATTTGTTTGCTTTATAAAATGTCTGCTTAAATGCCACTTGACACTTACAGTAAGGTCTCATTGGATGTTAATAGTTAAGGCATTGACAATTTGCAATAGAATTTGTTATCATATATTTTTTAAATCTTTGTTTACAAATAATAAATAGAAGTGCAGCTGTTCGCTGTTAATCCAGGTGCATTAGATAATATTAACAGATGCAGCAACAGATGTTACTAAGATTAATAAGTGCTTCAGTTTTTAAATAAAGTCTAAACCCATTTAGATTGTATTACACAAACATGAATATGCAGATTCAGGAATTTCATAGGCTGACTGGGCTTATACAGCTCACTCTTTAACAGCTGATTTTCTTCACAAACAAGTGACAGCCGTGATGTATACACTCACTGGCCACTTTATTAGGTACACCGTAACTAGTGCTGGGTTGGACCTCATTTTGCCTTCAGAACTGCCTCAATCCTTCGTGGCATAGATTCAACGAGGTACTGGAAATATTCCTTAGAGATTTTGGTTCAGATTGACATGATAGCATCACGCAGTTGCTGCAGATTTGTCGGTTGCACATCCATGATGCCCGTTCCACCACATCCCAAACGTGCTGTATTGGATTGAGATCTGATAACTGTGGAGGCCATTTGAGTACAGTGAACTCATTGTCATGTTCAAGAAACCAGTCTGAGATGATTCACGCTTTATGACAAGGTGCGTTTTTCCTGCTGGAAGTAGCCATCAGAAGATGGGTACACTCTGTCATAAAGGGATGGACATGGACAGCAACAATACTGTGTATTGTGTAGGCTGTGTCATTGAGCCGAAGCTCAATTGGTATTAATGGAGCCAATGTGTGCCAAGAACCTATTCCCCACCATCACCAGCAGCCTGAGCTGTTGTTAAAAGGCAGGATTGTATTCATGCTTTCATGTTGTTGATGCCAAATTCTGACCCTACCATCCGAATGTTGCAGCAGAAATCAAGACTCATCAGATCAGGCAATGTTTTTTTCCAGTCTTCTGTTGTCCAATTTTGTTGAGACTGTGTGAATTGTAGCCTCAGTTTTTCTGTTCCTAACTGACAGGAGTGGCACCCGTTGTGGTCTTCTGCTGCTGTAGACTATCCGCCTTAGGGTTGGACGTGTTGTGCTTTCAGAGATGCTCTTCTGCATACCTCAGTTGTAACAAGTGGTTATTTGAGTTACTGTTGCCTTTCTATCAGCACGAACCAGTCTGGCCCTTTTCCTCTGACCTTTGGAATCAACAAGACATTTGTACCCACACAACTGCCGCTCACTATTTTCTCTTTTTCGGACTATTCTCTGTAAACCCTAGAGACGGTTGTGTGTGAAAATCCCAGTAGTTTCTGAAATACTCAGACCAGCCCGTCTGGCACCAACCATGCCAAAGTCACTTAAATCACCTTTCTTCCCCATTCTGATGTTCGGTTTGAAATACAGCAGATCGTCTTGACCATGTCTACATTCCTAAATGCATTGAGTTCCTGCTATGTGATTGGCTAATTAGAAATATGTGTTAATGAATTGTTGTACAGGTGTACTTAATAAAGTGGCCGGTAAGTGTATAAAATATTCATCTACAGTAACAAATCAAAGTTTAGCATTTGGAATGTGCCGCATTACTTTTAAATTTCAACATAGCTGTATAGCATTGAGTGCTAGTTTTATGTGTGTGGTTACCAACATAATTAAACATTGTTTTGGGCTGTTCAGAGGAACAAATGAATGTCAGAATTTATCATATAGCATGCAACACAAAATCTTTCTCTACTTGTTGGCTCATTTGTAAGATTTCTTAAGTGAGTATAGTTGTTCTAGTGTGTGGAAGTTGTTTTGACACTCTTCCCATCTTATATATGTCAAATAAAGACAAAGTGTTTACATCAAAGCTATTTTTTCTACTTTATAGGCGAACAAAATGTCTGTTCCAGCTGCTTTCTCTTTTCCTCAAGGAATTTAATGGTTGCTTGCTCGCTGGCTCTAATGTGCTCTTGGTTAGAAATCAAGTTTCATGCTACGACTTAATATAGGAGACTATTTTAAGAGCAGACGCTTGGAGATATTTCAGACTGTCATATACACATTGTTTACAGTATGATTAGATGTCTGCAGTTTCAGAACTTCACCTGAAACTACTCTATAGCTATATCCTTACAAAAAAAAAGAAGAAGAAAAAAGTCTATTTTATTAAGTGTGAAGGGATAATTCACAAAAAAATTGACATCCACATTATTGGAAATATATATTGAAGTCAATGGCTTCCATTTTCCAAAACCAAGTCTTGGAAGCTGTTTGGTCAGAAATGTGACTCACAAGTGGGTGATGCAAAATCATTACAGCCTTCAATTATAGTATGTATAGTTTGTATATGTAAAGTATAGTGTGCCCACGGTTATAATGGAGTGATATAAACAGAACAAGTGACTTATTTTAAATTTCCTGACGTTAAAATAGGATCCAAATCCAAGTGATTTTTGAGGCCCACCATGACCTAGCAGTGCAGTTTTACCCTTCCACAGATATTGATTGACAGTCTCAGTATTGACGTGTATAATCATGTCTACAAGACAGGATAAAAAAAAATAGAAGAAAAGAATGGGATTAAATGATCTGTTCCAACTATCTGTGATCAAACTGCACTTCAAGAAGCAATTCCATTCAAGAAGCAATGCACTTCAAGAAGCAAGGTACCGTTCATAACATTTTAACCATACTTTTTGAGCTATGTAATTCATGAACTAAGGAATCAGCATACTGTCGCTGCACAACTGTAAACGAGGGTGCTTCTATCACACAATTGGAGTCCTGGTTTTTGGATGTTAAATCAGGTTTACTTTGCACAATAACTTGGCTACACTAATTTTTTCTTGCTGTTTATTCAAACTACTTATTTAAATGGAGCTTAAACAACACAATTCTTGAGATTTTTTGGGACGACTTTCTTGTTTTATGTTCAATCCACTTAAATGGGTTAAGTTAACTTAATCGATTTTTCTTGGGACGGCATGAATGAATAGTGTGGAACATACAGTGTATAATTAATCTCTTACAATATAATTATGATCTCTGTACAGAAGCATATTTACCCGTTTGGTCAGTTTTTGTAACTTAATTGTTTTGTGTTCAATTCACTTAAAATTTTAAAGCTGACAAGTTAACTTAATTTCTTCATGTTGTCCAAAAACAAACTTATTGTCTGCAACTCACCATTTTTACTGTGTGGGTGTGAAATGTAGAAAACAGCAATTTGTGTGTGGCTCATTCATCTGATTGTGGGTTTCGTGACTGTGGGACTGTGGGACTGTGGGTTTTATCACGTCTGAGTTGCTGTCTGCCATTTTGCTGCATTTCTCCTGACATCTGACCCCGCTTTTCTTGGTGGGAGAACCAGCTCATTTTCATTTAAAAGAACAATCACAAAAACAGCTGCAAGTCCCTCTGACTTTTTCAACAGGGTGTAGTAAATTATGCGATGTAGATTTTCACCTGAAACTTTACAGATACATTCTGGAGGCATAAACTATTTATTTTACATCTTGCAAGAAGGCCAAAACTGGAACCCTTGAAAGTATAGTCAAATTGAGAGGTGGTCTCGGTACGCTTTCAAATGAACCCTGGGGTGGTTCGTTTGTGGTGAGAACATGATCCAAGCTTAAACAGACCCAATCGCAAAAAGTACTGCGCCTTTTTGGACTAATCCAGCTGCCATAGTCCGATGCGCTGTCCTATCTTATGGAGTGTGGAGAAAAAAAAGTTGTTGACAGCACATTACCAACAATTTTTAAACAGAGAGAGAGAGAGAGAGAGAGAGAGAGAGAGAGAGAGAGAGAGCGAGAGAGAGAGAGAGAGAGAGAGAGAGAGAAAGAAAAAAACATTTCCTGATGGATAGTTGATAATGTTTCCGGAAAATGACCATGTCGCAGTTTAGCTAAATTAATTCAAGTGACTTGTGATGCGCCTTTACTGTTTTTAATGCATTAAAACATTGTTTTCCAGCCCCAGTTGTGCTTCATTCTCAAAATGTACAGTTTGTCTGAAGTGATGTATATAAACTAGCTAGTATTCTATGACCAGGGATACAAACAGCCAGCGCTGTCCTGCCTCCGTAGCAAAAAGCAACATTTTGTGTCTGCCGGTTTGTTTACTTGCGGGAGTTCCATTGGCATTTTCCTGCATGTTAATTCTGACCAATCGAAAAGCAATTTAAGCAATACATTCAATAACATCTGGCCAATAACATGACTGCATTTTGGTTGTTTTCAACTGGTTTGGACCAAAGCAGTCAGTGTGGTGTGAAAAGGACCCAAAACGGCAGAAGCAATACATCATTTGTTGCCCTTGGTCCAGACCAAATGAACCGAACCACAGATGTGAAAGCACCCTTGATTTTTTTTTTTTTTTTTTTTTTTTCTGTATTTTGTTTTACCAAATGGGTATTATTTAAAAAATATTTTTTAGCATAACAAAGGTATAACAAAAGTGCAAAACTTTAGACTCTGTGCGTACATAGATTTTTCATTGTCCACTTGTGATTGGATTGGGGAAAAACATCATAATATCTGGTTTAATTAAAGCCTATATAAAATTAGGTATTTTCCTATACATGGTGCACTATAATATTTTAATTAATATTGTATGATAAATTAAAAATAAATAAATAAATACAGTACTGCAGTGTAGAGCTGCATGATTCTGATTAAACCTAGTACTCATTTAACGTTATCTGACGAATCAATTTTTTTGGAACATCACTTTAATCTCTTGAATCTCTGTTTGTTGACACCTATTGGCCTATTCCTACTATTTTAATTTTGATGTTGCTTTTAGAAGCTGCTATTGTTGACATCTCTCTTAAAATATAATTATGATCTCTGTACCTTAATATTGCATATTTACCTGTTTGGTCAGTTTTTGTAACTTAATTGTTTTGTGTTCAATTCACTTAAAATTTTAAAGCTGACAAATTAACTTAATTTCTTCATGTTGTCCAAACACAAACTTATTGTCTGGAACTCACCATTTTTTACTGTGTGGGTGTGAAATGTAGAAAACAGCAATTTGTGTGTGGCTCATTCATCTGATTGTGGGTTTTGTGACTGTGGGTTTAATCACGTCTCATTTAAAAGATTTCGTTATCTGACGAATCAATTTTTTTGGAACATCACTTTAATTTCTTGAATCTCTGTTTGTCGACACCTATTGGCATAACAATGTATTTTCTACCATTTTAATCTTTATGTTTTTTTTGATGTTAAATTATGATGCTTTTTGAAGCTGCTGTTGTTGACATCAGTGTTTACATCCAAACTACATCACTTAACCTACTGTATTACAATATATCTTTTTCTTAAACAGAAATAATAATGCAGTTCAAAAAGATAAAAGCTTTAATCATAAATGATAGCTGCTCTCTCTGGGTCAACTGCAGATCTGAATGAACAGATCCTCGAAGGATTAATAAAAATGTGTGAATTGCGATCTTTTATAATTCTTTTAATCATGCAGCTCAACCACAATGTCTTTTTTACTGCTCAAATCATTCAAAATGAATAAATGATAATGCAATGTTATAAAATACCTCAGATCCAATGCAAAAGACCTCAATAGCTTGTAAGCCCAAATCATTTTCTCAGTCTAAACATGTAAGTGAATGAAGGTGGAGTTAAATCTGCCTCTTTAATGGTGCCTTTACAGGCAAACTTCAGACAACTTTCAACAATTCTAAATATTTTAATTAATACTCCAATCTGCTGATAGTGCTCCCGATCTGGAAATTACCTCACATAGAGCAAAAAAAAGAAGTATAATTGCTGTTATCCGCTTTTGGTTCTAAGCCTATTGCTGATAGAAACTCTCAGCGCTTATTATATCTCCATTACATCCTCAGACAGCCATGCAGTGTCAATTAACTTTAACTAATGAATTAAATTAACTTCTGTGGTAGTGCTGACACTCCCCGCAAATCACAGCAATGATCGCAGATCATGCTGACAGCTTCATATGGGTCAACAGCCACCTAACAAGCTTGGCTTCTCCTCAAAAATCACAGGGAGTTTATTAACAACCCTTCTTGGGGAAGTAACTCGAGCTAAGCTACAAACTACTCACTAATTACTTGACAATATCAGTGTTTCCATTTCATTTACATGCAAAACTGGAATATTGCTTGAAACATTTGTGAATAAAGCACCGTTTCCTTCCAATGAGTCAAAGAGAACATAATAACGAGTCACTACCTGATAAACTGGCGGCAAATATCAAAGACGAGCCACTGTGGGCTTTATTCTTACGTAAGAAGTGACTTGCACCTCAAAAGATGTAATGCAACAAACAGGCACTGGGTTTTGGAGGTGTGAGACAGCTCTTTGGGTCTAGACAGTTCTAGATGTATAACATTGAACCACTTTGATGACTGACTTCGACCATGGCATATTAGAATGACCAACACAAGATTTAAAATGTACAGTACAATGAATGCGCTCTGCTGGTCCGTCCATGTCACTGTTTTTCTGTTCGACTGTGGAAACTGCTGTCAAAAAAATGAATACCTCGTATTTGTAAACCTGCTATTAAAGATTTTTCTAATGCTGGTTCTAATGCAGTTCAGTTAGTACTTTTAGCTGGTTGTTAACTGTTGACAACACATAATGGGAAATGATTCAAGACAAACACCGTCAAATGTATCTTGTTTCTCACGTGTTTGGCAATGTTTCTCATAGCTATGAGCGTGGGAGTCTGAAACATGTGCTTGAAGCCTCACCGTGGTCTCACACGCAAACTTCTTCTGTTCCCAGAGGAAGGATTCCCCAGTTCACTCTTTAATATCAAAGCACATTTGCCAACGTTGAAAATGCATTTCAGAGTCACTTCAGAGGCCCTGTTGTAATTCTTTGAAGTGCCTGTGCACTGGAGGAGAAGTGTGGAGCCAGCGTATGGTGTACTAATAGGAGAAGAGGTGGGAAGACAGAATGAGATAAGAAAAAAAATAGATAGAATGAGAGCGGGTCAGTTAAACTTACAAAGGCATGAAAGAGAATTTTCAAGCTTTTCTGTCACCTTGTAAATAAGTAAGGTGAATGAAATGGAGAGAAAAAATGCTGTGATCAAGGCTTGGAAATAATTGTTTGCAGGAAACAGTTTTTAATGTAGGTATGTGAGGCAGTAACTGCACATTTCATCATGATCATTTAATATAAACATTACTGTGAAACAAGATTTGAACACTGCTTATAAAAAAAATAAAGTGGCAGAAAAATATATATCTCCAGTGTGCTGGAGGAGGTGAAAACAAGTCAAGCAGTGAATCATGATGGTGCATGATAACAGTATTGTGTAGGCATTAAGGGTGTAACAGTACACGGAAATGATGGCCCATGCCTCAGTTTTTATGTCACGGTTCGGTATGTTTTCAGTAGAGGGCTACAGCTTGTTACACTGTTCTTTTTTATTATTAAACAGTAGTGTACTGAAGAACAAATTGGATCTCTTTTAATTTTCTTAAGAATTAAAACTTCAGATAATGCTAGAAACTACAGTGAGCCCTAATGTTTGCACATTACAGTAATATCAAAGACAACTGTTAATTACTGAGCCCAATCTTAATATATATAGTGCTTAACATATAGTAGTATACCCCTCACTATTAATATTTTTCTATAGGAAGCTTTACAATATTATATATATATATATATATATATATATATAATTATATATATATAT
>CAIGQQ010033975.1:5256358-5269898 GCA_903798035.1 Danio albolineatus | reverse complement strand
TTGCATTCCTTTGTCATCCATCCCTCCATCCATCCCTTACTTTGTCTATCCTTTATCCTCCATCCATCCATCCATCCATCCAACCATCACATTGTTTACCATCCATCTATCAATCCATCCATCCATCCCTTACTTTGTCTATCATCCATCCATCCATCCATCCATCTTTGTCTATCAACCATCTGTCCATTTATCAGTCCATCTGTCCGTCTGTCCATCCATCCATCCTTCCATCCATCCATCCATCCAACCACCCATCCATCCATTCATCCATCCATCCTTCCATCCATCCATCCATCCATCCATCCATCCATCCATCCATCCATCCATCCATCCATCCATCCATCGAGCCACCCCTTTTCTGTTTGTCTGTCATCCATCCATCTATCCATTCATTCATCACAGTGTCTATCATCCATCTATCCATCCATCTATCCCTTACTTTGCCTATCATCCATCCATCCATCCATAAATTTATGCAATCATTTATTACATTCAATTACTTTGTCTATTGTCCGCTTGTCCATCTATCAGTCTGCCTGTCTGTCCATCCATCCAATTATTTATTACATTCCTTACTTTGTCTAACATCCATCCATCCATCTGACAATCCATCCAACCATATGTTCAGCCATTCTGTTTTGCTCAGTCTATAGTTTAATCCATCCATCCATCCATCCCTATCTTTGTCTATCATCCATCCATCCATCAATCACACTGTAAATATATCTGTTAATTAACAGTTTCTGTATTTTGCTATTAAACGACTATTAATAGTCGTTTTTACATTTATTTACAGTTATGAATTGCATTATGGGACCATGATCTCTGCTCTGTTCACATTTGGTGTTAAACAATTAAATGCAAAAAATAACAATAAGTAGTTTATTGACAGATTTTTGTACAGTCCAGACAATATATCTGCTCAAGCGATTAAACATGTCAATAAAAGTCTCTTTTTCAATCTTTTCAACATCAACGGTCGTTGGAGGAAAGATTAAGGACCAATAATGCAATTTACAGTAGATCATGAATCATAATTCAAAATGTGAAAAACTGATCTTTTACAAATATGCTTTTACTGTGCATTATTATACAGCATTTGCCTGTTTCAACAGATGAAATCAAGTCCCACCCAGCATTTTATTTGACTCAAATATCCCCTTTTAACCCACAAATGCATCAAAATAGTTCACAAATGGCATTTTGTGTTGACATTAACAGAAGATGTTTACTTTCAATCCTAAAAAGGTCAATGGTTTCAAAGCATTTTCAGGGTGATAATTAGCTTTAATTAATTACAATAATCATTGCCTGCTCGCATTGAGTTTTGCATTCACGTACACGGCTGATCGATGTTGTTGAGCTTTGGATGCAGACTGTGAATGCGAATGCCACACGGTTTGCAGCTACGCCTGTAATTTAGCCATTAAATTGGAGGGCAATGTAATTGTCTGCAGAGTTTTTACACCTCCAATTTAAACCCCCCTCCCAGACACTCAGAGGAGGACAGTCGATTCATGATATAAACTCACTGGATGGTTGTTTTGTCTGTCTGGGTGTTTGATTGTTTTAGCTGCAGTGTGTTATAAAGAGGCAGGGAAGGGTCGCTATAACAATTGTTAACAATCACTCTTAAACTGGCCGGTTTACGCTGTTGTCTCACTGTCAGTTTCCACTCAAATGACTGAAATATTGCCCTCTTTTCCTTTATCCTATTGTTTCTGTCTTCCCATGTCTCACTGGCCAGAATTCTGACCTGACTGCTCTCACCAAGTAGCTTCAAAAATCACAGCTGACGGCTATATTTGAAGTGATGTTGGAAGAGAAGGCTGAAAAAGAGTGGTTTTCAAAGAGAAAGTGAGAAAAGCAATTAGGTCTTGCAGCACGGTTCACGTATTTGTTTTAGTGAGTAAATCTTTCAACATTTAAACCCTAAAGGTGAAGCGTGTAATTTCTTTGGCGAAAGAGTGGAATTGTTTTTTCAACACGTTTCCCGAACGCTCCCCCTGCTTGTCATTGGTTAAGTTAGCAGGAGGGCACACGCTCATCTTGCAGCACTGAGCTAATGTTGCTAGGTGGTTTGACAGTATTTATTGTCATTTTATTTTTGTATTTTCTTCATAGGGGGAAATGTTTGGGCAGTTTTATTATAAATTTATACACATAATAATTAATCTTAGTCAATAAGTTTGTGTGTGTAGACTGCAATTGCAATGGATATTTATAAAAGCCATTTCCACAAAATGAGTTTTTTTTTATTCTTACAATCACCAACCATCTCTTTTAGTCATATCTTTTTTCTGAAGGTTTTAACAGAGGGTTATGTTCATACGTTTGTTCATTAATTTTCCTTCAGCTTAGTCCATTATTTATCAGGGGTCACCACAGCAGAATGAACTTTTCCAGCATATGTTTTCTGCAGCAGATGCCTTTCCAGCTGCAACCCAGTGCTGGGAAGCACCCATACACTCTCACATGCACTCATACACTCATGCTACCAATGTTTGTACTACCACCCGGAGGAAATCCAAACCAACACGGGGAGAACATGCAAACTCCACACAGAAATGCCAACTGGCCCAGCCGGGACTCGAACCAGCGACCTTCTTGCTGTGATGTGACACTGTGCCGAGCCACTGTGCTGCATATGTTTATACATAATCTTCCTAATTAATTATACACACAATTTTAAAAAAGAGTTTTGGAATTCTGGAGAGATTCCCAAAATCCCATCTGTAAAAACCTTTGACTCTAATATGTAAAAGCTTATATGCAAATGACTGAATATTTAATTAAACAGTCTCTCATTTGCATATTTAAACATGACATTTAAGAAAACATATAATAATAATATGTAGTAATACATGGTGTAAGTTTGCACATGTTAATGAAATAAATCAGTTGGGGCAGGATTCTGACAACTGGAATTTTTTTTTTACCCTATATTCATAACCCGGGGGCAGCACGGTGACTCAGTGGTTAGCACTGGTGTGGGTTTCCTTCGGGTGCTCCGGTTTCCCCAACAGTCTACAGACATCCACTGCAGGTGAATTGAATAAACTAAATTGGCCATAGTGTATGTGTGTGTGTATGAATGTTTCCCAGTACTGGGTTGCAGCTGGAAGGGCATCCACTGTGTAAAGCATGCTGGATAAATTGGCGGTTCATTCCGCTTTGGTGTCCTCTGATGGAGCTTAACCCAAGGAATATGAATGAAAGAAATGAATTCTTAACCCTCTAAGGTCACCGGGTCACACCAGAGTGCAGAGCAAAAGACACATAGAGTACTTTGTTGACTTTGGCCACAAACATAAGTGTTACACAGTGTAAGGTGTCTACTTTTTTGTGTGCACTCACGACAAAAGTGTATGCTTTTGCAAAAAATAAGAAAAAAATAAGTGTGTGCATTCTTTCTTTTGTCTCTTCTCAAACTGTTTTCAGAAATAGGTCGCTAAAATGAACTGAATCTTGGTGAAAACAAAACACACATGAGATATATCTATAGAAAACTTGTGTCTACTATTAAATGCAGTAAGTCATGATAAGGTAATCAGTATGAAACCAACAACAAAAGCATTTACATCCATCTTTCTTACAAATTGTTGCACAGTTGGTGCTAAATACAAAAAAAAATTACACATTAGCGAATACTATTAAATAACAAAGTCTGTTTAAGGCTTTTCACTCAGCAGCCATCTTTAAAATGCGTCTTGTGCATTCTGTCTGAATGGGGAAACGTCAAATTCTCCAAAACTGTTCGCCAAGCTTATGATTACATTACATATTCGTAATCGCCAATAAAATTACACAACAACTGTCTCATAAGATTTGTATCTAAACCTTCATGTTAAACGAAATCTGCCGAGTTTGCCAAGCTAATGGGCATACTTATTATGTTTGAGATTGAGATCACGACACCAACCTCATTTATGGCCATGTTACACATTACCATCCTCTGGAAAATGCTTCGCCAGATCGCGCTGGGCTTCTGAAGTAACCCACAACTTGGTCTTGATGGCAGAAATCTCCTCCAGAAATGACAGTGACCCTTTGTTTTACAAGTTTGTGGACGTTTGAGTAGTTCCTGCTATCATGTGATTCGCATTTCGCAGGATGGACTGTACTTCGCGTCCGTTTCATACAAAATGTTTCATACAAACGTTCTTACACGTCCGTTTCTTACAAAACCAAAAAAAAACTAAGTGTTTTCAAGTGTAGACGGTTCATTTAAAAGTAAAGATTTCAAGCTTTATGTGGATATATTTCTTATGTCTGTGAAGCATGTATTCGCTGAGATTCCAGTGTGTTTGTTGACCACAAAAACGTTTCTTTTCATTCTTTTATAACTTGACTTAACTCATTTTAATCTGTTTTTATCAGTTTTTTATTATTTTATTTTCTTATACCTCAATTTTATTTCTGTTTATGTAAAGCACTTTGAATTGCCACTGTGTATGAAATGTGCTATATAAATAAACTTGCCTTGCCTAAAAGCACACTATATCAGTCTATAGAAATCGATGATTGACTGCTTTACTAGTCGGCTGGGCTCATTTGCCATATTTACCATTACACTTTTCCCCATTCAAACTTATACGAGTGACATATCTTGTGTATTGTATGGTCTTTAGAAATAAGTAGCTGAAATAAGCACAAATCTCAGGACAAGTCAAACATCTCAGGGACCCTAAAATCACCTCAGACCCCAGAGGATTAAGCATGCAATTTAATGGAATTATTAATTTATGTTCAGCAAGGTATTGGATTGCTCATCATTTATAGAAAGATAATTCATGTTTACTCAAGTCACATACGAAGCTTCATAGTCTATTTCGTCTCAAGCAGTGTTGCTGCACACTAGACTGTTTTATGAGAGAGCAGATGCAAGCACGCACAATGTTGACATTTAAAATGAAGCATTGAATTTACCCCATACCATGGCAATTGCTAGGCCTATAGACCAAGAAAATTGCAATTGATCCGGTTTGTTATCTAAAGCATTGCACCTTTTCATAAAATTTCTGGTGAAAAGTTTTGACATGGTTGTTCTCGGGGATTGATATTAATGAGTTTTATTTTTCTCCGTCGCTTTTTTTAATTAGTTGTTTGGAGAACCATTTCCAAGGCAATGTCTGATATATGAACTTTCACAGCATCGCAAATTCAAATGCTTTCTACAAGGCTTCATTTACTTCCATTTGCTTTCTTTTCAGTATAGGTTATGGGAAATAAATAGTCTCGCTTCCTATGTGACAGATGGGGCTTTTACCCGACGGCAGGAAAAATACCATACTGGGTCTCTTTGATTTCTGAAGCAAACTTGCCATCATTTGAGTAGCTTGCTTAGAGGTTCAATTTGACATTGCCTTCCATCTCAAAGAGGGTTACATCGTAATAGCTCTCCATCTAAGAGCGCCTCCATTTTTCAATTACACCTACCCAGCGTGTGATCATGTTTCTACCACCTCACAAACTAATACTCCATTGCAAGGGATTGGAGTGACAAATTTAACATAATATCCTATTCAGAGGTTCCCACTGGTTACTCGTCTGAGGGTTTTTGCATTAATGTGCGAGGCATTAGAAATGTTTACATTAGCCTAGCTCTGTTCGTCGAAGGAGCAGCCGCTTTCGCATTGTACACTAATTGTATGTGCCTAAAAGGAACAGGTAATCCAGAGATGAAAATTGTGTAATTATTGTTCTCATCTCATTCAAATTCAGTATAATTGTAGTATTCGGTAATATTGTCTTGTAATGATGGATTGTTCAGATTTCTGCTCAATTATTTTGATGTGGTTCAGAAATTTGAAAGATTATTTTGATTATTATTTATTTAGTGATGGACACTTAAAAATGCTGGGTTGATTTAACCCAATGCTGGATCAAATATGGACAAACCAATCACCGACAATCAATAGCCTATCATATTTTGGCACAAAAATGAGAACAATCCTTTATAAGGTGGAGCTGGGCAATATGGCAAAAAAATATTTTCAATATTGAATGATAATGATATACATTTTAAAATAAGTTTGCTAATGCTTCCAAATTTAAAAGAGTACCGTAACAATGACTGAAGTCACAAAAATTAGAGGTTCCATTTAATGGCGTAACATATGTTCAGACGAAAATGTTTTGGTGGCTAAAAATTTGGTACATCTCTAATAGCAACATACTTTTATATTTCCATTGTTGCACATTTCTGCTGTGTGATTGGCTCTTAGATCAATATAGATTTAAAAAGTCCAAAGCTTATCATTGTTATTGACAAAAATATGAAATAAATACATTTTATCACGATTTGATATAATATAGTTTATTGGCCCAACCCTATTATAAGGTTTTTCATATATTTTGGAGCCTGATATACTAGTGCACAAAGCACAGGATCAAGACAATTCAGCTCAAAAACACAGAGTTTAAAACTTAAGTCGGAGTGTGACGACATTCATTGATTCATTCATTTTCCTTCAGCTTACTCCCTGATTTATCTGGGATCTCCACAGCAGAATGAACCGCTGAACCCGAATGGAACTATTCCAGTATATGTTTTTCGTAGCGGATGCCCTTCCAACCGCAACCCAGTACTGGGAAACATCCATCCACTCTCGTATTCACTCACACTCATACGGCAAATTTTGTTTACTCACTTGTACTGCATGTTTTTGGACTGTGGAACATGCAAACTTCACACAGAAATGCCAGCTGGCCCAGTCGGAACTCAAACCATGCAGCGACGTTCTTGCTGTGAGGCAACAGTGCTAACTGCTGAACCACCGTGCCACACCAGTATGATGACTACTCTCAACCCTGTTCCTGGAGATCTACCTTCCTGCACAGTTCAGCTCCAAACCTGATCAAACACACCTGAACCAATTAATTAGGACCTGAACAGCACTTGACAATTACAGGCAGGTGTGTTTGATATGGGTTGCAACTGAAATCTGCAGGAAGGTAGATCTCCAGGAACAGGGTTGAGCACCCTGATGTATAGTCTAGCGGTAAAACTTCTGAAAAAGAGCTTGAATCACCAACTCTCATCCAGGATTCAGTCACACACAGATAATCGAGATTGTTTGAGGTAAGGAACTCATTCAGAATAAACCTCTTGTTAGCTAGCGATCTAGCATGTTCTAGGGATATTCTGACTGGTCCAGAATGTTTGGCCATCAAAGGGTTTATACACCCCAGCAATTTTAAAGCGCAAGCACTATGGTTTTTATTTATGTTATGTTATTTATTTATTGATTTATCATCTTGCACAATGGTTCTTCAACATTTTAAATCATTTACTGTTTGCAGTTTGAGAAAACGAAAATAATGATGTTTAATTTTTTATAAACTACGTTTAGTAATTTGATCAAAACCCACCTACAGTATGTCCACAGATTATAAGAGTAATGATTTACAGGAGTAATAAACTGTAACAATCACCAAAAGGAATACTTTATGAACAAAATAAGCATTTTTTAAAAACTGGCTGCAATGAATTTACATTTTTCTACTCGCTCCTCAACCACTGAATAGAAAAGGATATGTAAAAGTGTTAAAGCATTAACAAATTGCTTTCAACAGATTGCGAATCATCACAGTTTGGGGAGTAAAATAAGATTTATATTATTCAGTACAGGAGAGCAGAACATATGCACAGTAGATATGTTAAGCTGTTGTTAAATATTGTAACAGCACAACAGGCAATATAAAAACATATTGTTGTTGCATTAATTACTGATACTTTAATCATGGTATCATGATGAGCCCAATCCCAATTCTATTTTTTTACCCCTACCCGTTCCCTTTCCCCTTCTCCTTGGCCCTTGAAATAGAGTGTGAAGGAAAAGGGCTTAAAAATTTACTCCTAAGAAATGGGACGACACTACAACACCTGCACACGTCAGTACTATTTTGTGCTTCTCCTTACTTCCGTGTGCAGCCATGCAGCCAGGAGTGTGGTCCTGAAAAATCTTAGTTTCAAGGGGTACCTACCTGTATCCTTTAGCCCTACGTCTTCAAGCTTCACTGCAAATTTAAGATAGTAGATTTAACTACCTTGGAGTTAAAAATTAACACTCCTTCAAATTTTTTTTTTTAGATGGAACCACTATAAAAGTGTTAAAATAAACCTTTTGAAAGAGTTAACATTAACAACACTCAGAGAGTGTTAATTAGCAAACTCTTATAGTGTAAAATCAACACCACAAAGGATCATATGAACAGCGGCAATTTAAGTGTATATAAAACTACTCTACTTTGTATTGCACTTAAATCTTCAGATTAATCAACTCTTTCAAACACGTTGAACTGCAAAATGATTGTTAAGTGTATATTTTACATAATAAATGAATATTCAGTGTACTTTGAAGGATTTTACCCAGTATCAGCATGTCTACAGCATGAGATGGATGGATGGATGGATGGATGGATGGATGGATGGATAAATGGATGCTACAGCATACTATATTAAAATACCAAGCATGTGTTACAATAGATCTTTGTGTATTCAGTCAAACTGAGCAACATATTATTTGTAGCAAAACCTTATGCTTTTAAATGATTTTCTTTCAGTGTTTTCCTCAAACTGGTTGTAGCTTCTGTAAACAATATAGGCTCGTTAGGAAAGAATGAATGCGGATATTACTGAAAAATCGTACCTGACATGACACAAATCCAATCGAGGCGCACTTCCTACAACTGACAGACAAAAAAACCAACAGCAGCTTTTATACCTGAGTGGAGAAGGACATGTTTGAGTTGCTCACAAGCCACAAAACTGAAGGGATTATTGTCGGTTGAAGACAGTGACTGAATCTAACACTTCAGATGACAAGCAGTCATGTCTGTGTCTCTGTGACTGTATCAGACTTGAAAACACATACAAACGATGCGCGTGCCACACATTTTTTTGTAAACATGTCGTGTTGTATGACTTACGGTTCCTTTTACAGGCATTCATTGGATTGTGAATTCTAAATGTGTACATGTGTAAGTTAGATATTAAACACGGTTGTCAGTCGCATAAATTCCACAAGCGAGTATGAATATAAACACCTTGTGTGTCGAATTCATGTCTGACAACCATGTTGTGCTGCTATGTGAATTTAAAAATGCCATAGACTTTAATTATATGTGCCAGGATATCAAAGTCTGCTAAATATAATCTACATACAGTACAGTTGAGGTCAAATTTATAATTATTATTATTTTTCTTTTTCAAATATTTCTCAAATGATGTTTAACAGAGCAAGGAATTAGCTTTCACAGTATTTCCTATAATATTTTTTAAGAGAAAATATTACAATACAAATAAGAGAGAGTCTTATTTGTTTAATTTTGCCTAGAATAAATGCACTCAAGGTCAATATTATTAGCCCCCTCAAAATTATTAGCATTTTTTTCGACAGTGTTTCTCAACTGGTGGGTCGCGACCCAAAAGGGGGTCGCAGGAACATTTTCAGTGGGTCGCGGAGTGTGTGGTCAAAAAAACAACAAAAGTTTAATTTTTAACTTGTTTTGCGGATACCGGACTTTTATTTTGAAATGTGCACACGACAACCGATCCCTTTGGAATCGACGTGGAAAGCTTCACGTTGACGAGCAACATAGAGAGTCAGCTCGTGGAGCTGTCGTGATAAGACGCTGAAAAAGAAATTCAGTGAAGTAAGCCTCTCCCAGTTTTCGCGGTCTGAGAGTGCGATGAAACCCATCCCATTCAGAACTACGTATTTGTATGAAAGTTGTATGCAGCTTGAGTCAAAGCAAAGAAACGGGTTGGACATAGAGCACGATCTACAGGTAGCACTGTCTACCATCACCACTGGCTTTGAAACTCTTATCACATCAGTAAAGCACATCCTCAGTTATCTCATTAGCTTACCAAATTACTGTTAAGTGAAACATGTTTATAATTGCTGTCATATTAGATGTAAAAATGGTTATGAATATTTTAATCATTTTACAATGTGCTTGTTTGTTCTGTTCAACAAGATCAGTGTTAATGTTTTATTAACAGTTCAGTTTTGTTTATGGTAACAACCTTTCCTTACCCTAACCACTGTTTACAGTGTTTGTCGTTTTTACTTTGTAATATTTCTATAATTTGATACATTTTGTTAAATGTCAGGAATAAAATATTGTTTATTTGTAAGTCTTGCTGATTTTCTTATAATTTTTCTGTCATTACTTGTGTATGTTAACAAATAATTACAAATTAATTATAATTCCCAAAATTATATTACAGTTCCTAAAAATTTGGGTCGCGGCTTGATGGCCATGTAAAAATGTGGGTCCCGTGGCCAAACCAGTTGAGAACCACTGGTCTACAGAATGATTTGCCTAATTACACTAATGCCGAGTTCAGACTGTTGACTGGGTTTCACACTGCATAACTTTATAATAGAAAGATATGTGGTATTGCTCAGATGACACATCAAACAGACACAGGTAATCCTGCCAAACCTCTACTAGCTTTTCCTCAATTTCTTGGGTCCGAAAAGACCGAAAATTAGCGCTTTAAACTTCTCCCCCATCCTCCCGCTGGCCTGCAAATACCCACACTGGTGGATGCTGCTCTCTCAATGACTGTAGGGGATCACAATGTCATTTTTTAGTTAGAACACATTTCACATGGCATGATTTTGAATCGCGACTTCTCCAGATATTTAGAATGCCAAATATCTGACAGGTGAAGGTGACTCATCAACGATTCTCTCAGATTGCGTTTTTGATGGTTCACAGTGTGTGATTGTTACTCACGTGAACAAGCACCAATTTGTCTGTGATTTCAGGCATTTGTCGATGATTTCTCAAAATCTGTCAGCAAATGAAAATCGGGGCTATAAATCATGCAGTCTGAACATGGCATAACTTGCTTTATTAACCTACTTGCCCTGAATGATAGCTGAATACTACACCACCTGACAAAAGTCCTGTCGTTTATCCCAGTTGTAGGAGCAATAAATAAGAACTTGACTTCGAGTTGATCATTTTGAAAAGTGAGAGAAGGTAGATTTTTCCAATGAGTCATCTGTTGAGCTGCATTTCATTCATCACAAATACTGCAGAAGACCTATTGGAACCCATGTGGACCCAAGATTCTCACAGAAATCAGTCAAGTTTGGTGAAGGAAAAATCATGGTTTGGGGTTACATTCAGTATGGGGTGTGCGGGAGATCTACAGAGTGGATGGCAACATCAACAGCCTGAGGTGTCAAGATGTTCGTGCTGCCCATTACATTATAAACCTCAAGAGAGGGCAAATTCTTCAGCAGGATAGCACTCCTCATACTTTAGCCTTTACATCAAAGCTGCGTAAAACAAATGCTGGATAAGTTGGCGGTTCATTCCGCGGTGGCGACCCCAGATTAATAAAGGGACTAAGCCGAAAAGAAAATGAATGAATGAATGAATGTGTTGGAAAAAACTTAATTCCGTTAAACAGAAATTGTGAAAAATATATACAGGAGGGCTAATAATAATAAACAATTAACCTGAGATATCACTATTTTCTTGCAAATTCTGAGAACAAATTAATCTGAAGTCAGTTTTATAGCTATATACTCTTACTACGATATATTGCAGAATTTCAGTCTCATCACTTGAAAGCAGTAGCTTTTATTTTATTACATTTTTTTTTTACTTTTGTTGTAGTACGTGTTTGATGTATGGCCAAGCTCGCTATAGCTGTCAACTTGCATAATTCATGACATATGAAATGCATGGGAAGGAAAACCCAACAAACAAACACACAAACCACATTTTCACAGTTCTGTGATATTGAGGTTGCTCTGTTGGGCTTGATGATTTTGCACTCGCCACAGTCTTTCCCAAGTCTCCAGTGCATCCTTGTGAAAGTGAATTAGTGCAGATTTGCCTTGGGTGATACACTGTAGCTAATTCAAGGACTGAATCATGTCTTCTTAAAACAAAACAGACTGATCTGCCTGTAGTCCCTGTCATGTTGAATGAATGCAGGAAATGCTCATGTTGTTTGGTAGGGAGCACATCAAGTGTGATTGCATGTAATGGCAGTCGGCTACCTCTTTTCTTCCTAGTGTTCTGTGCTCTTTGTTTTTTTTTTTTTCTTCCCTTTGCTCTTTTCTTGCATGGTTTATTTTTGTGTTGCATGATGCACTTTTTTTCGCTGTTGCTGGTTTCTAAATTAGCGCGTAGTGTTTCAGCATGCAGTGTGTAGCACCTACGTACACAAGAAGCACTTGCTCTAATATACTTCTTCTCATTGGGAATAACACTGTAGTGTAAAATCTAATTTGACTTGATGCCTGAATGTGTGGCCCTTTCTGTTTGCTTGTAGCTGGCACTAAACTTGGGGAAACTCATTGGAGTGTCCTTCCCTTCAGGGATTTCTCCAGTATACTTGTCACGCCGGTGAAGCTGCTAGAAGATTGACTCCGACTTCCATTCCACCTCGCTTGTCAAGGTGGTCAATTCCCTCAAAGCATACCAGCCCTCCCTCCCATCCTATTACTTTGTGCTTTTTCCTTCACTGTGTGGCACAAACAATATCACAAAGGCTAGGGGCTTACAGTTCTGTCTATACCTGATATCAAATCATTTCCTTCATCTTCGAGATACCTACATTCAATCATAATTCAATACGACCGCAGAAGCCATTTCAAAGCTGTTTTTTGATGTCAATGTGATTAGAATATGATTGGAAGAGCGTACAGTGTTTGCATCGTGATTGTATGTAACCACATAACCAGTTCAACTGGAAATGTACTATTGTATGTAACGTTTACAGGATTGATGTGAAACTGCAAATGGTGTATACTGTAATGGAGTTCAAAAGAGACGAATGAGGAAAATGCAGATGTCACTTGACACTTTTGATAAAAAAAGATATATATATATATTATATAAATATATATATATTTATATATATAAAAAATATATATATATATATATATATATATATATATATATATATATATATATATATATATATATATATTTTTTTTTTTGGACTGCAATATTTAGTCCTTGCTTATAGTACTCTTATTGCTGTTTCTTAAACACTTAATCACTTACTTACTTACTTACTTACATACCTACTTACTTACTCACTCTTACTCACTCACTCACTCACTCCCTCCCAAGGCTTTTTATATCGAAGTTGATATTTAGCCACACTATGTTAGTGTTTCGTAGCATCTGATTTGGTGTGTCGTTGGCCCAACACTCATCCCCCAACCTGGAGGTTCAGGACTTACACACATACACTATGGACAACTTAATTTACCAACTTACAGCGCATGTCTTTAAACTTGTGGGGGAAACCAGAGCAAACATGGGGAGAACATGCAAACTCCACACAGAAATGCCAACTGACCCAGCCAGGGCTTGAACAAGTGACCTTCTTGCTGTGCGGTGACAGCGATACCCACTGTGCCACCGTACCACCCTCCTAAACAAACACACCTGAACGGGAGACATCCAAAATATGTACTGTTGATGTGCCTCCAGGAACATGGTTGGAAAAGGTTAAAACATCAAAATAATAATAATAAAATAATAA
>CAIGQQ010033975.1:5235095-5247292 GCA_903798035.1 Danio albolineatus | reverse complement strand
AATAATAATAATAATAATAATAATAATAATAATAATAATAATAATAATAATAATATTAATAATAATAATGCATTTTATTTGCAATACGCTTTTCTTAGACTCAAAGCGCTACAAGGCAAAATACTAACAGTACAAGGTAAAATACTAACAATAGCAATAACTGTACAACAATAAACGATAAAAAATATGAACTGTAAGATAGAATGAAATAGTTAAAAAGAATAATCATCCTAAGTTAAAAGCAATGCTAAAAAGGTGAGTCTTAGGAAGTTTCTTAAGTCCAGAGAAGTGTCATTTCTAATGCTGATGGGAAATTTACTTAGATTAGCGATTTGGACATCTTTAAAGGCAATTTTTATCTTCAGATTCCAGATTTTTTAATATTTGTATCTTGGCAAAATATTGTCTTATTCTTTATTAAATTATTTATTTAACTTTTGGTTAATGTATATAAATCTCAATATAAAATATATATATATATTTAACCCTTGTGTGGTTTTCGTGTTGCAGGGTCACATGTAAGCCTCTGCTGTCCCCTAGAATGTGTCTGTGAAGTTTCAGCTCAAAATACCCCACAAATAATTTATAACAACCTTCTGTGAATGTCTCTTGTTGACATGCTGTTCTCAGTTCAGTGAACTCTATTTATTTTATAGTGGAATTGGTGCAAGTAACACAGAATTTATTACCTTAACTAGTTGTTTGTCTCTGTCTAATCTCTTGTTTTAAAATATTGCATACAACTTGCACAAGATAATAACGCTTCTTTTAAAGAGTTTTTCTTTTAAAGTGCTGTTTTGTGGCATTTTTTGGTTGTTGTTTATGTAGAGAATAAGGAGAAGCATACTGTATGTGGTGTGTGTAAAAAAACTACTTACAGTATCAACAAATTATGACTCAAATGTCATTTTACTTGCTTTTCATTGAAAAACAAAACAAGACAGATGACTTAAATAATGTTCACGGTCAATGTTTACCTCATAAATAATTCCAATACACATATTCAACTCCCTGCTTATTTATCAAAAACATAACTACGCATTTCCGTATCTGGATTTCTAATACACTAAAACAGTTGTATGATCCGTTGAATGTCTTTGCTCCTCATTTGAAAGTCTGATAATTGCGTAAATGTAAAAAAAAGCTATTTTTATGGTGGCATTAATATTAGCAACTAAAATGATGCTATTCTGTATATTTCAATCCTAGAAAGTGAAACATTACAGAAGCTTGGATGATTTAAATGTTTAAAGGACTTCATTTCAGTTCAATAGATATATGCCACTTGTGCAGGCGTATTCTCTGGAAGCCCACATTCTCTCCTTTTCTTTGAATCTGGCTTCATCTGAACTTAAAGCCTTCATCAAAGTCTTTTCTTCTGATGTTGCTGGAGGTCAGCAAATAGGGTGGTATTGGCATTATTATAGAGACTTTCTCCACGGTCTTTGTTTCTGTCAACAAGGGCCTTTAGAGACTGCACTCTTTTCCTCGCACGCTCACTCCCTCACTGCAATCTCTTTGGAGACAAATGACCAAGGCTAAAGTTGAGGGTTTATCTTGGTATTCTTTTCTTCTCAGCAGCATCCATTTATTCGCATGGGCTGCTGAATTAAGACGGTGTTACCGCATCATGTACTCCACGCCATGCTGTTTCATCTTATTCATGTGGTTCTGTTTTAACTTGTTCCCTGCCAATGTGTTTTTTAAAGGCGTTGCCAGTCATCACCAGCATTTTTGATGTTTTTTTTCTATACATAAATTAGACTCCCCTAGAATGTATGACCATTTTATATATCAAAATAAAAAAATCAAGCCTCTTCTTTTCAAAAAAAAAAAAAAAAAAAAAAGCATTTTATTCTGTCTTCATGTGTTCATATTTTATTAGCACTTGAACTCAGATACAGTAGGTGCAGAAAAAATGCAGTTTTTGGTAACATTTTTGCAAAAAAAATTGAGAAATGCATTTTTTTTTGTACGGTACAAAACATTCATACATCACTATATATTTTAGCTGCTGTGATGGAAGTGCAGTGATCGCTCATGCCCCCATTCATCATTTACCTCCTCACATGTTGTAGTGCTGCTGACTAGCACATGTGCATCTTCCTCTGCTTGTAAACTCATAAACCATCACACCTGCGATCGGTTCATGAGTTTGACCAGATTAGCGAGTGCTGAGTCTGATCATTAGGATCAAGTAAATTAGAAATTCCAAGAGTTCGTTGAATCCACCTTCAGATACTGCGCCCCCGCTGCTGGAATCAGCTTCCAGAAGTGATTAGATGTGCTCCAACATTAGACACATTCGAATCAAGATTTAAAACTCATCTGTTTAGAGTAGCTGTGCCTTTGCTGAATGAGCACTGTGCCGCGTCCGACAGATTGCACTATCGTGTCTTTTTTATTTGTCATTTTTTATAACCTGTTTAACACATTTTAATCTGTTTTTATCATTTTTAATTATTTTGATCATTTTTATTTTCTTGTTTCTTCTTGTTTATGTAAAGCACTTTGAATTAATATTGTGTATGAAATGTGCTATAGAAATTAACTTGCCTTGGCTAGCCTTGCCCTGAGTGAGTCATGAAATGTGATTATCAATACTGATCTCTAACTAATTGATTGGAGCATCCCTACTATATACATATACTGTACATATACATATACATAGAACTGTGTGTGTGTGTGTATTATGTACATACTTATCTTGAAAATGCACTGCTTTGAAAAGTGGTGATTTAACATGAACACAGGGTTTTTTTTTTTGGATAAAAACTTTATAGAAATTTTGTTGCAAAATTTTTCGATTAACAGAGCAAGGAAATTAAAATTTTCCACAATATTTCATGATATTTTTTACTTCTGGAGAGAGTGTTATTTGTTTTATTTCAGCTACAATAAAAGCAGTTTTTTTACATTTTAAGGTCAATTTTTTTAGCTCCCTTTATAAATATTTACATTATACAATGACTTGACTAATTACTCTAACTTGCCTACACTCTCAGAAATAAAGGTACAAGAGCTGTCACGGGGGTGGTACCTTTATGAAAGGGATACATTTACTTAAAGAGTCCATATTAGCACCTCAAAGGTATATATAAGTACCTAAAAAATTCAAACGGTAAACATTTGTTCTTTTTAGGTATTAATATGGACCCTTTTGGTAAAAAAAAATGGTACCACCTCAGTGACAGCTCTTGTACCGTTTTACTGAGAGTGTATTTAACCTAGTTAAGTCTTTTAAATTGCACTTTAAGCTTAATATATCTAGTAAAATATAATGGACTGTCTTCATCAGAAAGATTAAAGAAGTCATTTTTAAAATTATGTTTAGAACTATGTTGAAAAAAAACTTCCATTAAATAGAAATTGGGGAAAATATATTGCTAATAATTCAGCAGGGCTAATAATTCTGACTTTAACTGTATATATTATGTATATACTGTATGGCAGGCCCAGACTAATAAGGATGTAAACAAAAGGAAAGCTGTATAACTGTATAACTAATTCAATCTGATCTACACTTTGTCTGATTTGGCTTGCAGGAGACCCGTAACTCATTCATGACATGCACTAGAGCAGTGGTTTTCAAACTGTGGTACGCCTACCACTGGTACACAAGCTTCCTTCTAGTGGTACATGGAGCAATCGCTGAATAATTAAAGTTAAAAAATGAACACACTTTAAATCCTTTGACGCGTACGATAACCGATGTGATCAGTAAAATGATTTTAATAGGTTAAGTGCCTGACAATAATAAACATTGTAAATTATAAGAATTAATTAGCCTTGTTTTTGAACTGTGCAGTGTTTCTAGCTGCTTCGTTAGGCCTACTACCCTACTGTACTTCAATATCGGTTATTACTGGTGGTTAGAGATGCGCGGTAGGCGGTTACACCCGCGGACTCCGTGGATAAACAGCGGATTGGGCGGATGACGTGACGCAAAATAATATTTTTATTATATTCGGGCGGTTGGCGGGCGGTTGTACCAAAACATTGTATAGTACAGTGCGTTTAATTTAGGTGATTTATTTATTTTTGTCCCTGTGCGCCGATCGGAATCTGAGTTCACTACTGATATTCTGAGAGCTTTATGGGGCGCTTCTCATTTCTTATTTGTGCATCCTCGTTTCCTTTTCTTGCTTTCTTTTCTCGTGTCTTAGCTCCACCCCTCCGGGATGCGAGGGAAGGACGCAAGGAAAAGACTCGAGGACCGAGGAATCAAATCAAGTGAAAAGACACGTGCTCGTATCGTTTAGCGTCACTTCAAAGCGTCGTCAATTAATGTTGGATTTGGCTTGCACGTTTGGATTAACTACATGTCTACATTAAAGTCATTCTCTATTCTCTAATAATCAATAAAGAAACATTAATTTAATAATAAAAAGGAATAAGTCATTCAAATAAAGAGCCTAATCAGCAGATGGCGGGCGGGTGCGGTTTTAAAAATTGGTCAAAAATGTTGGTGCGGATGGATGGCGGACGGATGATGAGTTTTGTCATGCGGTTGCGGATAGAAAAAAAGCCCATCCGCTCATCTCTACTGGTGGTACTTGTAGAGACAATTTTTTTCTGAGGTGGTACTTGATGAAAAAAGCTTGAGAACCACTGCCCTAGATCTTCCTTCACCGTAACTAACCTAAAACACTGACTGCCACAAAAACTCTTCAATAGCAAAGAAGCATTGTCTCTTCATTGACAAGCTATCATGCCAGTGGCGGTGAAACAGTTAAGCATTTAGTTTTGGTGTTTCTTAAAAAAAGAGAACACATGTACGTCACCGCATCTTGCTTGTCAAACAGCCATTAAGGCGTGCTAAAATAAAGAGGAAAGCCAAGAGAAAAGCTCCCAAAATCTGGTATTTGTTCACTCAGGAGAAAATCAAAATTCGCAAAGCATCAAGCATGCAGTCAGAGAGTGGAAACAACTGTGTGTTATTGCTTTTATGTAGAGTGCCTCTTAAAGGTGCTCCCTGAGCCGGAAGAGTTCATTTACTAGATAGATCTTGACAATGGACTCTTTTGTTTTTGAGCATTAGTGTGCTCTACTACAAAGCAGTAAAGGCCTAATAATGTCTAAAAAGGGACTCGGGCACTGATTCACTCCGAGCATTACCTGTCTCCTCATCTCAGCGGCAGACACTTAGCCAACTGAGAGCCAGATCAGTGGAGCTTTCAAACCGGACACAGTGACCAGACGACTTACAGGGCCACCGTAATGAGAACTGTAACAATGGGAGCTGTTTGCTCACTTTCCGTGTAGATGGATGACCCAGTAATGTCATCTGTTCACAAGAACATTTATCTTGATGTAAAGATCACATGCGCACACATAAACAGATCTAGCCTTTACAATATCAGCTTGTTTTGGGAATCAGTGACATATGAAAATAAATCAAGCTCTTTTTTCAGTTTTTTTAACATTGCAGTGTTAGTTCATCCAAAGAAAGAGAAAATTATGCTCATAATTACTCACCTTCATGTTGTTGCAATCCCCAAAATAAAATTGAAAAGTTATTACTATATTTAATATTCAGATATGAATCAGATATTAATATATTTCTGAAGTCTTGTATGTTAATCTTAATTTGATTAAAATATTATAAAAAATTTTGGGGTAAAATATATATTTTTAAGTGCTTTCTATTACAGCTGAATGCTTAAAATCATTTTTAAGCCTTCAGTATCACATGATCCTGCAGAAATAATTTTGGTATACTGATTTGATTGTAATATTATTATTATTTCATCTATTTATTTTTATTTATTTATTTATTTTTCGGCTTAGTCTCTTTATTAATCAGAGTTTTTCACAGCGGAATGAACCGCCAACTTATCCAGCATATGTTTAATGCAGCAGATGCCCTTACAGTTGCAATCCAACACTGGGAAACACCCATACCCACTCTTTTACACTCACATACACTACTGCCAATTTAGCTTATTCAATTCACCCATAGCGCATGTCTTTGGACTGTGGGGGAAACCGGAGCACTCGAAGGAAACCCATGCAAACATTGGGAGAACATGCAAACTCCACGCAGAAATGCCATCTGACCCAGCCAAGGCTCAAATGAGCAACCTTCTTGCTGTGAGGTGAACATGCTCCCCATTGAGCCACCTTGATGCCGCTATTATTATTATTAATATTATTATTATTATTATTAATTATAATTAATAATATTGAAAATATAATAGTTAATCGCATTAATTTGAAAAGTAATTTTTACTCTCACCAGGGATCAATTTATTTTTATTTTATGATCCATTATCATATTGATTTAATGCATGCTATTAACCCTCTGGGGTCTAAGGGGGTTTTGGGGACAGTATATCATACCCACGGCTATCATGTAGTTTTATTTATTTCAGCACAAACTGGACTACAATGATATTCAAGAAAGTTGGATATATATGCTTGCATTAAAACAATAATAAAGATTATGCATGAATATTATGTATTAGGGAATTAAAAGTCACAGAAACAAAGCCAAAAACACATGAGACCTTTGTGGGCTACAATATTTACTACAAAATCATTTCTGAAGCAGGAATACAAACTTTAAAATTTTATAAAACATTTTTTTGTCACAAGGGGAGTACACACAAAAAAAACAATTCTGCTAAATTGTTGCAAACAATTGATCTGGGTTGACTTCAAACAAACAAATTTAATTTAGTAACGTTCAACTTCATTTGTTTGTTTATATTTGACCCAAATCATTTGTTTACAACCACTCAACTTTAAAAAAAAATGTAGTAAATCTAAGCAATCATCTTTGAATATTTTTTTTCAGTGTATGCAGGGGGAGATGTAATGGGCCAAGCATATTTAGTAGATTCATGCCTTGGGAGACAAAATAACCTCCCCTACTAATGCTAATGTTGGGTAAGATGGTGGAGGGCTTGGAGTGCAGAAATACAAAAAGATTCAAAGATTTACTCGACATCTGCTGCGTAAAACAAATGCTGGATAAGTTGTCGGTTCATTCCGCTGTGGCGACCCCAGATTAATAAAGGGACTAAGCCGACAAAAAAAATGAATGAATGAATGAATCACTATTTTGAAGTATTAAAATTTGCACAGTGTACTTTTGTTACACAGACTAAAACACAGCTAAGTCGGCACCAATAGCCTAGTGGCCTAGTGGTTAGTGCGTCAACACAGCACCGAGGTGCTTGTGGTACTAAAATTTGAAACCAAAAGTACACTCTGCAAATTTTAATACTTCAAAACGGTTTTGAAGCACCGAGGTGCTTGTGGTGACCCGAGTTCGATTCCTGCTTCAAAGTCCTTTGCTGTTCCTTCCCCTATCTCTGCTCCCCACACTTTCCTGTCTATACTCTCTACTGTCTTATCCATTAAAGGTAAAAACCCCTAAAAAATTATTATATATATAAAAAAAAAACATGACCAAAAGCCAAACTCCACAAAATTCTGGAAAAATCTATTTGTGGTTATATTCATTCATTCATTTTCCTTCAGCTTAGTCAGTTTATTAGGTGTATCCACAGCTGAATGTACCGCCAACAATTCCAGCATATGTTTTACACAGCGGATGGCTTTCCAGCTGCAACCCAGTACTGGGAAACACCCATACACTCTTGCATTCACACACACACACTAATACACCACGGCTAAATTAGTTTATCCAATTCACCTACAGCATATGTTTTTGGACTGTGAGGGAAACCAGAGCACCCGGATGAAACTCATTTTTATATTTTACTTGACCATTTTTTACAGTGTGTCATAAAGAAACAGTAGAGTGTGCATGTACACAGTTTGGAAACTGATATATAGATGTGTGCGAGAGCGTGTGAAATGTATACTGCACACCATAACAGGAAATTCAGTTTCTATCAAACAGTCCGCAACCTCTGCATAGTATGCTGTTTCATGCGATAATGGCCAGAGTGTGTTATTTAAGTGAGTTAGAGGAGAGAACAGATAGTAGATACCAAACACAGCACTCAGATGTGCTGCACATGATAGAGTTATAACGTCCATAGTGTCAAGGGTTCTCGGAACATGTTTTTCTTTTTGTAAAGACAGGCATCTGTTGCAGTGTACATGATGTACCTCATGAGTACACTAAAACACATTAAGACCATGCAATTTTCAAAAATGTTATTCGAACCTGAAGTCCTTTATCAAAAACCATTGCTGTTGCTGCATCATCGGTCTGCGCAACACACGTAGGCGAGGAGAAATCGAATTAGGCATCAGTTGGAATTTGTTCAGGGTATTGAACGTGCTGTAATGGTTTGGGGTGTTTTCAAGTTGTGATTTTTATAGGATCACCAACATCCTTGATTTACTGCTCTGCTGTCCGATGTTCACCCAGTTGGCAAAACCAAAAGCTTCAGTAATGGATGAGACTATAGTTTTAAGAAAATTGATCTATTTTTTTTCCTGAATGCAATATTCTTTTTAAGGACATGAACTCCTGGGGATGTCACTGAACGGTCAGCCCAGTCTATGGATCAGCCACTAGAAAATAGAAAGCAGTTGTTTTGCCATTTAAAGCTTCACGAGTGCCAATACCTTCATGCTTCTGACATCTCATAGACTCCATTATGTGCTTTATGGCTCCAGCTATTGAGGCTAAAGGTTATTGAGGCTATTGATGTTTATTGACTGAGATTTTATGTAGTTCCTAATGAAACTCCGACCTGCCAATCACAAAACTCACCGTCCGAGAATAGTGCTTGTGTTATTCCGACATGGATCCCTTACATTAAATTCACAATTTCTATGAAATCTGTTTCATTTTTTGCTAGAATTTAAGGTTTACATTTTAATTATCTGGATTTTTTAGACATCATTTGATAACACTTTAAGTTCAAATTCATGAGTTTAACTCATTATTATCTGTCTATTATTAATATATTACCTGTTCATTAGTAAAGTATGATCTTATCCTGCATCCTTAATCCTACCCCAAACTAAACCCAACTTCTACCTCGTTAAATATTATTAAACAGCTAACGTGCAGTTTATTTAGCAAATATTGTTTGTAAATGAGGCGTCACGGTGGCGCAGTTGGTAGCACGATCACCTCACAGCAAGAAGGTCGCTGATTCGAGTCTCGGCTGGGTCAGTAGGCATTTCTGTGTGGAGTTTGCATGTTCGCCCCTTGTTCGCATGGGTTTCCTTCAGGTGCTCCAGTTTCCCCCACAGTCCAATGACGTGATATGGATAGATTGGGTAAGCTAAATTTTTTGTAGTGGATCTGTGTGAATGAGTGTGTATAGGTGTTTCCCAGTAATGGGTTGCAGCTGGAAAGGCATCTGCTGTGTAAAACAAATGCTGGATAAATTGGCAGTTCATTCCGCTGTGGCGACCCCTGATTAATAAATGGACTAAGCCGAAAAGAAAATGAATGAATGAATGTTAGTAAATGGTTTGTGAATTGTTCACGGTTTAATACCATGAATTGTGACCTAAACTAAAGTGTTACTCATCATTTTAACAATATAAACACTGTTTAATAATCAAAAATCATGTCAAATTAATAGAACTAACGAATTTATTCAATTTAGCGACAATTTATAAAAGATGTCACTATAATTTCATTTATGTAGTAAATTAAAGCCTTAAAAATGCCTTAAATCAGAGCAGCAGGTCTTAGATTCATATGATCATGGCATTTATTTTGGAAGATTTCTTTCCTGGTGAATTTCATACATGAATTTCCTGCATAATTTCTGCAGTGAGGATAATCCTTGTCATCATTAGCACCTTTAGTGTTCACTGTGCTTGAAAACGAGCTGTGTTCTTCATTTCTTCAGTCTTTAACTTCATTCAGGATGTCATTCAGAGATATAATTGTGCCTTGAAATGACAGATTTCCTTATTTATTTTCTTAAGTCTGTGGGATGGACTGTGTATATAATACAATGATAATGTATAGTCCTATAATGTGCACACTTAACAATAGGCAGGCTAGATGATGACTTTCAGTTCCATGATGCACACACTCAATAATATTTCTAACTCCTTTTCTGTATGTATAATATGTATGGAGCACACAAAGGGTTGTATTTGTAGGAACTGGTTAGACAGCATCAGAGAAGTGTATACGAGTTTGATCACAAGGTAAATTATTTCCACACTCCTTAACATACTTTATGTAAAATAAATGTAAATGTTGGATCAGTTTGTCTTTTATTTTATGTTGCTTTTTCGGTGCTACATGTTACATGTAATTGTCAATTTGCTTATTGTTTTCCCTTCAAATTTTTTTTACCCTCATTTTTGTCTCCTAAAAAGTTGGTCTTAAAAAAAAAAAAGGTTTTTAAGAATTCTTAAATCTGCCCTCTTAAAAACCTGCCTATAATATTGATTTATTCGCTCGTTTGCTTGTTCGTTCATTAGTTAGTTAGTTCGTTAGTTAGTTAGTTTGTTTGTTCGTTCGTTGGTTGGTTGGTTGGTTGGTTGGTTCGTTCGTTCGTTCATTTATTTATATACTTGCCTATTCACCTATTTATTTATTTACTTATTCATTCATTCATTTTCTTTTTTCGGCTTAGTCCCTTTATTAATCTGGGGTTGCCACAGCGGAATGAACCGCCAACTTATCCAGCATTTGTTTTACGCAGCGGACGCCCTTCCAGCCACAACCCATCTCTGGGAAACACATCCATACATTCTCATTCACACACATACACTACGGACAATTTAGCTTACCCAATTCACCTGTACCGCATGTCTTTGGACTGTGGGGGAAACCGGAGCACCCGGAGGAAACCCACGCAACCACGGGGAGAACATGCAAACTCCACACAGAAATGCCAACTGGCCCAGCCGGGGATCGAACCAGCGACCTTCTTGCTGTGAGGCGAACGTGCTATCCACTCGGCCACCGTGGCGCCTATTTACTTATTTATTTGCATATTTATTTTTTTTACATATTTATTTAAATATTTACCTATTCACCTATTTATTTATTTATTTACTTATTTATTTGCATATTTGTTTATTTATTCACATATTTATCATTTATTTATTTACATATTTATTTATATATTTACATATTCACCTATTTATTTATTTATTTACTTATTCATTTATTTGCAAATTAATTTTGCATATTTATTTATTTACATATTTATTTATATATTTTCCTATTCACCTATTTATTTGCATATTTATTTATTTATTTACCTATTTACCTATTTATTTATTTGCTTATTTATTTATTTATTTATTTATTTGCATATTATTTATGTACTCAGTTATTGATATATTTCTCTATTTATTTATTTATTTATTTATTTATTTATTTATTTATTTATTTACAGATTTATATATTTATTTTTTAAAAATCTATGTGTTATTTTTTCATCTTAAATTAATAACCACACATTAAATTTGATGTGTTGTCATGACGATACTTTTTTTTATGTGCACATGATATGATAAAAGCTTTTTTGTCTGTAAAATGTTGAGAATTCTCAGATAAGCTATGTAAATAAAATGTATATAGTTAAAAATTTTACGTTAGAATATTTATTATTATCCCAGACTTACAGTATGTAAGCTGTGCTACAGAATGACAACACAGACGTTAAAAAAAAAGAGCCGTTGTAAATCATGCCCGTACATCAAATCATTCTTTATGGCCACAAGCATGAAATGTCGTCACGATGCCTGTGGCCATGTTCACACATTATGCTGGTGCAGTCTTTGTTGCAGAGTCTGAAGATGCAAAACAGAGAGATATTGATTCCAGCTGGCCTCAGTCATGTCTGATTTAATACTTTGCTGTTAGGCATATGGTCCATTGAACTATATAATAGCAGCATTGCAGGTGGGCAGAGAGGGTAAATTATGACTGTAGTTTCTCATTGCTTCAAAACTTGGAATAAGGAAGAAGGCAGTGGCATTATTCGAGACATGCTTTATGTACGCCCCAAATCAGCTGAATAAATAAGGGTAAATAACACCGTGGGCTTCAAAAGTTCAGGGGCCGCATTAAAATTCTGGAATCTGATTTAGACGTGAAGATAAACAATCTTTTACGATGTGGGAAAGAAGTAACATAAAGAAAGTTATATACAATGAGAAGATATAAGCCTTTTGAAGTTCCTTTTTATTCTGTGGGAATCAAAATAATTTATTTGAAATATCTTCTTGGTTAATTCTGACATTATATTATATTATATTATATTATATTATATTATATTATA
>CAIGQQ010033975.1:5195376-5234995 GCA_903798035.1 Danio albolineatus | reverse complement strand
TATATTATATTATATTATATTATATTATATTATATTATATTATATTATATTATATTATATTATATTATATTATATTATATTATATTATATTATATTATATTATATTATATTATATTATATTATTTTAGGGACATAGACATCTTTAAAGGTCCTGTGCAGTGCTTTGAAATGTGCATTTTTATTTGATGTGTGATGTAATTTCAACTGAAACATGAAGAGAAGGTGGGACATAGTGTAGCTCCTCCCCTTTGAAAAAAAAAAAAAAAACAGCCAGTAGTGTTTTGCTTTATCACCACTCTTTCCGTGAGAGTAGTTGAGCTCAATTGCATCAAATGCAAAGCAAATGAGAAGCGTCTTGAATGGGGGCGGGACATGTCATACACTAGAGAGCATTTGATTGGTTGTGATTTGATGAGAAACTATAGTATGGGTTGACGTGAATCAAACTTTTGATCCATGGTGAAACTGTTGATCCGAAAGTGACAAACTACAAGCTTTACATGTTTATATCAGTTTTATATTTTCTAAACGTGAATATTGTCATTGTTTTGGAGCACACTAGCTTATAGATATCTTAAAAACAAACAATACTAATACATCTAAAAAACATACAATTTTTTATTTCATAAGACCTTTAAATTTAAAAATAAGGACTTCCTTTTTTCCGTTTACAAATCTCTGCCATATACAGTAAATAATAAATCCCCCATGATGCAACCGCAACTCACTCTTTATTTTTTATTCAAGTTTTTATTGATTTCATGCGGTACATGACAAAGTAATATAAACACATAACAGGTTAATACAAGTAAGCCTATAGGATGTAAGACCAGAACATATAAAATGGTTAAAATGAGCAAAAATTCTGAATTAGGAGGAAAGGAAAACCAAGTAATTAAATGTATGGTGTAAGTTACATAAAAAAAAAGAAATAAGTAAATAATAATAATGATCACAACTCACTCTTAACATTTAAGATCATCATTTTGACCATTTTTTATTTTTCCGATTTAATAACTTTGTTGAAATAAAAACACACAATTCTGTGACTTTGACTAAATATGTGTGAATTTCCTTCTAACATTATTATTTTATTAAATCACAAAACAGTTAATTCTACCTAGAACTACCGTATTGATCAAAAATCACCATATGCATTTCAGTTACTACAGTAGGTGCGTCCCAAATCGCATACTTCTGCTCTATTCTACGCCATTTTGTATAGTATAGAGTAAGTACGTTCACACTGAAAACTCTTAAAATAATAAGTGCACTTTAATTCACCGGATGATGCACTCATTCAACTGAAAAAATAAAGTGTGGAATGATGGACACTTCACATACTCAATGACCACAGCTTTGCTCATTTAGCTGAAGGGGCTGAGCTGTCGGGCGCACATGTTGGATACCTTTATTAATGTTGGATTGTGAAAGCAAAATTCACCTACAGGAGTGATTATAGCGCCTCCTGGTGGTGAATGCGGTTATACTTATGGCAGGTATTATTTGGTAGTTTGGTCATTTATTTCACTAATTTGGCAACCGTCAAACGTCATCAGGGAGACACTTTGAATTTCAGCTTAGTAAAAAAAATAAAATAGTGTTCCATTTGACACGAAACTACACATATACTATGCTGTTGAGTGTATAAGTGCGTACGTACATAGTGCATATGGTGTGCCATTTGGGACGCAGCTAGTACTTTTCACAGTGACTTTAAATATGTGTGCCTCTGTTGCCTAGCAACTTCCCACTATCAAAAATGTAATTTTCTGTTGGCGAAATTATAACTTTACTTCAGATACATAATTCAAACAGCATATTCAGCTTTCTCGCCATGCTTGAGAAAGTCAAAATGAAAGTGAGTCAGTTGGTCTAGCCCAGGGGTGCTCAACCCTGTTCCTGGAGAGCCACCCTCCTGCAGATTTCAGTTGCAACTCTGATCAAACACACCTGAACCAATTAATTAGGACCTGAACAGCACTTGATAATTACAGGCAGGTGTGTTTGATATGGGTTGCAACTGAAATCTGCAGGAGTGTGGCTCTCCAGGAACAGGGTTGCGCACCCCTGGTCTAGCCTAACTATATATTTATAAGCTGTATTACCAAAAAAGATGGTATTTTAGGGTGATGACTTGATTAAAAATGATGACCTACAATCAAAGCTTAATTATAATATCTTAATAGGTGCTTTGAATGTAAATATGACGTGACGATATAACATCTTATATGAGACTGGTTAGAGTGACTGCTATGGTAATTCTAGTGGTTAAAGAATTCTGGTAGTTCCAGCGTTAAAGGGAATGGGAGATTTAATGCATGTCACGCCCAAAACACACCTATTACATTTTAAAAGAATAAGGACAACCTTTTTAGACCATGCGCTTGGTGCACAGATAATTTTTCTCATCCTTAAAATAGCACAAATACATTCAGACCAGCCCTGAAGTGCACCTAGTGTCATTTAGACCACACACTTACTGCACAGTATGTTGTTAACCCTAAACAGGGAACTTCTTCACTGTGTTGCCTGCAGCTTTAAATTGTGCCCTTTACATATCAATGGATTCTGACTGGCTGTCAATATTTTACCATTTATTAGCTGTAATGTAGGGCGCCACGGTGGCGTAGTGAGTAGCACGTTCGCCTCACAGCAAGAAGGTCGCTGGTTCGATACCCGGCTAGGCCAGTTGGCATTTCTGTGTGGAGTTTGCATGCTCTCCCCGTGGTTGCGTGGGTTTCCTCCAGGTGCTCCGGTTTCCCCCACAGTCCAAAGATATGCGGTACAGGTCAATTGGGTAAGCTAAATTGTCCATAGTGTATGTGTGTGAATGAGTGTGTATGGATGTGTTTCCCAGAGATGGGTTGTGGCTGGAAGGGCATCCGCTGCGTAAAACAAATGCTGGATAAGTTGGCGGTTCATTCCGCTGTGGCGACCCCGGATTAATAAAGGGACTAAGCCGAAAAGAAAATGAATGAATGATAGCTGTAATGTAATGTGTACTTATAAAGCGCATTTATAGTGTATGGCCATACACCCAAAGTGCTTCACAATCATGAGGAGGGAGTCTCTCCATACCACTATCAATGTGTAGCATCCACTTGGATGCAACGGCAGCCACAGGACAACAGCGCCAGTGCGCTCGCCACACACCAGCAGTGGAGAGACAGTGATAGAACCAATTCAGTTGATGGGGATCATTGGGAGGCTATGATGGTTAGGGGTCGAGAGGGAATTTGGCCAGGACACCGGGGTACAACCCTACTCTTTACGAGAAGTGCCATGGGATTTCTAATGACCACAGTGAGTCAGGACCTCGGTTTATTGTCTCATCCAAAAGATGGTGCCCACTGACAGTATAGCGTCCCCTTCACTTCTACTGGAGCATTAGGACTCACACAGACCACAGGTTGAGCGCCCCCTGCTGGCCTCACTAACACCACTTTCAGCTGAGAAAAAAAAACTAATTTTGAAAGTGATCCCAAGGATATCATTTCTCTACATCTTTGTTGTTATCTTAAGTTATCATCCTTGGTGTGAACTGCTCTTTAGTCTACTCAATCTGCACAATCACAGATCTAAGATTACGTATGTGCCACATTACCCAAGTCACATTAACCAGGCTTGTTTTTTTTTTTGTAAATTAATGTATCAGCTTCCGTGAGCTATAAAGTGTTCTTGAATGGATAGTTGTTTCGTTATTGCATTCCGCTGCTCTAATGCAATAGATACCTCAATCTAAGCCTGCACAGTGTATTTGCTGGGATTTATGAGTCTGGAGTAATGGCACACAATGGAATGAACAATAGAGTGCATTCCCTTCAGGCTGTTGCTTTTTTCTCTTGTTTTAATTATTCATATTCCCTCTGATATATGTTAACATAAAAAGCTTGGTTAAATCATGGGAGTGAAACAAGCTAACTGATTGATCCCAGGGCTTTTCTAGTAAGAAAAGACAGGGCAGAAGTGTGATATTGCAAAAAATAATATATATAATAAAACCATACATGATCATTATAAGACAAGGGCTGATTAAAAAGCTTCACCCTGTTTTTAAATGAAAGATTTTAGCATTAGTCTGTTAGTGTTTTCCAATCTTCTGACTTTTTTTCTGTATTTAGGATGACACATACTATGTAGAACATTTTGATGAGCTTAAATAATTAGTTTTGTCTGGATTGTTTTGTATCTCTATTGCTGATGTTTTTTTCATAAATTGTCTCTTCTGGGGAAAAGTGCTCTAAATTACAGTGTTTTCTTTTTTAATTCTGAAGAAATGTTATTTTTTTAGAGAGTCACCTTTATTGAATCAAACTATACGTTATTATATTGGTATTTAATATTAATATTTTATTTAAAAACATACAGGCTAAATCCAGTACATCCAAAGAAATGTATAATTTTATTTAAGTCTCTAAATGTTTCCATATCTGTAAATGCATTCAATATTAGGATCATTTATTTTTATATTTGTTATTTTATTTATTTATTTTTGCAGTTTTGGGGGATTTTGATGGGTTTTTTTTTTTGTTTTTTTTTTTTCTTTTTTCTTTTCTTTTCTTTTCCTTTCTTTTCTTTTTTCTTTTCTTTTCTTTTTTCTTTTCTTTTTTAAATAAAAATTTTACTTAAACATTTAACCACTAAATCCAATACATTTTCTATGTTCAGTGGTCTTAATGTTTTCATGACTACATATCGTTAATAATATCTTAGGAAAAAGTAAATAAAGCATGAGTAAATAATAATAATAATAAAAAAAAAATATATATATATATATATATATATATATATATATATATATATATATATATATATATATATTTATTTACATCAAATATTTTGATCAAACAGTTTTATGTGGATTTTTATGTTTATTTATTTATTTATTTATTTATTTATTTATTTATTTATTTATTTATTTATTTATTTATTTATTTATTTATTTATTTATGCATTTATTTATGCATTTATTTATGCATTTATTTATGCATTTATTTATGCATTTATTTATTTATGCATTTATCTATTCATCCAATTAAAGGATTTTGAAATATTAAGAAATATTTTCAAATATTAAGTAAGACACAAACATGTCAATTATATCCAGTACATTTTTTTAGTCTTCGATTATTTTTTCATAGCTGCATATATTTGATAATATCTCATTAAAAACAATATTTATTAGTAAATAATAATCATATTTTAAAATAATACTCTTTAATTCTGTCAGTTACTTTCTGTGGTTAGATTTTTCTGATTTGTCAGTATTTTTAACTAAACCGTTGTGATGAGCTTAAAACAATTAGTTGTGTCTGTATTGTTTTGCTTCTCTCTTGCTGATGTTCAGCATTTTCCATATGCATCATTGAACCGAGGGCACCTTCATTCTGAGACGAGGTGGACGTTAGAAATGCATTTAGGGTAAATGAGACACTGAAATGCATGGATCGATTGCACTTGGAGACGGTTTCCGAGCTGCTCGCTCTTTAGGCCAATGGCTCAGAAGGATGAGGTTGCCGTGCGCAAGACAAAGCCTTAATGGATCTGAGAGTGGGCGTGTGGAGAACTGAATTCAGATTTAACCCAAAAGAGGACTACATAACCTAGAAACAGATGTTGAAGCGTAGATAGCATTGTTTTTCAAAAATTCCCCCTTGTAAGAAATTCTTACGTTTCCTCCGCTCTTTGAAATAAAGCAGCATTTTGACTGCAAATCAATATTTTCCACCCCAAACATGCTTCTTGTTTTTTTTTATTTTTTATCATGCCTTTGTCGTTCATAAAACGAGCTTAGGTGCTTGAAGGTGAGCTTAGCCATCTGTGAGCCTTGGTGAAATTTAATCAGAGCAAATACGGCATTTCTAGCTTTGCGCTTTGACCAGAGGATCGGTGTGATGTGTTTGTATGATTAAGTCATATCGGCTTTTAATAATAAGAGTAAATAAAAGTATGTTAATAGTAGTTTCACCGGTTTACAATTTGTGTTTATGCTTAAGTAAATGAGATTTTGGTGTTATTTTTATTTTTTATTTTTTGCAAATGTTGTCATTTGGTGCAAAATACCAAAACATACTGAAAACCTTTTTCACCCTTATAATGTTAAGCAATACTAATGTTTTAGTATTCACCAATAAATTAAAATGTCTGATTAGTTTACTACAGGTCATCCAAGTTGTAGGTGACTTTTTGCAATTTGTGTTTATGCCTAATTTCCCAGAGATGGGTTGCAGCTGGAAGGGCATCCGCTGCGTAAAACAAATGCTGGACAAGTTGGCGGTTCATTCCGCTGTGGCAACCCCAGATTAATAAAGGGACTAAGCCGAAAAGAAAATGAATGAATGAATGTTTATGCTTAGGTAAATGGCATTTAGGTATTATTATTATTATGATTACTATGATCATTATTATTATAAATATTATTATTATTATTATTATTATTATTCATTCATTCATTCATTTTCTTTTCGGCTTAGTCCCTTTATTAATCTGGGGTCGCCACAGCGGAATCAACCGCCAACTTATCCAGCATTTGTTTTACGCAGCGGATGCCCTTCCAGCCACAACCCATCCCTGGGAAACACATCCACACATTGTCATTCACACACATACATTACGGACAATTTAGCTTACCCAATTCACCTGTACCGCATGTCTTTGGACTGTGGGGGAAACCGGAGCACCCGGAGGAAACCCACGCAACCACGGGGAGAACATGCAAACTCCACACAGAAATGCCAACTGACCCAGCCGGGGATCGAACCAGCGACCTTCTTGCTGTGAGGCGAACGTGCTAACCACTCGGCCACCGTGGCGCCCTTATTATTATTACTATTATTATTATTATTATTATTATTATTATTGATTTATTTATTTATTTATTTATTTATTTATTTATTTATTTAGTCATTCATTCATTCATTCATTCATTCATTCATTCATTCATTTATTCATTTATTTATTTATTTATTTATTTATTTATTTATTTATTTATTTATTTATTTATTTATTTATTTATTTGCAAATGTTGTTAATGTTGAACATTACCAATGTTTAAAGGGATAGTTTACCCAGAAATTCAATTGTCCTATTAATTTATTACAAGTCATCCAAGTTAGGTGACTATTTAAAATTTGTTTGAGTACTTATGTAAAAGTAAATGTGATTTTGGTGTAAAAACTAATTAAAAAGAAGCCCTTTTCCCCCATTATTTGTTAACGTTGAGCAATACTAATGTTTAAAGGGCTAGTTCACCCATAAATAAAATGTTCTATTAGTTTACTACAGATCATCCAAGTTGTAGGTGACTTTATGCAATTGTGTTTATGCTTAAGTAAATGGGCAGATTATTCCACTGTGGCAACCCCTCATAAATAAGGGACTAAGCCGAAGTAAAATTAATGAATGGATGGATCGATCGATGAATGAATGAATGAATGAATGAATGCATGAATGCTTAGGTAAATATGATTATTATTATTTTTTTTTTCACAAATGTTGTCATTTGGTGCCAAATACCAAAAAGAAGCCTTTCCCCCATTATCTGTTAATGTTAAACAATACCAATGTTTAAATGGATGGTTCTCCCAGAAATGAAAATGTCCTCTTAATTTAATACAAGTCATCCAAGTTAGGTGACTATTAACAATTAGTTTTAATGCTTAAGAAAATGTGATATTATTATTATTATTTATTTTTATTTTTTCCAAAATGTTATTTGGAGCAAAATACCCCAAAAAAGCCCTTTTCCCACATTATTTGTTATTTTTTGCAATACTAATGTTTAAAGGGCTAGTTCACCCATAAATGAAAATGTCTTATTAGTTTACTACAGGTCATCCAAGTTGTTGGTGACTTTTTGCGATTGTGTTTATGCTTAAGTGACTGGGCGGATCATTCCACTGTGGCAACTCCTTATAGAAGGAAAATTAATTAATTAATTAAATATTGGATAAAGGATTTTGGTGTTGTTTTTATAAATATTGTCATTTGTATGTCATTTGTATTAAAATATTTTATTATCGGTCTGCAATGTGATTTTTTTTTTTTACCTAATCTGCCAACATTAAACTATTACACAGTGCCATTGATTGGTTTTGTGATTGTCATTGTGTGTGTGCCTGTGCGTGTGAGTATTTACTCCGTTATTGAGAAGAAAGTATGCACATATTTACATAATCATCTAAACACTTTTATTATAAATATGCATGTGGGTCAACAACATTTGAATGTGCAAATATATATACATAGAAAGCACATTAAATGCAAATAAGTGTCTACTTTAATGTTTCAAATAGCTTTTATAAAAGTGAAATGTCAAAATATGGATGCAATCTTTCAGCGTAAGAGATATGTTTGTGTAAAAATACTTATTCTGACCTGTAGGCCACTTATTAACACACATGAAAAGAATATCTGATCATCTCATCATATTATCGAGGGTAAAGCCTATATGTGACAGACAAGGTTCTCTCTTACAAAGTCTGAATGAAATCGGCCTTTTCAGCGTTTCCAAAAGGAGGATTTCATTTTTTAATTCTGAATGAAGGAGGAATCTATCTCAGTCTAATTATTATTTTTAATGTTTAGCCTACAAACTGTGAAACAGTCTAATTCAATCCAATCTTTTATTTCAAGACATAAAATCACACTAAATGAATTTAAGTGAATTGTTTTTATTCTGCGATAAATAATGTTTTACAATTGCATATCAAGCTGTCGGCATCTCCTCACTGTTGAAAATGGTGGTTTTCCGAATATCACCGCTTAGTTGCTTTTTCGATGTAATTTAGGCCTTTATTCAGCTGACAGCGCACACACAGCTAAGTAAATAGGGTAATTAGACCAAGCGTCGGACGTTTCTCCATGTTTCGCTGGTAATGTCTTTAAATAATTTAATTATTTAAAGACAGTAGTAAAGTAAATAATTATTTAGGCCTATTTAATTATTTATTTATTATTTATGGACAATAATTGAAACATAAAATTAGATAGTAAAATATAATCAACAACGAAAATGTAAATGAAAACGTAAATGAAAATGTAAATGTAAAAAAAAAAGAAAAAAAAAGCTTATTTAGTAACTGTCTTACTTTAAAATAAACACTGTACATCCCTCTATTTTTAGGCTAAAACACTGCTTTATATATTTATTTATTTAGGCCTATTTGTATGTATGTTTGTACCTACTTTCATTTTAGTTGTCGTTTATTCTAGTGGTCTTTTACTTCTTTAATTTAACTTTTTCCAAAATGAATCTTCATTTCATTTAACATGTTTACAATAATAATAAAGCTGTTAACAAGTTTTTTAATGACTAATGAAGCAATTATAATGTTTTGTCCTATTATTTCATATTCATTCATAAGTAGCAGGGTATTTACAGCTACTATAAATCCCGTCCCTTTGTGCCCTCTGGCGGCAAAGTCACAGACTGTGGTCATACCTAAAAACACGTTCTTACCCGGCAGCGATAGAAGGCGCGGCGGTAATGGCCATATTCAAGTAGTACCTACTGTATGTTTTTAGTTCTAAAGTTCAATTTCTAATGGTTTATTTTATTTTCAAGATCTGAGGTGTACTATCTGCTGCTGCTTTCAGTATTTGGCAATAAATGTCATGGAAAATGACATCCAAACTCACATTATCAGCATTTAACACTGAATAAAGCACATGAGGTGATACCTGAGGTGATCATTGTTATAGTTTTCTGTTGTTCAGTTGTGAGAAATAGAAGCCGTTTCTAATAGAGAAGTCTCTAGTTCAAAACATCTGTTTTACCGCCGTTCTTGACGCCGCCGCGGTGATATTTACGTGCTTCAACCACTTTTGGCCGCTGGGTGGCGCTTTAACTATAGATTTTCAGCTTTGCCTTTCCACAATAGGACAGTACTATTTGTGTACTGTACCTTATGTAATATGGTGTGTTCAATTATGTTATAATTTTGTTGGTTTGTTTTAGTTTTCTTAGCAATTTTCATAGCAATTAACATGATTATACTCTACTGTTTTAGAAAAGATACAGTCCATGGTGAGAAGTAGCCCTAGGCTGCGAAAATTAAGCAAATATAAGAATTAAGCTCTTTAGTCTTCAAAGTGCCCTATTAAATTGCGTTGGGGTGAAAAGAACGTTTTGATTTGTTTGACCATCATGCGCACAAGATATGAAAACCATGCACGGCACAGCACAAAATAATATTTAGGTTATCGAGCCGATGGAGCGCGTCACCTGATCGCAGTATAACTTTATCAATAATTATTTATTATAGGCTAGGTTAAAAATATTTCACCAACTGCCACTACATGTAAAACCTTCTTGTGCACTCAAAATAGGTTCCCTTTTGCTATTAGTGGCGGTTATGAAATTAAATAACTGGGCATATCCGCACGCAAAGTTAGCCGCATGTTCATTCTCTGTTCATTTCTCTTTCACACGCATTGCAGAGCGAACAGCCTGCTTAAAGAAAAAATCTGCTTGTTTAAAAGAGCACATTATTAGGCCTATTTGTATGTATGTTTGTACCTACCTTTAGTGGTTCATTCTAGTGGTCTTTCATTTCTTTAATTTAACTTTTTCCAAAACAAATCTTTATTTCATCTAACACGTTTACAATAATAATAAATCTGTTAACAAGTTTTTAATGATTAAGCAATTATAATGTTTTGTCCTATTATTTCATATTCATTCATAAGTAGCAGGGTATTTAACGTCACTGTATATTTCTGTCCTTTCGCTTCCCGTCCCTTTGTGCTCCCGCAAACTGCGGCCATACCTAAAAACACGTTCTTACGCGGTGGCGGTAAAAGGCGCAGTGGTAATGGCTATGTAGTACCTACTGTATATCAATTCAAGGTGTTGGTTAGGACAAAAACTCCTTTTAATATAGAAAATATTCCTTCTAATGGGTGCTGCTGCTTTTATTTAGAACACAGTTTAAATCACTCGCTCAAATAATTAAAAAGCCTAAAACCCCAGTTTCATCAGATCCACCATTTTAGATTTCAAGATATACCGGCATGGACTCTTGGAAATTTGATACTTGGACTCATGGAAATTTGATAGTATAGTAAATACTGTATATATACAGTGAAATATTGTATGACTTTATGGTCATAACAGCCCTGCTCAGTACGGCCGGCGTCCACAGAGGGTTGACGCTGTCAGCACAGATAAACAAAAACTGCATCATAAAGTGAAGCATGCACAGTGTCTTATGGGAAATCTGGGCAAATGCACACTGTACACAGCGAGAGTTCGTCAGGCCTGTGGGGACTCACAGGTTCCCTTTAGAGCGCCGTTTCATTTCATGTGGACAGATCCCAGCGCTGAACAGTGGCCAGGCTATTGGAGGTGGGAGGGGAAGGCTATTTCATGCGGGTCTGGAGCACTGTGAGTGATGAGGAGCTTGTAAATGATTCTCTTGTGCCTCATTCTCTCCACCAGCTTTTGCTCACAACCATCCGCCGAGCTTCTTCCAGCCCCCACACATTGGCTAATGGAGCCGAGTGGCTTTGTGAAGAGGAATAATCCACCAGTTTAAGGACGCTACTCTGCAATAATATAAATATTTATTAAAAACACAATAAGTATGATTTTTTTTCATTGTAATGTCATTTAAGGATCAATATTTAACTAGCGACATGCACAGTGTCAATGAGTTGACATGCTAATAGTGCCTTACACCTCAAATTTCCAGATTTATTTTGATAGATACTGTTGAAGTCCTAAATTATTAGCCCACCGTTTATATTTTTCCACCAATTTCTGTTTAATGGAAAGACTCATTTTCAACACATCTATAAATATAATAGTTTTAATTACTAATTTCTAGTTTGCCATGAAGACAAAATATTTGACTAGATATTTTTCAAGATGCTTGTAATTTAGCTTAAAGTGACATTTAAAGGCTTAACTAGGTTAATTAGGCAAGTTAGGGTAATTAGGCAAGGCATTATTTTAACCTTATTCTTCAATGCGCAAAGTGTGCTTGTTTTGGGATTGTTTTAGAACTTCCAATTCAGTCTATGGAAGAAATTACTAGGAATAATAAATGGCAGAAAATGGTTAAACTACTTGCTCTACAAACAAGTGTGTAGAATAATATAAGAAAATATCAGTTTGCAGCATAACGAGCTGTTTTTAACATCTAAAAATGAATGAAAGTGAATGAGACTGGAAGTCTCGAGCCAAAGAGATTCAAATGGCTGTGCCCACTCGCACGCGGAGAATATCGATGGTTTGTTCTGTAGAAAATCAAAAAATATATATTGCTTAAGGGCGATAATAATATAGATCTTAAAATGTCTTATAATATAGACCTTTAAAAAAATTAAAACTGCTTTTATTCCAGCTGAAAAACAAAACAAAACAAACAAAGACTTTCTCCAGAAAAAAATATATATTATCAGAAATGTTGTGAACAATTTCTTGCTCTGTTAAACATCATTTGTGAAATATAAAAAAGGGAAATTAAATCACAGGAGAGAGCTGTATATGAACTAGATATCACATACCTCATACCAGCAATTTCTAATCAGCCAATCACATGGCTGCAACTCAATGGATTTAGGCATGTAGACATGGTCAGGACGGTCTGCTGCAGTTCAAAACGAGCATCAGAATAGGGAAGAAAGGTGATTTAAGTGACTTTGAAAGTGGCATGGTTGTTGGTGCCAGACGACTGGTCTGAGTATTTCAGAAACTGCTGAACCACTGGGATTTTCACGCACAACCATTTCTAGCATATCCATATAATAAAAGATATCTAGTGAGGCAGTTCTGTGGGTGCAAATGCCTTGTCAATGACAGAGGTCAGAGAAGAATGGCCAGACTGGTTCCAGCTGATAGAGGGGCAACAGTAACTCAAAGAGCCACTCAACACCACAGCCTACCTGAGTATTGTTGCTAACCATGTCCATCCCTTTATGACCACAGTGTACCCATCTCCTGTTTGCTACTTCCAGCAGGATAACGCACCATGTCATAAAGTGCGAATCATTTCTTGAACATGACAGTGAGTTCACTGTACTCAAATGGCCTCCACAGTCACCAGAACTCAGTCCAATAGAGCACCTATGGGGGATGTTGTGAAACGGGAGATTGGCATCATGTATGTGTAGCTGACAAATCTGCTGCAACTGTTTGATGCTATCATGTCAATATGGACCAAAATCTCTGAAATATATTTCCAGCACCTTTTTGAATCTATGCCACGAAGGATTACGGCAGTTCTGAAGGCAAAAGGGGGTCCTACTCGGTATTAGTAAGGTGTACCTAATAAAGTGGCCGGTGAGTGTATATATGCTACAGTTTTGTACTATAATTAGATATCTACTTTTAGCTTCCGACATGCATTTTCAGTTATAGCTTGTGTTTGATTTATTATTTTTATATTCATTTTTTTCTTTTTCTCTTCCAGATACTGGTAAACAACAAAAATGAAATTAACTGTCAGTTTAAACACGCCAAATTCAGTGTTTATAACAAATACCATTTAGCACTTTGTTTAATAACTGTATATATGCTACAGTTTTGTACAACAATTGGATAGCTGCTTTTGTCTTCGGATATTTTTACAGTCGTGTAACATCATAACGGAATAGGATCCTTTTCATTCTAAAACAGTGTTAAAACGAAAATGCACTAGTGTAAATTACTAGCATATGGGATTTTGTGTGAGATTGGCGAGATTTCCTTGCGAATAACTGCGAAAAAACTGCCGATGCCTCTTGATGTGGTGCAAACATCAATCCCTCATTTTCACTCGCAGTGTGATCACAGCACTCGGGCCGGCCAGCAGCACCGCTGAGTGATATTCCAGCCTTATCTATCCTCCGACTGTCAAAGCTATCTGTAGGACCCACCGCGTGTGTTATATCTCACACAGCCTCCATAACAACAAATCACAACCAAGATGCAGAGAGCACGCATTTGGCACGACGCATTATTTTTTTTCTCCGGCGAGAGTCTTGATGGGTAATGGGTTGTTTTGAGTGGTTATGGCTGCGTTTGATAATTATTAAATGTCAGCAAGGGGGCATGCAATTGGGCTTTTGATGGATTGGTTTGAAGGTGTGTGTTTTTGAAAATGTATGCCCATATGTCAGAGCCACCACCGAGCTGTCATGTTGAACGGTCTAAACGTTTACTTTTGTGCTAAAGAGGTCTGATTTTCTTGGTGCTCCTTCCTACCTCCTGCAGATGTTGACAGCACGGGTAGTTTTCACATGTCGACGCTGATCAGTTATGCTTTTGATATGTTAATTGTAGCACTTCAGTTCATATTTCTCATAGTTAGCAAAACAAATTTATATAGGTTTGTGATTGTTTTTATGGGTCTGACTATCAAAAGTTTTGCATGTTGCCAATAGGATTAAGTGGAAAGTTTGTTTCTTGAGATAAACCAACACCATCTCACGCCAATTGGTACTTTAAAAAAAAAATTATTTAGTGACTAATGGATATGAATTGGTATGATCTCATTCGTGATTTGCTCATCCCTCAATGGCGGTTGGGTTTAGAGATGGAGTTTTCCTTCTAAAAATTGTGTTACAATTACACTGCTAGAATTTAGAAAACCAAAAAAGTATGTAAAGTAAGTTTGGGGCAGGGGCGTTATATTCAAGTGGCAAATCCCACTTTCCCTCGTGAAGCTAATACAGAAGTAACTGAAACTGCGATTAATCGAAATTCCGTTAGTCCTGGATCCAAAATAGAGCACATTTCTATTGTCCCCAAAATGGCCAACTTTACAGCAGAAAAAAGTGTTTACAACCTGGTACAAAAACCGGTCTTGATGTATATAGCTAATATTACTATTCATGAAAACTGTGAGGGGGTCGAATTTTTTAAGTTTTCAAGGGCGTGGCCACTTGAGTGACAGCTAGGTCTCACTGATCGCCGTCACTTCACCTCAGCTGATTTCGGCTGATTAGCCGCTGACCTCAGCAAATACATCGTAAATTGCCTTTTGTAGTTATTTCTTACAATCATCAGATAATATAGCATGCTGTGTGCACTTAATTGTGTTCACAAACCATTCAAGTTGCCTCCATTTCCCAGGAGAGTAAAATTCTTATATACTTATAAATCATATCTGTAAATGTATTTGTTTTACGTAAGATAGTTTATCATTTAGAGTTTTCTTTAAAACTTGAATGCACTCAAGGATCTGACAGATTGATTGTCGTCTGAAGTGTTTTCATACAGTGTAGTGCCTGGATTTTTATAAATATCCTTGCATTACTAACACAAACTATAATTGAAGTATTTTGAAGTAATTCGAATTTTCCTCCTGAAAAACATAATAAGAATGATACTTAATGTGTTGCAACAGTGTTTTTAAAAAACTACACACTTTATTGATATAGTACACAACCAAGCACAAGTGGTCAGAACACAAATGAATAGCAGGTAATGAAGAATTAAGCATTTCTCCTGTCTAAGAAAAGCCAGTCTAAGCAGGTATCTGTAACTCCGCTTCTTTGCTTTTTTCGGTCACCCCCGTTCAATAAAATGGTGATGGTTGGCCACGCCCACTTGTAGCTTCTTTTGCGCTCTTCAGAAACCTATGGGTGACGTCACGGATACTACGTCAATATTTTTTACAGTCTATGGTTACATTGTTAGTTAAATGTTGTTAGGTAAATGTTAAAACTACTGTGTTAAATGTTAGTTAAATGTTGTTAGGTAAATGTTAAAACTAATGTGTTGACAGTTTAAATCACTGAATCATTTATCAATATTTTGTTTGTATGTACAAGTGAGAAACGTATGTGATGATGATGTCACTTATATTTTATCCAGTATTTATTTTATTTTATTTTCACAAATGCTATTTGGAACATTAACCTACACCTTTTCTCTTTTTTGTATTGTATTGTATTTTATTTTATTTCATTTCATTTTGTTTTATTTTATTTTATTTTATTTTATTTTGTTTTAATTTTTTACTTTATTCCATTTTATTTTTTTAATTTAATTTTATTTATGTATTTATTTAATTTGATTAAATTTGATTAAATTTTTATTTTATTTTATTTTATTTAATTTCATTTCGTTTTATTTTTATTTTATTTTATTTTAATTTGTTTAAATTTTTTACTTTATTTCACTTTTTTTATTAAATTTTATTTATGTATTAATTTAATTTAATTTAATGAATTTTATTTTATTTTATTTTATTTTGTTTTGAGTTATTTTATTTTATTTTATTTTATTTTGTTTCGTTTCGTTTTATTTTTATTTTATTTTATTTTTATTTGTTTTATTTTTTTACTTTATTTCACTTTATTTTTTAAATTAAATTTTATTTATGTATTAATTAAATTTAATTAAATTTAATGAATTTTATTTTATTTTATTTTATTTTATTTCATTTTTATTTTATTTTATTTTATTTTATTTTATTTTATTTTTTTTTATTTTATTTTATTTTATTTTACTTGATTTTACAGCTTGTCTTTGATCCATATATAGTGTAAATAATCTCTACACAAAGCACACTCATTTATTATTTAACTGAAGTTAACCTAATTCATTTGAAGTTACAACATATCCATTCGATTGTCGACATGTATCACTCGACAATATCTTCTCAAGTGAGCATGAGAGAGCCACTAGTTCTGACAACCCCTCACTGTTTAGTTCCATTTAGGAGCTATTGATATTCATCATTTTTATCGTTATTCATCTGCAACGGGTAACTCGTAAAATAAACGAATTGTGTTTTAATCCAGGAACCTCATTTTGTTCTCTTATTCAGCCATCTGGGTTCATCCATGGCTCTATCGAGAGTGGGAATGCAATCTCGCTCTGAGCCAAAGAACATATACATCACTACAGAAGAACAGAGCAGTGATGGAAATTATTGTGTTGGGTTTTTCAAAGGCATGCGTCTACATGAAAAATGCATGAGGCTTCCATAGGGAGGCACTCGGCTGAACTCGCTCGTGATGCTTCCTCCATCTCCAGCTGCTGAAATGGAACTCAGTCGCACACAGTCGACTCGGCCTGTGCTTGGAGATGGAGGAATCCGTCATACAATGCTACTGAGAGCAAGATTAAGTATGCTTTCCATTCAGCTGTGTTCACGGGATGCAGAAACGCTTCTGTCTGCTTTCTGTATCCTTGAGGGGTCTGTAAGAAGCTCCTGAATGGGCTTGGATTTGTCTGTTAAAGTGTGTTGCTATCTGACGTCAGAGCTTTGTTGGAGTGAAGGTTTGTTTGCTTGCATATAACCTCGAGGGAGCCTTTCCACATTTCAAGGCAAGACATTTTCCCAAGCAAGGCCACATTGTTTATTGTTTAATTTCATGGAAATTATAGCAGAATGTGTTATTTTATTTTATTTTATTTTATTTTATTTTATTTTATTTTATTTTATTTTATTTTATTTTATTTTATTTTATTTTATTTTAATATTTTTTAATTTTATTATTATTATTATTATTATTATATTTTTTTATTTAATTACATTTTATTTTATTTTATTTATTTTTAATTTAATTTAATTTAATTTTATTTTATTTTATTAGTTAATTTAATTTAGTTAGTTTTAGTTAATTTAAATTTATTATTTTTTTAAAATGTAATTTTAGTCTCATTTTACTCTTGCTTGTCAAAAATTAGCTTTCCTACATAAAAACACTACTGCATTAATTTAAATCTATTACTGTGGTTTTTTAACCATACTATAGTAAAGTACTTGAATCTGTCTGTAATTCTATAGTTGCTATTTTACACACACAAAAAACTATAGTAATATAAACAAATGGCAAATATACTTTAGTTTTACTACAATGTATATTATATTATAATAGCCCAAAGTTTATGGTAAAAACTAAAGTATTCTACAGTATTTATTGAAGTGTATCAGTTCACTATAGTTAATACTACAGTTTGCTGTAGCATTCATTAACAAAGAGTTGTAAATATTAAAATATATACAGTATAGTAGACTTGTGTTTCAGAAACACTACAGTATTTACTATTTTACTATAGTAGTTTTGGGTTCAGTAAGCTTTTGTTTGAGCGCAGTATATTAAACACTACCACCAGATGATGGTAACCATAGAAGTACATGGTTTAAGTGATATAAACAATATTTTTTGATACTTTTCAAAATATGTATGATAGAGGCATTGATGTGAATGAATGTTATGCTTTGAACTCTTTCCACTAAAATTAAAAGAGGTTTTACCCATTGTTTCGTAATTTTAAATGTGGACATGTAATGTTGTCAACGCGATTTACGACTTTAATTTGGTAGTCTTGTTGGAAATGAATACATTACTGTTGCAATTACGTTAATGTTTATTAAAAAAACAGTCACAAAGTAGACATATACAGTATAGTTTCACATGATACTTTACTTTTAAGGCCCCTTCACACCAAACATGAAAAATATAAGTGTAAATATAAATATAGTGATAAACATTTGTGTGCACACTAAAAAAGGTAATGATCTGTTTATTTTTGCAATTCTGTTTAATTGCTTGTGTAAATGTGTGTACATTTATATTTATTCAGTTTTTTTTATTAATTTCAGTAATAATATTGACTAATATGAAAATATTCACATGATTTACTTACAAAACAGTTTGTAAAGTATTATTTTTTGTCTTTTAGTAGAGATATTATATGAAAGACTTGCTTTGTTTACCAAATAAAGTAGATCTAATTGGATTCAAATTGTTAACATTAAATAAAAGTTAAAAATTTATTACTTTTTATTTCATATATTAAGTTTTTAGTCATGATACTCCTAAAATCATTTCGAATAAATCCGCAGATTTTTTAACAAAATACTTTGCAGAGATAGCAAAAAATGTCCGCAGATTCCGTCTGGCCCTAGAGATCGCTAGCGAAAAAATAAAATAAATAAAAAACGTAAACGATTTTCCAGAGCATTTTTTTAAGATGCTGAAACTAGCAGAAGATACCTGAGGTGCTTTTATTTTTATACTTCAATTTGCGAGCCTGGCTTACATAACATTTGTGCATTTTTTTGTTATTTCCCAAGTCATATATAGCGAATTGTTTACAAGATCAGTCAGTATCTTTAGATAATCTTTAAAAAGAGGGCTTAAAAAACTTCAAGCCTTGAACTTCTCCACGAGTTCATCTGTAGCTTTTTTTTCTTTCCTTCTTCTTTTTCATAGCAATCCCTTTTTACTATGTATTTCAATTAATTCTAACGGGCTCTCAGAGTATAATTGTTTATTAGCTGGAAAAAATGTTATGAAAGTAATCCCAACAAAAACATTTCTCTACGTCTCCATCGCTATAGTTGGTATAGATGGTCTGAACTCTGCTGTTGTTTTAAACTTAGAGTGTTTTTTAGAAACCTCTCTTTATCATTATCTTTATGGTTATCGTGCTTGGTGAACAGACCCCCAGACTATGATTCCATGGTATAAAATAAGCAAATATGTGTAGGCAAACATCCCACAAGCATGCTTTCCATTCAGCTCTTTTCAAATAACCCAGAAACGATTCGATCTGCTTTCCGTATCCTTAAGGGGTCTATAAGAAGCTCTTGAATGGTCTTGAATCTGTCGGAAATGTGTATTGCTACCTGGCGTCACTGCTTTGTCGGAGTTTAGCTTTGTTTGCTTGCATATAATCTCGAGGGAAATGTACAACCGGAGCCTTTCCACGTATCAAGGCAGATTATGTTTCAGGATAAAAAGGCCGTCCCCTAACAAGGCGCCTCTCCACTTTACTATCCATCTGATCCCCAGATTAAGGAGAAATTGAACGCGGTTTACATTACGTTTGCACAACACTTCTCTAATGTCTCTGGGTTAGCTTTCATATTATTCTCAAATGTTTATGGGCTTGATTCTCAGGTCTGGCAGCGCAACAATGGTGAGACAGGAAGTGATGAATGATATGCTAGGATTCTGTACAACTTTGTCAAACATCTTAAGCGTCATGATGGAGCAAACAGTATAAAATGCAGCATAACATGTTTACTATTGCAAGTATATATTACTAATATATTGATATTTATTAATTTGCTACTTAGAAGGCCTCAAAAAAGTGTTAGTGATCAGAAAAGCTGCACAATGAATAGAAATCAAGTCGAAATGGCGATTCAGCAGAGAGCAGATATACTTAAATCATTATAAATCTCCTCCGAAGGCCAGAGGGCACTCTTGCACAGAAACTCTAAGTATGCAGCAAACAATAGACACAGGAAATAAAACAAAGTAGAGGATTTAACTGCTTTTATTGATTCAGCTCATAGATATATACATTAGATATCGCATACGGGCCCTGAGCATGTGTCGATACCGCCGCCATATTTGTACAGTGCTCCCAGGACAAAAGTCATTCAACGATACTTAGTCAAGACCAAAGCCAATTCGAAGATGCTGGACTTTTGCGCTGTGTGCTGGTGTAGTAATGAGCAAACAAAAAGGACAAAGCATAAAAGCATAACAATTCATTGGTAAGATTTCGTTTTTTATGATTTTGTATTTTACGAACTTTTGTGAAAGTGTTATTGATGATAATACAGTCACCTACTGCACTGACCATAAGGCAAAGTAGCACCAACACACACTAAATTCTAGGCTTATGCTAGTTTCGTCGAATAAAATCAGCAGGAGTGTTAATGAAATATGAAAACAAGATGCTGACGCCAGAAATTAGTAACTTACTAGAGCGTCCAATAACAGAACAGTGCCTGCGCCTAAATGTGCATACTTTCAACTTTAATTAATTGAATATTAAAAATGTTATATATGATTGAGACGCAGGGATGGTTCAAATTGTACATAACGGAAGTTCGTTCACAAGTGAAACTCTCCCTCCGCTAGAATTACCGGTGAAAGAGGGATAGGTATTTGTTTCAGGACATGGATTAGATCAAATTTAACAGGGAGGGAGGATATGCATTTCCATGCACACAAACACTCACTTTTTGTTGTCAATGCCTGTGCGATCACTTATCCATTAATGTACAAAAGTGATATAAAATGATCATTTTCGTAATTTAAGCAAATATTTGCATACTGACGACCGGGTAAACTCCCAAACATAGATATGTATATATGTGTATATATCTATGACTTCAGCATGGCTGCATCTTGGTCATATGTTCATTTCAAAATAACACTACCCGGGACCAAAATAGCGACTCTATTGACTAGGCATGGGTCGGTATAAGATTCTGACGGTATAATAACCTTGAATAAAAATATCACGGTTTGACGATATTGTGATTACTGCTCTAAAACAATTCTTTTTAAGTGTCTGGTTAAAAAACACATTTTATTTTGAGAAACAATTGATATATTTTGGAGCATTAAACATGTCAGGCTACATAATGGAAATGAATCATTGACTTCTGCTGTCTTCATTTGTTTCAAAAACACAGATTTCTTTACAATTTAATACGGCATCTTTGGATATCTTTTCTGTTGGAGCTGCTGTTGTCCTAAAAAAAAAAAAAGTAAATAAAAAAAATCTTACACATACCTTAGGAATGGTATTAGAGAAAATTTGGTTTGTTTTAAACCTTGAATTTCCAAAGCACGATATACCTTGAAAACGGTTTTCATCCCATGCCTACTACTGACACATTCCTTCTAATAGACAACAATACCATAGGTGACATCTAGTGTAAATATCTATGGATTCAACCAATGAAAGCACATCGGTTTATTCATATCTATATTGGTTTATGCTTTATTCAGCACTCTTCAACTTTATTCAACAACATTCAACTTGAGTTATGTGGTGAGTTTGAAGTAAAAACAGCTTTTAAATATGGTATTTCCATGTGAATTCATCTGTCAACTTACAAAATGGCTCTACGCGATGTCAGAATCACACTAATTAAATGGTCTGCAATTTTTTGGTGTAGCTTGTCCGTGAAGTATGAATCTTTGAGATATGTGCAGCTCAGCTGAAATGAGATTTAGTCAATATGTAATGTAGGTAAGAATATTCGGTGTATATATACTGTATGGGAGGTGGGGGTATGTAAAATAATTTTAGAAAATGTCAAATAAGATTGTGATGAACTATCAAACATTCAAAAAATATATAATTAATGTCAATTATTCTAAAATTAATCTTCTACTCAGGGTTATGATAATGTGTCAGTGTGTGCATGTTTATATATAGTTTGTTTATTTTAATCTATTATTGTTTTTTAGATAAAGATTCAATAACCTTTTCAATAAGGTGTGTGCTATACATGTAAAATACACAATGTTAATCACACTAAAGTACTCGATTATTAGATTTATGTGATTGTCTACACCAGGAAGATGTGACCAGGCTTTGAGACGAGGCATACACATAAAGTCCCAAGGGGGATTAAATTCCTCAGGACATTACGGACAAATTCCCAATGACATATTTTGTTCCTCTCTTGAAGGGCATTATGGGAAGCGGATGCTATTTGAAGGGCCTCAGAGCCATTAGTGAAGAGAACATATGATGGTCACTTCAATAAATGAGTCACTTTGAAAACTGAGGTAGTCAAACAGAAATTATGCAGGCTGTCATCGTCTTTCGTCATGCGCGGCACGTATGCATGAGTTAACGTCTGGAAAAAACATGTTTTAGTGTTTCATGACCTTCAAGCAGACAGTGGGGATTAGAGGTGGATCTGACCTGCCCTCAGAAGAAATGGCAGGCGGTCGCAGGGAAGATGGGGAAAAATTTGATTAGTTGGGACCATTGAAATTGTGACAAGGAGATTGAAGAAGAAATATTGCTGAAATGACAATGAGAAAATCTGAATTGGAGGACAAGGATGCAGAATGATGCATGTCTTGGGAGTTAAGTATTGTGGGCTAATTAGTGTAAATGGGAGGTTGTTGTATTTAGGGATAGTTCACCCAAAAATCTAAATGAACTCACTATTTACTCTCTCATGTGGTTTCAATGCTATGAGTTTCTTTTTTCTGTTGAACACAAAAGATGATATTTGAAGAATGCTGGTAGCTGGTAAATATTGCCTTTCCTATAAGAAAAAAAACAAAGACTATGGTTACTATAGTCAATGGCTACCAGCTTCCATCGATCTCCAAAAGATCTTCTTTGGAAAAACACTCACACACAAATAGGAATTGAACAGGTAAATGGTGAGTAAATTCTGAGAAAATATATAAATAAGGCGGTCCAGTATACAGTATATGAACAGAGTAAAAGATTAAGCTATATTTTGGTCACCATACTTCCATAAATCATTGATTACATTAAGAATTACAGATTTTTTTCATTCATCCATTCATTTTCTTTTTGGCTTTGTCCCTTTATTAATCAGGGGTCACCCGATGGAATGAACCATCAACTTATCCAGCATATGTGCAACCCATCTTTGGGAAACACCCATACACTCTCGCACACATACACAATTTGCATACATACACTACAGCCAATTTAGCTGACGCAATTCACCTAAACCGCATGTCATTGGACTTGTGTGGGAGACTGTTTTTTTTATTTATTTATTTTTTTAAATGTTTAAATATGCAATTGAAATTATTTCTGTGCTACTTTACATATATTACAAAAATCTAAACTTTTTTTTGACATATTAGAATCAAAGAGTTTTACAGATTTTAGGAATCTGTTTTCATGACTCCATAACTCCAGAAAAATACAGTACTTTCATTGTTTTTGTTGAATTAAAGGTGATATATAATCATGCAAATTATGTACGAACAAATCCCTCTGTAAACATCTTCAGAATACAGATAAAAAATAACTATGTGAATTTTGGTGGGTGACACAGTGGCTCTTTGGTTAGCACTGTCGCCTCACAGCAAGAAGGTTGCTGGTTCGACTCCCGGCTGGGTCAGTTGGCATTTCTGTGTGGAATTGCATGTGGTCTTCCTCGTGTTGGCAAGGGTTTCCTCCGGGTGCTCTGGTTTCCCACACAGTCCAAGAGCATGTGGATGTTTCCCAGTTCTGAGTTGTGGCTGGAAGGGCATCCACTGTGTAAAACATATGCGGAATATGTTGGTGATTCATTTACTGTATGCTGTCTTGATCGCTGATAAATAAGGGACTAAGCTAAAGGAAAACTAATGATTGAATTAATTTTGGTGCCAGTAAAGTGGACATTCATAAAAAAAAAAAGCAATTTAAAAATATGTTTTGTAATTTAAATAGACACAAATGAATAAATTCATTCATTCATTTTTGTGTCTGCTTAGTCCCTTTATGAATAAATTGTAACAAAAATATTTATTTTGGATGTCTTTATGTAAATATTTACATTAAAAAAGTTTAAGTTTTCAACATGTACAGGAACTGTTTTTCCTTCACTTTCTGTCTCTCCTTAAGAAGCTTTGCCAAAACTCTCATTAACTGATGTTCTATCTGTCCTGTGTTGATGTAGTCGTATTTTATACACTTACAACTCGCAGTCTTATTAGACGTGAGCATTACTTTCCAACGTCGATTGCTAATTGAGCTTGGAAATAGGCTTAACAAAGGATTAAAAGATCTATGTTCCCTTTAATGTGACTTGGGTCCCTTAATAATTGTAGGAACCTGCTCAGGGACTCAGCAGGGCAGTCAGACGAAAAATTCATTTTACACAACCCTAATTCACACACACACATAGACACACACCAGTGTGCTAATGTGCCTTGTCAGATAGACCCGCATTAATACCAGTCTCCATGTCTGTATTCCCACTGCACAGGGTTACTGCTGTGTAATGTTACCCTCGGCGAATAACTTTTGATGACTGCGTTACACCCCAATTCCTTTTCTCTCTCATCTTACGTTCTGAATGGTTAAAGTCAACATTTTACTGTATTTGATGTGTGGTTGCGTGATTATGACAAATATCTTGGTTACACATCAGTTTAAGTTCCAATTCTCATAAGTAGCTTATTAAAGGTCTATTTTTAAGATATTAGCTGTTTATTAGTATATGTATAAAGAACATATTCTGCATGATCGTATTCTTCATCTTCAATTCTACGTAATACTTAAGGTGACAGCTCACCGACAAATGACAATTTACTCACTATTTACTGCTTCTCATCTTCTTCTCATCTGCTACTCATCTTTATAAGTGTCTTTGTTCTGTTGAACATCGTTGACTTAGATGGAAGCACAAATATGGAAGTCAACGGTTACAGATTTCCAACAATTTTTCAATTAACTTCTTTTGTGGTCAACAGAAAAAAAATTAATTCAAACTGGTTTATGATGAGTTGATTAGTAAATGAGTTTTAGGTGAACTATCTCTTTAATAACCCTGCATATTATGAGCCTAATAAGGCAAACATCATAGTTAATGGTTTATTAATAGTGAAAATTTTACCTTAAAGTGATCAAAATTTGTGTTGTTATTATTATTATTATTATTATTATTATTATTATTATTATTTTATATTGTAATTATGACAGTTATGTATGATTAATTGAATTAGCAATAAATAGTATGTTAGTGCTATTGTAGTTATGTTCCTGTTATGGTAAAGCTGCTTTTTTTAACATAATTTCTGCAGTCTTCAGTGTCACATGATCCTTCAGAAATCAATGTTTATAATGGTTTCCAGAAAAGCCACACGAGTGTCACATGTTCATCACATGAATTTTACATGTGTTTCACGTGTGGGTTTTAGTGAAGCTCAGGTGACACAGATTTGATGTAAAGGTCATTATTGTCAGTGTTGCTGCTTAATATTTTGTAAAGAACAGCTTTGAAAACATTTTTATGACATCAAAAATCTCTTATTTCAAACATTTGAGTGCTAGTCTATATACAATTTCAAAAACATTTGCATATTCAAAAAGATCATATTCTCATTTTAATATAAATGAATGAAATTATATTGACTAACTGGCAAAACAATGATCCACAATATGTGCAATATATGGTGAAATAGATATGCTGATAACATACAGTTGAAATCACAATTATTAGCACTCCTGTGGTGTTTTTTCTTCTTTTTCTTTCTTTTTCTTCTTTTCATTTTCCAAACGATGATTAACACAGCAAGGATTTTTTTTACATTATTTCCTGTAATATTTTGTCATCTTGAAAAAGTCTAATTAGTTTTATTTCGGCTACAATAAAAACAGTTTTTAACTATTTTGAGGTCAATAATATTAGCCTTCTTACGCAATATTTTTAATATTGTTTACAGAACAAACCACTGTTATACAATAACTTACCTAAATACACTAACTTGCCTAATTCACCTAGCTAAGCCTTTAAACGTCACTGTAAGCAGAATACTAGTATCTTGAAAAATATCCAGTAAAATATTATGTACTGTCATCATGGCATCGATAAAATAAATCAGTTATTAGATATTAGTTATTAAAACTATTATGTTCAGTAATTAGTTGAAGAAAAAAATCTTCATATTCACCAACCATATTCTTGTTTATCTTTTTTATTTTCTCAATTAGTTTGTGCAGCAATCCTCTCAGTGAAATCAGATTTCTCATTTGAAGGGGTCTTATTATGCTTTAGGGGTCTTAATTTCAACTTGCATGAAACAATCTAAAGTTGAAAATCACAAAGTCCACTCCAAAGAGAGTTATGGGGTCTTATTATGCTTTAAGGGTCTTAATTTCAACTTGCATGAAACAATCTAAAGTTGAAAAGTCCACTCCAAAGAGAGTTATCCTCTGCCATATATTTGTAAACACTTTCTCAGCTCACTTGAATAATGTTAGTGGTGTGTTGACAAGCACGTTTTGATTTTGAGAGGTACGATATGATCCTTTGCTATTATCTATGCCTGGTGTCTATCCTGGTACCCCTAGTATGATGTGATCCTGGATTATTACCTATGTTGATCCTGGAACATCAGTTTTGTTCAGAAATATAGTCCATACCTATTCCCCACTCCTATACCCAACCATAACTGTAAATTATTCCCAAAATCAGACTCAAAGATCAAAAATCAACTATAAGCCTAAACTTAATCTTAATAGTAAATATATTCCTTAATTCTAGTTGGAGGGTTGCAATTTTGTTCCTGGATCAACACCTGCTTGGTGAAATCACTTTAGAATGTTGTCGACATGTCTAGGAGACGCTGCCTCACAGATCTAACATAGTGATACACATGTAATTTCCATATAACCATGACATTATGTGATTTTGTGTGCATATGACAGTCTCAAACAAAAAAAAAACAATACTGAAACTGCAGATGTTTTGTTTGTAAATAAATAAGACAATTCTTGTTCCATGTTTTTTTTTTTGTAATGAGAAAGTGCCTCATGAGTAAAAAAAATATCCCACACGATATCTAATATTCAAGTCAACATTGGCAGAAAAGAGCTTATACGTATCTCATGCTCGCAAGGGTTCGGGTTTTGCATTTTTCATCATTTTTTTATAACCATTCTAATCTTGAGAGGGAGGAGAACGAGTTGGAAAGTGTTTAACGAGGCCAACGGGGTTATGCAAATCAGTTCTTCTTATTTTGGCCCGCTGATTTGTTTTTATTCACACTTTTTGGGTTTGCACATTCCTCTCTGTGCTGATTACAGTGTTTACTTTAACACATCATAAACCTGAGCTCAGCAAAGAAAAGGGTCAGATGGAACAAAAACAAGCGCGAGCAATAAAAATCATCATCCGTTAAAGATATCCCAAATCAGAGAGCCTACGTTAGAGAAAATGATCAAGTTGCGACTGATCCACTGGGAGTGAATGCATTGGAAATCCAAATTGAATATGGATTAATATACACACCTGCCAGATACTCAGATGACAGCTGTAATGGCTTCAAGAAGTTCAAACGTGATATTGATTGAGCGTTATGACGGTGAAAGCTGTGACAAGAAATCGTCTTGCAGGTGTTTTACAGCTGTGACCAATTATTTTCACAGCAGAGTGTAGGATCAGGATCGATAACAGAATAAATACATATTAGCGTAATTATTCAGGTGTAGGCTGCGGCGCCACCGAAACGACAGTGTGTTTGCTCCATATTTTAGCCTTAATCACCTTGAAGACAGTTATGTTGCTATCAGGCGTGCTTTAGGACTTGACGATGTAGACACGGACAGTTTTCTGCACAGACCAGCATATTTCAGTTGAGTGAGTAAGACACAATGAGAGCAATACTGAATCCACTGCCCTGGGAGAGGGGAGTCTATACTGTATCTAATTGAAATGGCAACCTGAGAGACAAATCAATGGTTGCAGGCAGTGTAACAGGAAATGCCGGCCACCGGGTGTTGAGTTTATTATTAGGTTACATCACAATCTGATAACCTCTTGCTTTTGGACCGTTCCATTTGCCTTTAAAGCCGCTACGCGCTCCAGGCAGTGTTTTAGAGCAGCGAGTGTACGGAGATATCGCATTGAAAAAGACAACTTGCACTAATGGAGCATCAGACTGGAATCGCTAACACAAATAAGAGTCTTGAAAGCATTTACGCAACCAAAACAAAAATGGGTTTAATTTTTGGTGTTTTTCCACACAAGCCGTTGAGTTGTTATATGGATGCTATTTTAAAAGTATGCTTTTATATTTATTTTATTTTGACTTAGACTTTTACTTGAGCCCGGGGGGTTGGTTATCTTGTTGTGTCTGGTCTGTCTTTGTAGGCCCTTAAGCAAAACAGTGAATTAGGAGTAGTGCATTACTGCACAATATGGTCTGACTAACTTCATTCACTCACTATTTCCAAGGAGACTTAAGCCGGAGAGAGGAAATACATGACTCCAACTACATTTTTGCAAAACCTGGAATGCATTGCACTTTATACTGCAATTTTCACATGATATATTCTCAAGATAATACAAAAAGAGTGTTTATTGCTGATAATTTATTAAACATCACAATGTCCTGTAAAAAAAAAAAAAAAAAATTATTTACACTACTTAACAAAAGTCTTGTCCCAGTTGTAAGAGCAACAAATAATAACTTGACTTCTAGTTGATCATTTGGTCAGAAGGTAGATTTTTCAGATGAATCATCTGTTGAACTGCATAACAATCATCACAAATACTACAGAAGACCTATTGGAACCTGCATGGACCCAAGATTCTAACTGAAATCAGTCAAGTTTGGTAAAGGAAAAATCATAGTTTGCGGTTGCATTCAGTATAGGTGTGTGCGGGAGATCTGCAGAATGGATAGCAACATCAATAACCTGAGGTATCAAGACATTTGTGCTGCCCATTACATTACAAACCACAGGAGAGGGCAAATTCTTCAGCAGGATAGCACTCCTCATACTTCAGCCTCCACATCAAAGTTCCTGAAAGCAAAGAAGCTCAAGGTGCTCCGGGATTGGCCAGACCAGTCAGCAGACATGAACATTATTAAGCATGACTGGGGTAAGATAAAGGAGGAGGCATTAAAGATGTATACAAAGAATATTGATGAACTCTAGGAGTCCTGTAAGAACGCTTTCTTTGCCATTCCAGATGACTTTATTAATGAGTTATTTGAGTCATTGCAGAGATGTATGGATGCAGTTCTCCAAGCTCATGGGAGTCATACACAATATTAATTCATTTTTCCACTGCACCATGACATTATATTCTATACTGTACATTATTTCAGTTAAGTGAGACCTTACTGTCCTTATTCAATAATTAAAAATCAAGATATGATCATATTTTATATTGGTAAAATAAGCATAATCTAGAGGCCCTTTCCTTTCATATAAGCCGATTCTGATACCAAGTGATCAACTAGAAGTCAAGTTATTATTTGTTGTTTCTAAAACTTGGATGGATGACAAGACATTTGTCTGGTAGTTTAGGTACTGAATGTTTGCAAATTGCAATTTTTGTTGCCAATTGTTCAGTATCTGGCACTATATATCATGTTTTAAGGGGACAGTGATCAACCTTTTTCAGTTTATGAAACGTTTGTTATACATAAAAAATCATTTTATTTTTAGTCGGAAGAAAAATGTAATGGAAATCAATGACAACCAACTAAATTATCTTCTTTTGTGTTCAACATAAGAAAGTAACTTGAACAAGTGAATGCTGAGTAAATGATGATATAATTTAGATTTTTGGATGAACCAGCCTTTTAATAATCACAAAAACACTAAACTACATTTCTGAGATTTAAACAAAGATGTTTGTGTTGCACATCATAGAAGCCCATGTAAATATTTGTTCATATGAACTGTTGGAGAATAGGGTTTCTGAGCTATGTGCTATTTTCATGCTACAAATTGTAAATAATGTTGTTGTCACAGGTTGTGATTTGAAAATTTGATACAGTAATTTTTGACACATCAGTGTCTCCCAATTATTTGTGTGACTGCATGCCATACCTGAAGAGAAGAAATTCACTTGATTATTCATAACAGCGCAGACATTTCAAACTGTGAGATGTGTTTATCAGAAGTTTGTTTTAGCCTTGCAGAAGTATTTTAGGTGCTAAAACCCACTTAAAATCAAACAAAGACACATGATTATATAAATATATATGATTATATCTACATGGTTATATATATTCTTTCACTACAGAGTAGACATTCAAAGAGTTGTATTTTTTATTCAGTTTATCATGCATCCAATTAGGGCAACTATAGTATATAAGTGTGTATGTTTGTTTTATACATCTGGCATTCAAAACCACATAGAGTATATTTACTATCTTTCATTTAATAGAACACTACAAGTTTTTGGAAATAATTTACAACTCAACTCCAATTAAACAGTTCAGTTTTGCCATTTTTGAATGCATTCAGCTGTTATTCGTGTCTGCCAGGAGCACATATAGCTTCGCTTAGCATACTGTATATAATTGAATCAGGTTAGACCATTAGGATCATTGAGCCTGCTGCACCCAGGATACGGCAACTAAGTTCCTTGATCATTACGCCGGATTGAGAGTAGCCATATCAACCTAGAAAATAGCAACTTTTAATGTTCCCTCAGTGTAAGTACATGATATATCTACAGGATTGTCAAGCTTTAAACAGGAAAATTATAGTCTTTGCTCATTTTTGAGTGAGATGCGAATGGTCTAATTCAATTATCTATGCTAAACTACGCTAAAAGTACACAGAGATCAACTGAATAGATTAAAAAATGGTAAATCTCAACTGTTTAACAGTTGTAGAGTGGAGTGCTCCTTTAATAATAAACTGCAGCATGCATCTGTGGGAAATTTTGATTCTTTATCATAAGCGAGATACATCTGAATCCAAAGACACAATTGTGCGTTGACTGTTTCCATTCCTCTTCTTTCAGTCCGCAGCTTTACCACAACCACGTTGTTTGATCATATCATGTAAGTTTAGAAATGAAATGTCCAGTAAGTGGGAGTTAATACTTCGGGTTCCACCTACAGTAGACAATAGTGTTAATCAAAGCAAATTTGCAGCCACATACAGTATATTTAGCTTATATATAAATGTGTTTGTTTTTTTGTTGCACTTTTACATGCTTAGCAGGACTCATGTCCAAGTCCAGTGTTGGAAAAATCGGTAATACTTTATTTTGATGGTCTATTTGAGTATCAGACTGTCTGCTTAATATCTGTTGATACTGGCATTCCACAGACATTTAACTGACTATAAGAAAGTTTTCAAGTTCATGTTAACTTACACCAACCCTAGCCCCAACCTAAAAGTCTATAATCTAATGAGAATTAGTTGACATGTAGATGCAATGTAACTTTAATTTAACAAACGTCCATCAAAATAAAGTGTGACCGAAAGTTATATATACAGTGGAAAGCAATACAAACATTTGCACCATCTTTATCTCAATATCATGTCCCTAATATTCCCCTATTATGCCTTTGTTCGTAATGTGTGTGCAAAAAAGCTGCCACAAGTGCAGTGTTGGGTGTAATTAGTTACAAAGTAACTAGTTAGAGTATAAATAAATTACTTTTCTTTATAAAAAGTAAGGGATTACTTTTCATTTTCAGGTAATTTAACCACAGTTACTTATAATGTACTTGCTTAAATACGGTTCATAATCAATCAATTAAGAGAAGCTGAGTAATTAATTGATCAGGTAGATTAACCATGCTTGAAACAATGAACTGGGTCAGAATGTATGTCAATAGACGGTATGCATGAAATATTGTGTCATTGCTTTGAAATGTCTTGTGTTTTGATACATATAATGGTTATTATTCTGAAAGTGTTACATTTTATTTTCATTTCTATCGTCTATGTGACGTTAAGATTTATATGTAGTGTATTTATATGTTGAATGTTTAGTTTCTAGTCAAGTAATTAAACTTATTGAGTTACTTTTCAAACATTGTAGCTAAAAGTGTCATTTAAATACAGGTTTAATGATGTAATAAGTAATTAATTCCTTTTTTTATTTTTTTTAAGTATCTAAAGATACTTATTGTTGGATTACTTAATTAACCCAATGCTTTCACCTGGAAACTGCAGTGAAGTGTAAATATAGGTATGTTTTTTAAAAGAAGGCAGGCAGAATCACATATTTCCAATGAGCCTGAAAAGAAGATTCTCCAACATGGGTTAGTGTCATATCTTTGCAGTTTTGTAGATTCGTTGTTTATGGTTTCAAGCGTCATCCAAAAATCTGGGTCAATTAGTTGCATTCATCACAAATTAAATTTCCTCTTTGCAGAAATAGTTTGCCAATTCCATTAGACACGTCTGCAAACAGGCCTCAATTCACATCGAATCCATCTTTATTTAGTAAAAAAAATCATTCAAGTCGATTCCAATTAGGTTATTTGCTGGTGTGAATGCATTCGGTGAGCAGCAGCTTGTATTCAGTCTATTGTCATTTTGCCACTGTGAAAAATTGCAACATAATGGCTCTAGGCCCAACACTTCTCCTGTGTCATTTATAGGAGACTGGGACGTGCCAATAGAGCGCTCCCAATTCCAAATGTCAAAATTTCAGCTTAATATCGATTTTAGTGATTTAGACCGCTGGCGGTTCTCATTCCTGATCAGTTCAATCTCTGGATGAATTTGAACTGTAATTGACCTCAGAATTGCATCTGAAATTGGAAGCAGCCTCAATCTTGCTTTTACTTATCTAATGATTCCGATGATTGATAGTGAGATTGTCAAGAGGCTGTTAGCGTGAGGAAACATAGTTCATGAAAAATGTATGGATTTGGCTTTTTAGTGTGCGTAGATAGATAGCCTGAACTAAAAATAGAAAGAAGCTCATGTGCATCATCCAGGAATTTAAATTCTGTCATTTAATCACCACAGTACAGTATGTCTTGCAGAGACGTATGGCTTGTCTCTGCTCTTTATTGACGTCTGTTGAGCACTGAGCACACACAACTGAGCACACCCCATTTTGAAAATTAAAATTTGTATCCATTTCTCAGTGAATATAGGCAATGCATTTTGGTGCATTAAAACAAAACAGATTTATTAAACAGATATATTTATTAAAATAATATTTTAGTAATCAAACATATTTAGAAATTGAAAGATAATACAATTAAATTCAAGCAGAATATTGGGGAAAAAATGACAACCTACACAATTTCAACTACATTTTTCTTTTATTATTATTTTTTTCTCTTTTTAAAATTTGTATTCAATATTTTTCTGTAACATAAATTTGGGTGTACTAGTTTTTGGGCTGTTATAAGTTATTTTGTTAGATAAGCTCCAGATTTGGCTTCAGTACTAACTAATCTAATGCATATGCACAAATATAATATTGATTATCTTTCTTATTAAAGAAATATTTAATATTTTTCACAGCTGGAAGGGCATCCGCTGCGTAAAACAAATGCTGAATAAGTTGGCGGTTCGTTCCGCTGTGTCGACCACAGATTAATAAAGGGACTAAGCCGAAAAGAAAATGAATGAATGAATGAATGAATGAATGAATAATTAAAATTTAAAAGATAGATTTGTGAGGGGTGTACTTGTATATGCTGAGCACTGTATCATGTAACACCTTCCAAGTCCTCTGGATAGGTTTATATGAGAAACAGACTTATAATCTTTCCCTTGCAACAAAAAAAAGTTGAATTGGAGATTTTTTTTCTACCAGGGTTGGGCAAAAATACATTGAAATGTATTTTAAAATAAAATACCAAATACTTTAGGCTTAAGTGTATCAAAATAAATTACAAAACACAGCAGTCGCAAAAATGTATCAAAATAAAATGCAAGATTTTTGTATTAAAAATACTTGTATAAAGGAGCATGACATCAGTCCTTACAGGACCATTAAACTGACTCATCGATGCTAAGTGTACAAACATGATTTCTGAAACCATAAATAATAATAATTATTATAATAATAATTTGCAAATAAACCCTTTATATACTATATCAGCTCCTGCTATAATCTGTCAGTTTTTAAGAGATTATTAAATATGTGTTTCATATGTTGTGCCACTTTGACATCTTTAGGTATACATCTTCATTTACTGCACATTGCAACTGTACCTGCTGTTCAACTACAGGCATTTAAAACAGCTAACGAAGTATTGAATGAATCGCCACTGTAGGACTTATTTTTATGTAGTATGTTTTAAAGACAAACATTTGGCATCAACAATCCATCCAACACTACTAATACTTGTACAGCATACTCTTTGACCAAATCATTTATTACTTTTAATTGACTATTTTTAGAGTATTTTTAGAGCAATGTCCAAAGAACTAATCAGAGGGTGCATTTATATGATGACATCATGTAGACTTCTTACAAAGTATTTTACAGTATTTTAAAAATACAAAACTAAAGTATTTTTATACAAAATATTAAGCCATTTCCATCAACCCTAAAATAGTATTTTGTATTTAAATGCATGTATGGTAAATTCTGTTTTCTACAATACTGTTTTTTTAATTAATGCAAGCTAACTATAATGTTACTAATTTTTCCAAAAATGCATACAAAATATGCCTTGCGTCTAAAAGCATAATCTGCATGATGAAGCTCATTAGAATGCAGTTATAATGCCGCTATAATTTGATTTATGAAAGCTAGAGGTATTTATATAATATATGATATAATATGATATTAGGCAAGCAGAAATGCAATTTTCCTTAATATCAAAGCAAATGTGATTGCAAAAGTGGTGTGATTTTATACAGCAGTTTTTAATAATGAGGTATAATGTTTTAGTTATAGTGTTGAGTTTCTGTTTATACTTTTATATAAATAGTATAAATCATTTGTGAATTCGACTAATAATTCAGATTTTTGTCTGATCACTCAAAGTTTTGACGACATGAGGCTTTAGTCAGATAGTCATGAAGTCAAATGGATTGACATTAAGTTTTGTAAATGAGGACAGAATTGTCAAGTCAGGGTGAAGCATTCACTCAAGAATAAACTGGTCATCAGTACAGAAGGAATGCTATGACAACAGGATTGCTAGAACATTGCATCTTGTCTCATGGGAAAATGCATAAAAAATCCTGTGAAATGCTCTGTATTTTCTTCCTTACTTTCTTGAAAATAAAAAAAAAACAAAAAGCTATGGCTTTAAAAGCCATTCAAAGACCCGTTTCTTAAAATATTTCAAACATGAGGAAATCCATTACCGCCTCAACACATGAGCGGAATCACATTTGTTACATTTTTCATCATTTTATATAATGCAGCGTGCTTTTATTTATTAATAAATACATTGGACCAGCACACCTAGGTCCTTCACATAGAAATGCATTTTTACATACAATATTAATCGAGCTGAGCGCAGGCCATAAGCAATGGAATATTAAAATATTCACATTATATAGAAAAAAAGAGAAAGTTTGACCGCAGCCTACATGCATTTCAACTCTCACTCCGCATGTAACAAGATTTAGAGTGTTCGTTCACTCCCAGAATTTGAATGAGTTTGCACACAAAAGAATTATTAATTAAAATTTTCCTATTTAAACAGCATAGCCTTGCTGTTGCATAATAACCACTCGCCCCAACCCTGCTGATCCGTAGCAGGAACATGATCACTAATGAGCTTATGGAAATCCAAAGTTATGGGCAAAAAAAAGTGCATTCAGTTTTTAATGAATATACCGACGCTGAATTATGATTAGAAAAAATAAATAAATAAAATAAATACCATAAACAGTTGAAGTCAGAATTATTATCCCTCCTGAATTATTTCCCCCACTGTATATTTTTTTCTGTTTAATGGAAAGAAGATTTTTTTCAACACATTTCTAAACATAATAGTTTCAATAACTCGTTTCTAATAACTGATTTCTTTTATCTTTGCCATGATGATAGTACATAATATTTTACTAGGTATTTTTCAAGATACTAGTATACAGCTTGAAAGGCACCTATTTTACCCCTTTTCAAGTTTCAGCTCAAAATACCCATCAGATTTTTTATTATACCTTTTCAAATCTAGGAAATTTAAGCTGTTAGGATATTTTAGCTGTTTTTTTGCATGTGCCTTTAATGCAAATGAGCTGGTTCTCCCCGCTCACTATTCCCACGTACCTGTCAGAGCCATAGAACAGTACAGTGACCGACAAGAGTAAAGCAGATCTCCTTTACTACAGTAAGAATTTTCCCAACTGTTAATTGATATATTTGTGTTGGAGTTAATTCAAGCCTTTCTGCAAAGACGAGTCACACACAATATCGTTCTAAAGTTCGCGTGCATGCACATGCGAACACACACATTTAGCTTTGCACGGTTTTTGCACAGCAAATGTGACAGGATACACATTAATATCCACTGCTGTGTGGATATCCGTTATGTTAATGTACAAAATAAACCTGATTTAAGTCCACAAACCAGAATTGAAGTGTCTTCTTTTATGTGGCTGTGGTGATGAATTATTTAGCGATTTTACTTAATATATTAATATTTATATTGATATTGATATTAATATTATTATTAATATTATTATTATTATTGCCTTTATTACAAACATGCACTGTTTAAAAAATATATTTTACTCATTATTAAACTCATTCTTGATCATATTTGATTGATGATCACAGAGAGCAAAACAGATCTTTTAATCCCAGCTCCTTTTCGCACGTCCTGTCTTGTGGATATGATTATATGTGTTACTACAGTTAATTCGCAGCTGTCAGTCAATTTGGTGGGTAGGGAAATCGCACTCCTTGTGGTGGGCCTCAAAATGGGAGGGATTTAGATCCTATTTTAACGTTAGGAAATTTTTAAAAATAGACTTATTGTGTTTCTATCATTCCAATATGACTGTGGACACACTATACCTACACACAGTTCTGTCCAAACAGCTTACAAAAGATGATTTTCATCATAGGTGCCCTTTAAAGTGCTATTTAAAGGCTTAATTACGTTAATTAGGCAAGTTAGGGTAAACAAATTGTATAATGGTGTTTTGTTATGTAGACAATTTAAAAAAATTAGGGCTGTCCAAGAATTAATCGTGATTAATCACATCCAAAATAAAAGTTTGTTTTGACATAATATGTGTGTGTGTTATATATATTTATTATGTATATGTGAAAAACACATCCATAGAAGCCAAAACTATATATAAAAAAGTTACATCAAAGTAGTTACATCATATTCAAATGTAAAATTTGTATCATACACATATATTTTTTATATATCTAAATATAAACCAACATTTTATCAAGTATATGCATGTGTGTATTTATATATTCATAATAAAATATACACAGTACACACACAAATATTATGTTAAACTTTTATTTTGGATGTGATTAATCACGATTAATTTTTTGACAGCCCTAAAAAAATAAATGCTTACAGTATAAAGTCTGATCATTTTGACCTTAAAATGGTTTTAAAAAGTTTAAAAATTATTAATATTCTAGCCGGAATAAAACAAATAAGACTTTATCCAGAAGAAAAATATTATAGGAAATACTGTGACAATTCCCTTGCTCTGTTAAACATCATTTGGGAAATATTTAAAAAAGAAATTCACAGTAGGGCTAATAATTTTGACTTCAACTGTATATTCCTCTCCATAACTGCAAAAATCACAGCTTGCCCATTGCTTCTCCCATGTGTGCGCTTAGCGATGCTCGGAATATTGGCATAACAAACACCATTTATCAGCTCCAGCTTCTGAACATTGCACCCGCCAACGATAGCGAACCGTAAATACTGTAGTTTTTGTGATAACAGCGATAAGCCGGCGATAACGCCAAGCTTTCACCATGACAAAAGAGCGCTGTTAATGCATGACAAATTACAGATTCTGCTTCGCCGTACTCCTGATTGTTATGAATTACTTAAGAGCCGTGACTTTTCCGAGCACCTATATTCATTTCCGCTGTCACGAGAGCAAATAAGCCCACAGTTTAGCTCTCTTTCAACAACTGCCATCTATCATTACTTTGTGTGCGGGGTGTTGAGTGTCTATGAATCAGGGGCAGTTTCATGAGCCAGAGGAGCTGAGAGTGATCTGTGACACTGTGTCGAAGCCTCGCAGGCTGACTGTTAAGAGCCAGCGTTTGGCCCCTCCGGCAACTTGTGAACTGTCATTCGTCCTGATGGGCCGACTGCCCTCTTTCTAGTGATAAAGTCAGAGCTGATCTGCTGACTCGGAGTCGATCGCCATCCGGGGTCCAAATAGACCAAGAACACGCAGAGGAAACGCTCTCCTGACAAAACCCAAAACAATGTGCTTGTGTTTGCAAATGCGTTTGTATTTATGCTGCTGTTGACATTTGGAGGGGCATTTTAGCACTCGGTGGCATGCTGGGATCTAAACGCATCTCCGTTTGGCAGAGCAAAAAGACTTGTGTGCTTTCATTTGGAGATTTTGCACCATCTGGGATCTTTGCTTTCTTTTTTGCCACTGGATTTTGAATGATTGACATGCAGTGGTGGAAAAATCTGAAGGTTGTCGATCTTTTTGACTGATTACGGTGTTATTGTAAATTGCATCATCACCCTCATAGTCATTTTGGCTTTGTGTGGCAATAAAAAGAGCGTTTAGTTTTTCATGATCTGCAGGGACAAATACAGTACAGCATGATATGAGGAGCTTCATTGACAAACATCTTGACAAATCAGTACCTCGATCACTAATTTGAAAGTGAAAAGGAAATGCTCCTTGAAGCTTCCTCTGTCATGTTTTACGAGCTGCAAAAGACTCGATTATATAAAGAATAGTACCAGAAAAAAATGTGGTGAGAGGCAAAATCTAAGCATATTTTCTCTTATAAACGGCAGAAACTGCAGTTAGTACTATTCTTTTTATCTATCATAAAGAATGAATGACCGTGACTCGTTCAGATCAATTAGGTTTGTGACGAGAATGTTTTTCATTTAGCATTAGTACTCAACATGCTAACAGGAATTCTTAATAAATGTTAAACATGCTTTTGTAGATGGCAAGGAAGTTTAACTGAAACACTGAAACCTTTTTTTGCAGCTTACACTGTACAATATTTGACGCAAAATTCACAGTAATTTTTTATGTGTAAATTTTAAGTAAATTACTGAGGTAGTTGCATTATTTTCACAGTAAGTCACTGTGATTTTTATTTTATTTATTTATTTTTTTACATTAAATTTCTGTGAAATTACTGCCATATCATTTGACTTAACAGTAGATTGTGAATTGTACAGTGTTCTCTTGTAGAATTAACTATATTTTACTGTGAAGTTACAGCCATATCATTTGACTTTACAATAGATTTTGAATTGTATGATGTTCACTTGTAGAATTAACTATATTTTACTGTGAAGTTACAGTCATATCATT
>CAIGQQ010033975.1:5165366-5195366 GCA_903798035.1 Danio albolineatus | reverse complement strand
CTGTGAAGTTACAGTCATATCATTTGACTTTACAGTAGATTGTGAATCATACAGTGTTCTCTTGGAGAATTAACTATATTTTGCTGTGAAGTTACAGTCATATCATTTGACTTTACAGTAGATAGTGAATTATACAGTGTTCTCTTGGAGAAATAACTATATTTTGCTGTGAAGTTACAATTAAAGGCAAATACGATTATTGTGATTTAATAATACTAATTCCTTAATTCCTTACATTTATGTAGCGTTCGACACTTAAAGTGCTTTGCACATTTTTTTTTTCTACATTTAGCAGTAGGTTGCAGTTGAAATACTTAATTTAACTGTAAGGTTACATTTACATCTCAGATTACCGTAATTTAACAGTTTGCTGCTGTATAGTTTTGAAGCAGATTTCAGGGGAAAGGTCCCCTAGAAATCTAAATTCTGTCATGATATACCCACCCTCAGGTTGGTCCAATTCTGTTTAAGTAAGATTTAATTTTGTTTGTTTCTGTTAAACACAAATTAATATATTTAGAAACAATTCGTGCCACAAATTTAGTTGTAAATGTAGTAAAGTAAATACATGGTGTAGCAGTAAATGGTTGTCGAGATCTGTTTGGTTTCTGACATTCTTCCCAATGTCTTTCTTATGGGTCAATATTGCGATAATTTCATATATTATAATATTGCATATCTATCATATAAAAAAGTTACAGCAGTTAATTGCAACAAGAAAATGTACCATCATAAGCCTCACAGATACATATGTATACAGTGCTTCCCACACATAGGTTTTACTTGGGTGGGCCGCCCAGTTATATTAACGGCCGCCCAGTATATTTATGGCCTGTTTCCACTGAGTGGTACAGTACGGTACGGTACGGGTCGGTACGGGTCACCTTTATCAGGCTTGCGTTTCCACTGCAAAAGGGTACTCTTTTGGTGGGCGTGGTGTACGACAGAAAGTTTGTCGATGTCATTTTCGCTGGAGGAAATGTCTATTGTAAAGCTTTATGGTCGTTCAAAAATCATACGAGAAGCACTTCTCACAAAACAGATGCTTTATTATACACATAAACACTGCTGTAAAAATGTTCATTACTGACTGAACATGATCTGATTATAACTGCAGATCATTGATGCGAAATAGCCTACGGTCCGCGATTATATCAAATAAATAAATAAATGCAGCATATATGAACACACAGCCCCACACAGTCTCCGATGTTACCAAATTACAGAAAAACTTCACACAGCAGACATATATGCCTTATTTAGGTTCAAAAACAATACGAAATAGAGCCCCGTCTGTGCAAACCTCTCATCTGAGTCTTTTATCTTCACCAGTACATGTAGCAGCTCCGTCATTATTCTCTCGTTAGAGAGTAACTCCGTCATTCCCAGTTTATAATAGTCCAGGTTAAGAACTTTGTTATTTCAAACATTGACGCGCACGCGATCGCAAGCGACAAAGCGAAAGCACTCGCCCTCGCGCTTATGGGCTCGTAACTCATAAGAATCTGCTCTTCTCTCGGCTTTGTGGCCGTTCAAGACGACGACAAGGTTTGTTTAAGCTCGGGTCGACCATGGCTCGTTATTATATGCTGATATTATTTCGGAGCATTGCCTCTCGGCTGTGTATTAAACATGGCGGGTCCTTTGTTTTCATTCTGCTTGTTGCGTGAGCAAATGACGTATCTCTGTAAGCCAATAGCGTTCAGCTGCACGTCTAGCTCCACCTTACGGGACCCTTTCTGGGTTTGGTACCCTTTCGAAAGGGTGACCAAAAAGGGGTACGGTACGGTTCAGTTCGGTACGCTTTTAGACAGTGGAAACGGCCTTAAAAGCGTACCGAACCGTACCGTACCGTACCGTACCACTCAGTGGAAACGGGCCATTAGTGACATACATTATTTTTTTTCTATTATTTTCATCCTTTTACGCTTTTTTTTTGTATCCACCCAATATAAACAAACATTCGCAAGCGATTAAGTGGTGGAAAATCATCTCTTAGAATAAAAGTAAGAGAAACTGTGGATTTTTTGTTATTTATTTCAACTGTCTTTTTTACCTTTTAACCCATTGAAAAGAAAAGGTTTAAAACAGATCGTTATTAAATAAAAATAGTGTTTAAAATCAAATTATGTTTTGTTTTTCACATATGGTTAACGTTTTATGTGCTGTGGGTAAAAGGTGTGTTTCAATCCAGCTATCGCCGTAAGTATATTTCAAACCTGTGGGAAGCACTGATAGATATAGAGAGATGTTGAAGCCAGAATTATTAGCCCTCTTGAATTATTAGCCACCCTGTATTTTTTTCCCCAATTTCTATTTAACGAAGAGAAGATTTTTTCAACACATTACTAAACATAATAGTTTTAATAAACCATTTATAATAACTGATTTCTTTTATCTTTGCCATGATGACAGTAAATAATATTTTACTAGTATTCAGCTTCAGTGACATGTAAAGGCTTAACTGGGTTAATTAGGCAAGTTAGGGTAACTAGGCAAATCATTGTATAGCGATGGTTTGTTCTGTAAAAAAAATCAATGAATTTTAGTAATAATATAAAAATAAATACAAATCACATTGACCTTGGGATGGTTTTTAAAAAAAGTAAAACTGCTTTTATTCTAGCCGAACAGAAACAAATAATACATTCTCCAGAAGAATAAAAAATATCATGGTAAATAATGCAAAACTTTAACTTTTGACTTATGCTCATACAGCTCTATAATCTTGTCTCGTTTATTGTTTCTGCTATTATGAATGGCAGATTTTGGCATTGCTTATGGATCTGGCATGAAGTCTGCATATGGAGATAGTGTGGGTGTGTTTTATGCAAGTGATTAATCATGTGTATGCCATTGCTTATTTATAATACTCTATATTCACCAACATTAGGCCAGGGTTAAGAACAAATTCAAGTGTTATGTGTGCAAATATGAAATAATCCGTGCAGTAATTAAAGAAAGAGACCTACTGTGTTTTTTGCAAAGGCTGTTTTAATCAACTCAAGTTTTTAACTGAGTTAATTGCGTGTACAATTTGTTTAATTTCCTTCATTAGGAGACTGAAAAAAGATTGATAATTACGTTATTGTGCATATGAGAACATATTTGGCATTCGTACTGTTTGGGTCAGGTTACACGATTAATTGTTGTTTTTATTGTTGTTTTGTTTAATTAATTGCACCGCAATAATTATACTTGATTTTTATAATGTTGTTCAAGTCTCGGTGTGCTCAGCAGTGCATCTTTTAGGTGAAAATCACAGTAGGTTGAATAGATAGAGAACCCATTGAGAGAACATTGCAGCTACGCAAGGCATATTGCTGTACAAAAGGCTGTGACAAGAAAACAATAAAAACAATGATGAATTCAGCGCGCTGGTCAGTTTTTCCCCCTTTTTGCTGCATTGGGAAATGTCTTGGGTGGCTTGACCTTCCATGAATGATAATAACTGCTCTGTACCGGAGTGAGGAAACCTAGAGGAAATGGCTTGCTGTGGAGGCACAGACTTAATTACCCATCCAGAGGTCGAGAAGGTGGAGGTGGCATGAAACAAATGTAAAGAAAATATGACTACAGGACTCTGGAGGGTAACCAGCGGCTGCAGTATTTCAATAGAGCTTTTCAGTTCTCTCACATGATTTGTGGTAATGAGGGTGAGCGGCCGAACAGTAAGGCAATATTCCAAAAAAAAAAAAAAAGATTATATATATGTTTGTGAGTCAAAGGTAAAACATCATGTTTTGGTCAAATTACGCTAAATTTACAAAAAAATATTCATTCAAATTAAAAGCATATTGAATCCTGCTAAAGCCGTATACAGTTGAGGGCAAATATTTAGTAACATGTTTATTGAAATAATTTAAAATTTACTGAAATATTTACTGGAAATATTTAAAATACTTTAATATTTAATAATACTTAAAAATATTTATTATTTTTCAATTATTTATCAAGTGATATTTAATGGAGCAAGACTATTTTACAGTATTTTGGATAGTATTTTTTCTTCTGGAGAAAGTCTAATTAGTTTTATTTTAGCCTGAATTTATTTTTATTTTTTTTTACCTTTTAATGTCAATTTTATTAGCCCCCTTAAGCAACTTAAGCAACCTACAGTAGTTAAGCCTTTAAGTCGCACTTTAAGCTGAATACTAGCATCATTACATCATGGTCACAATCCTTCTCAACCACATTGAATCGTATTGATTCGGTATATAAACAAGCAATTAAAAATATGGACTTAAAACCTATTCGATGCCATCTTTGTGAGATTTTGATGTAAACATAAGGTTTTTCGTTTTAATCGTTTATTACATTTAATTATATGAAATCGTTTTTTAAAGGTTAAAATAATCATGTTCCAATGCTGTTTTCTGATCTAATCAGAACGCCTCTTACAGAGTCACACGAGCAACTGCTAATGGTGACTGTCTTGTACCAAAGTGTAAGACCTCATTTGGTCAGTCAGTTTTCTCTGTCAAGGGAATCAAATTATAAAGTAATATAAATGTTTTTAGTATTTTACCTTAAAAGGGTTAAAAACAAAACCGCAGTGTTTGCAGAAATAGTTTACCATTTGTTTGTCTGATCATGCCGCCTTTGCTTTCGCCTTATAGCAATTTTATGTAAAGAATTATAATGTTGTGTATATGTACTGTATCTATTTTATTTTCATTTTATGTCAGGCCTTCCGTGGACAGGTGTTGAGAATAAGCAAGTCTGCTAAAGCACTTAAACAAATGCATTGGGTTGTCCAGTGTAATTGTGATGCCCATGTCAAAACAAAATAAATATATAAATGAATAAAATTGACAAATATCTTGTAAGATATTATGAACTGTCACCATGGCAATTTAAATTATTTTTTCTATTATAAATGTATATATTATAAAACAATATATAATAAGAAACACATATACAATACACCGCACATGTGCTATATATAATGTAGGTTCCATCAGAAGATTTCTTTGAGCATTATTTTCAGGCTCCTGTGTGTAGGTTCAGTAATTCACTTTTATGGCAAATAATAGGTCCTTTTCATTCCCTTTAAAGTGAAATAACTGTGAACAGAAACATAGGCTGAGAAAAAAGGCTCATTTTAGAAGAACATTTCAGACTCCACTTACATGTAGAGGTTTTTGCATCTGAACTCTGCATATAAATATACATTTAGACACGCACAATACATATATTTACAGATACAGTGGGGGAAATAAGTATTCAACACGTCACTATTTTTTTCAGAAAACATATTTATAAAGGGCCTGTTGGCTTGAAATTTTCACCAGGTGTTGGTAACAACCAAATCCGTATATACAAAGAAAACAGTATTAATTAGTTTACAAAATAATTTATGCATAACAAAATAAAATGACACACTTGAAAAAAGTATTGAACACATAAAGAAAGGGAGGTGTAGAAAGGCAGTGAAAGCTCAGACAGCAGCTAAAGTCTCTCCATAGTTCTTCAGCAACCCACTGCCCTTCATCATTGTAAATTAATATTAGCTGCTTCAGCCCAACATCTACATTAACCGGATGATGAAGATGAAACCAGGGTGGACATTTCAGTAAGACAGTGATCCTGAACACAGCCAAGGAAACTGCTTTCAAATGCTTTCAAAGAAAGAAAACCAGCTGTAGAATGGCCAAACCAATCACCTGACTTACATCCAATAGACAGGGTTCATACGGTCATGGAAAACCTGGAAAAGTCATGGAATTTTGACATGGCATTTTCCAGGCCCGGATTAGTTTTGGAAAAACAGAAAAACCCACAAAAATTTGGAAAAGTCATGGAAATTAGTTTAACAAATATCTGTATACTTGAATTAGGGCTGCGCGATATTGGAAAAATCTGATATTACGATATTTTGTATTTCTGTGATATATATTGCAATGTAAATATCAATTTCACCAGATGATTTAACAGGTTTATTTGCATCGATTGGGGGGGATTTCGTAGAGGAGTGAATCTCGAATAATATATAACAAATAAATTACAAGCATAGATAAATAAAATATAGTAAAGAAAAAATGTATATTATTTAATCTTTATTAAAGTTACAAAAAATTCTTGTGGCCGGATGTTTTAAAATTGTTTTAAAATGTTGAAATGCTGAAACGATATATTATGCAGCCCTAACTTGAATATATTAGTTGCCTTTACTTCTTTTCTGTCCTTGGCCAAAAACTTGCTCCCACATTATTAGTGCAGTGTAAGCATTATCCAAAAAATATATATAAATATATAAAAGCAAACTTAAACAAAATAGATTGCAAGTTCTATGATATGCTGTAATAAATTTAAATGTCATTGTTTTTTTTGTTTGTTTCTTTATTATTTACCATGTATAGGTAGACATTACATGAAACATTACGTCATGAAAATGTACTTGAATGTTCTGGAAAAGTCTTGAAAAAGTCATGGAATTTTAGTAGTGAAAATGTGTATGAACCCTGAATAAAGAATACAAAATAAAGATAGACGAGACCCACAGAACAATCAAAATTTTTACACTCTGTTGAAGTCTGTAAAAAACTCACACATGAGCAATGCATGTGACTTCATGCTCCATATGAGAGGCATCTTAAAGCTTTCGTTACCAAAAGAGCCTTTTATGGAAAGTATTAAGTAAATTTCAAAACTTTAAATACATTCTACTTGTGTTCTTTCAATGTTATTTCACAAAACAAATTTTTCAGATTTTTAAATTTAGTTAGGTTTTTACACTATATATATATATATAAACCATATGATGCAGTAGTAGTAAAGTGCACAGTTGTAGTAACATGATAGCTTCCTGTTCATTCGTCCTCTTGCTTATGAAAAGGGAAAATGTAAATTATGCTTACGCTTTCCCGATTATAATTGGCTAAAAACACTCTGCGACTGATAGTGGGATACTTATTTCATTAGATTTGTCTGTTTATGCTTTTTAAATAGCAGCGGTGACATGCTATTACACCAACATTAAGTAATTTCCCAGGGAAGATTTGACCCAGCAACAAATAGATCAGCAACAATCATGCTATTAATGCGTCATCTAGAGTGGTTCAATTTGCAGTCAAATAGATAAGTAAGAATGTATGGTTTCGGCAGGCAGAGATGCCCCCCGAAAGCTAATCACCATAATTAAGCAGGTGGTATTTTCTCTTGCCAATATTTCACCGACATCAGCCACTGAGAGCTCTGGAGCATCGAGGCAACTCTGAATAATTGATGCCACTTGTGAGCATTTATAATTTACGCCTTTATCCATCTGAGAAAGCGAGCGAGGCAGCGTTGTTGAGGAATTCTCTGACATTGGGTTTATCCCGCACGTCTTGTTAATAGCAGCTGTTATTGCCTCTACAGCCACCCTATTTATCCAAGGATTGCAGCAACATGTCGCACAGTAAGAAAAAATAAAAGAGGGTGAATTAGATGAGCCATACAGTACCTAGTCATATTCCTTTGGGTGTGCTTCGTTGTAGTTCACATGCAAATCATATGTCATGCTTTTAATGCAACTTAATGAGATCTTCCCTTAAATGAAAACGGGCGCATGGAACGAGAGAAAGCTAACAAGTGTTTCCGAAAGCCATTGTTAGGCGATCTATCGATTCTTTAGGGTGCTATCATGTCGGCAGTTCCACCAGGATCCTATTAATTTCTTCAGCGCAGTAGACTGTATAAACCATCACTCATGGATGGTCTCTAAACTCTATGTGGATGATTTGACATTTCTGGCTGACAGCGCCGATTAACACGTACTCGCTGTTGAACGAGTGTCTGATCTCTTGATTAATGTTTTTTTAAACAGATTGTTTTTGGAAAGTTTCCAGTACAACTGCTTTTAATGCGATTAAAGGGCTATTAAACCTTAGGCAGCTTTTCTGCACTATTAAGGCTAAATTGTTGTACTGCGTTTTTTTTTTTTTATCCAAATGTGACACTGAAGCAATAATATTTATTGCCTACCATAATATAGTAATTGTTGTTTTAACAATGTGCAGGCTCTAGAGGCCTCCAGTCTTACATTTTCAGTCTTACAGATTGTGGTTTCAGCACTTGATTTGGTAGTGCTGCACATGTAATATTAATAATATAACTTTTTTTTTTAGACAACATATTACATATTAGGGGTGCCGCAATACTCTGTAGGATCTCCTATTTAAGTAAAAAATAAAAGTGATGTGAGCCGCATGTGAATGCCTCATCTGAACAACTGAACAAAAATTCATTCATTTATTCACTCATTCATGTTCTTTTAGGTTTAGTCCCTTTATAATCTGGGGTCACCACAGTGAAATGAACCGCCAACTTATCCAGCATATGTTTTATGCAGCGGATGCCCTTCCAGCTGCAACCCATTACTGGAAAACATCCAGACACACTCATTTACACACATACACTACGGACAATTTTAGCCTACTCAATTCACCTATACCACATGTCTTTGGACATGCGCTATCGGTGAATTGGGTAAGCTTAAGTGTCTGTGGTGTATGTATGTGAATGAACGTGTATGGATGTTTCTCAGTGATGGGTTGCAGCTGGAAGGGCATCTGCTATGTAAAACAAATGCTGGATAAGTTGGCGGTTCATTCCACTGTGGCGACCCCAGATTAATAAAGGAACTAAGCTGAAAAGAAAATGAATAAATGAATGACGATGCGCTGTATGAATACACATTACATTACATTACCTCAAAACACTCTAAATAATTGCTTATAAGGATTTTTTCATAAAAGCGCCCCTATTATGGGTTTTTGAAAATGAGCTTGTATGCAGTGTGTGACACAGTGAAGTGAAATGTCCAGCTAAGGCTTAAATCTGAAAGTGCACAGTGTTTAAAACTATTGATTCATCCATAAAAGAGTCGACTCATAGTTCCTCAAACGAGTCGCCGTGCTTACGAGTCTTTAGCCTTTAGTCTTTATTTTTGGCATGACGTGAACACGAAACATAAGCCCAGCCCATTTGTGTGCGCGCAGCCCCGGGAGATTCGAAACCCCCACCCACAAACAATAGCGGCGAGCAAAAGTTGCCAGATTGGGCGGTTTTGAATTTGATTTGTGCAGGTAAAAACCTTTTGGACAGGGTTTGGGCTGAAATCAGTCAGCTCCATCTGGCAACACAGAGAAGAGCACTGTACTTAGCTGGATATTGGAAGTGTGCAGAGAACCCAGAGATGAGACTTTGAAGAGTCAGTGTTTGAGGTTTATTTCTGCAGAAATACCTCAGCATTAAACCCAGCCATGTGCTGTGTTCCCTCTGAGGAGTGCTTATAATGGAGGATTCGGAGCACTGGGACATTTCCTGGCCTGCTATCCAACAAGTGTGAGTAAGTGCGATTAAAACGGTGCCTCATTGTTTTCTCTAGCTTGTAAATGATGCATTTAACTGTGTTTTGTAACTTGTAACCACTTGTAGTGTCTCTGGTTAACTTGTATTCTCATATCGCGTCTAAAAGCACGTTGTAAACGCGACGCGTGCTGCTTTGTTTACGGATTAAAATGCGTTTGTGAGCTCGTGTTCTTTTGCTGTTTGTCGTTGCTATGGCTACATCAGCTTTCACACACGTGCGGCAGTCCTGTTTTATAATGTTGCCGCTGTATGCACTAAACGAGTGTTAGCAGATTAGCTCACGCACACACTATGACTACTTCAATGTTGATAAGCCGTGGTGGGCATTATATCATGCTGAGCGCTGTCGACCAATCGCAACAGACTGGGTCATCGGTCCAATCAGCGCAGTTTAGCATTGCGCTAAGGAGGAGTTTTGGAACAAATGAATCGCTGAACGATATATATAGGAGTCGCTGGGATAATGAGGTAAAAATAAATGCATATTATAAGACAATGAAAGTGTTTTTTGACCATGCATGCAGATCAGCCTGCTGTTGGAGACCCCCAAAACCAATATATGACCCTTTTTAATGTATAATATGGGCTCTTTAAACGTAGCTTTAAAAAACAGTTACTCGCAACATCTGTGCATGGCTTCTCTTGTCTTTCAGAATTCTTGCAATACAGCAAGCTGATGTCTGGAGTCGATTCTGTTTAGATTGCTTGGTTTCAGCTCCCCTGCGGCGCTTATTTCCGACACCTTCTTTGAGCCTTTGCTTCGATAAGCTCCTCTCATGCTGTCAACCCTAACAAGTGACACGCTGATCTGCTTGAAGGAGATAATGAACCGACAAAGCCCTACTGTACCGTCTCCAACTAGAGGCCCTTCCTAACTCCTACATTTTACCCCTGATCACTAGTTTGACCTTTTCCAAATGATATTCCCAATTTCCAATTCATCACCTCGTCCACCTGAATTACCCAGCGCTGCGCTAACCTGAGAGCCTCATTACTGTAGAAATATAGTAAAGGAGCCGCTCAGTCAAGCATCAGGAGTTCAATCTAAAAATGAATCCTGTAATAATTTGATTGACCAAGAAGGAAACGCCACGGTCTTCCCTGGAGACCGAAGATGCTGAAGGAGATAAGCATGACTAGATGCCATTTTCCAGTGTGCAAAGGAGCACTAAATCCACAAAGGTCAGGACTGAGTGATGGAGATATTAAACAGAGATCTGAGGCATGCTGGGAAATGTTATTCGCAGCGAGACAATATTCGCCTACGGAGTGAAATCTGCTTATTAATGAACAGACTTTTAATTTTTGACGTATGCATGATGAATGCTGAATATTAAAGGTGCGCTATACTTGATGATTAATTAAGCACCTTTTATTGCACATGCACACAAGCTGTATGTTTTATATACAGCTTTTTCAGTCTGCGCGATGGGTGTTGGAGAATGTTATTCAGAACCGCACAGAAGCATCAGGTGAATTTGGTTTTTGAGGTCAGTGCTTCTCAACCGGTGAGTCAAGTATGTTCTGATAAGGTCAAAACAAAGTTAAACAAAAGGGATTGAATGCAACAACCCATATAATCATGCGTTTAGGAGAGGAAAGAAAGGAGAAAGTGCTTTTTTTATATATATGTTTTTGTATCAGCATCTAAAACATTTTAAATATTCTTATTAATCAATTCAAATTTAAGCTTTTTTTCTGAATTGTTTATTTTATTTGATATAAATAATGTTAAATAAGTTACATTTGTTATACCACAGGGTGGCACAGTGGCTCAGTGGTTATTACTGTGCCCTTATAGTAATAAGGTCGCTGGTTTGAGTCCCGGCTGGGTCAGTTGGCATTTCTGTGTGGAGTTTGTTTATTCTTCCCATGTTTGCGTGGGTTTCCTCCGGGTGCTCTGGTTTCCCGCACAGTAAAAAGACATGTGCTATAGGTGAATTGAACAAACTGAAATGGCTGTAGTGTATGTATGTGAGTGAGTGTGTATGTGTGTTTTCTAGTACTGTTTTACGGCAGGAAGGGCACCAGCTGTGTAAAACATATGCTGGATAAGTTGATGGTTCATTCCACTGTGGCTACCCCTGATGAATATTGGGACTAAGCCAAAGGAAAACGAATGAATAAATGAATATTATATTTTATTTTAAATTTGGCAGAGTTAGCATCATAGTTTACATATTGTGGACAAAAATATGCATTTACACATGGTTTCTATTACATTTAAGAAATAAAAATTTTAGCAAATAATATTGTGCACTGTATTTGCTTTAATATACCAAAACACATACTACTATTATAGTTATAGAAAGTATATTCTATTACAAATAATTATTTTCTCTGCGTCAAATTCTACGTACATAGAAAACATATTATTTTGAAGTATTCACCTTATTCTCCTTGTAAGAGCAGGTGCAGCCATTTGAATGTTTTTGGTTCCGGTCTCATTCACCTCCTTTTTTTTTTGACATTAAAAACAGCTCATTTTGCTGATTGATGTTGCAAAATGATATATTTTTATTATATTATTCTACTTTGTCTGTAAAGTTGTACAAACACTTGTTTGTAGAGCGAGTAGTTTGACTGATTTCTGTTGTTCATTATTCCTAGTCATTTCTCCCATAGGCAACTGAATCGGAAGCTCTAAAACAATCGCAAAAACGAGTGCACTTCCGCATTGGAGAATAAGGTCAATAATGTCAAATATGCGTGAATGTACTGTGAAGAACATTTAAAGCAATTCATTGATCCGTCGTCATTAAAATATATAAAATAAAGTTACCTTAATAATAGCTACCTTAATTAAATGTTAGTTAATGTTTGTCAATTATTATATTAATTAACTATTTAGTTTAAACTAAATATAACTGAAATGATCTCATAGCCTGTTAATGTATCTTGATGTCATGACTTTACTTGGAGGGGCACGTTATCATTGACTCAATCTTAACTACTCATTAAGTGAAGTTTATTTATAAAGTAATTTCGAGAAGATCTCATGCTTATGATTGACCACAGCTGCCTCCCCATTAGAATCAGAATCAGTTTTATTGCCAAGAGTGCTTCACACACAAGGAATTTGCTTTGGCTACAGAAGCTTCCAGTGTACATAAAGTGACAAGTGACAACACAAAATGGTAACACATGATTCACCAAGCAGACCATTCCTAAGTCAATATAATATTTAATAACGAAGAGTTTCATACCTCAGTTATCTTCACCTCGAAGAATCCCCCTTCCACCCCTACTCCTCCCCTTTTTTCCTAGATAGGGCAGCAGGGCGGCCCAGTGGTTGACTCACAGCTAGATTGTCACTGGTTCAAGTCCTTACCAGGCCAGTCGACGTTTCTGTGTGGAGTTTACATGTTCTCCTTGTGCTCATGTGGGTTTTCCCCAGTTTTCTCCCACAGTCCAAAGACATGCGACTAATGCAAAATTGGCACCACAGATGAGCTCTCAAGCCAGCAGTACATCTCTCCACAGCAATACCTCATTTGTCTTTAGCCATAAACAGAAGTGGAGTTCTCGAGATCTAACTGAGCTCAAACTCCCCTCTCGCCCTGCAAACGGAAGAGAACCCCAGGCTCGAGGATCTTATGAGCTCAGAGCTCTCTCCTGCAACAGCATGTCAAACACACTTTATAATCAATCAGCAGAGTGTGAACTCTTGAACTAATGTTGAAACTGTTCATTATGGTGTCGACAGAACATTTTTTTATAGTTTCAATGTAAACACACTAGACAGATGTACAAAACTGTTACAATTAAACACATAAGTTAATGAGTAGTTAAGAATGACTTAATGATAATAATCCCCAGTAAAGTCATGACATAAAGATACATTAACATGCCATGAGTACATATTAGTTGCATTTACCGAAAACTACAGTTGCTAATAACACATCAACAATTATGTAATTATTATTGTATAATTATTAATGTAGCCATTATATATACATGAACTCATGTGACTCATGTCGTAGTTAAAGTTAGACCTTGATTAGCGCATGCCTTAACTCATCTTAAGTTCATAATGAAGTAACAGTTTAATTTACATATTCATTATTCATCTGCTGTTATTGCAAAGTGTTACCCTTTAAATTAATGCAATAGATGCCAGCTTACATTTACAGTATCAAATCAGGGTCTTGTAGCAAAGCCACTTGAGAACCACTTATCTAGGTTTGCAGACAAAGTAATCCATTTGTGAATAGAAGCCACGACTACAGAGAGATGCCACTGACAGCAGAACAGATTGCCACACTGTCAGACGTGAGGGGAAACTCGGCCAATGCACTAGCAGATTTCTCAATTAACTCACGGCCTTCAAAAAGCCTGGATTGAGTGTCTAAACGCCTCTGCGAGCAAGCCGAGATGCCACACTTTTGTGAATGGGCTTGTCTGGTCATGCAGTAGAGCTAAAGAGCCATTGATTGTGCCTCATCAAAAAGCAATTACAACATTTGGGATGCGGCGATTTAAGAACTAAGGTGCAGCTCGATGCCTCAGACCACCTCGCAACACTTGAGCTCATATCAATACAGTGAGAGAATATGCTTTCTATATTTAGACCCATGCTCCTCCTCTCTAATTATTCAGGCAAATATTCGCAGAGAATTGAGCCAGGCTTATGAAATTGTTTCAATGGCTGACTGTAATGCCATTTGCCTGGCTAGAAAACGTTCCAATCTGTTTTGTTCAATAATTACGCAGCGTTTTTTTTTGACATTCTGTTCTCACAGCTCAGCCATTTGCTGCCCTGTTCAGCCTGACAGTAACAGATGTGAAAATTGCATTGACTATCAGTGTAAACAACAGATGATACCAGTTGAGAAGCCGTTAGATATGGAAGAAGGATATTTGTTTCAAATGAGTTTGTCCACAAACCTCTTCTGCTTCTCCCGATGGCACTGGCGCCAGATGCAAACAGCAGATTTCTTGCCTTTTGCTCACTTATTGACACATGGAAGGGTTGTATTTAGGTGTTATGATGCATACAAGTCATTCACTGTGTATAATGACAGTTAAAAAAGATTTTGATGTCATTAAAAGACTACACTAAATATAGAGATGAAGTCCAAATTATTGAAATATTAGTTCTCTTTCTTATATTTCCCCAATGGATGTTTAACAGAGAATTTGACAGTATTTCCTATTATATTGTATTATTCTTGAAAAACTCTCATTTATTTTAGTTTGGCTGGAATAAAAGCAGTATTTTTTATATAATTTAAGGTCAATATTATTAGCCCCCTTTAAAGGGGACCTATTATGCAAAAATCACTTTTTACAAGGGGTTTAAACACAGTTGTGTGTTAAAAAATAACCAGCTTCTCAGTCCCTCCAGAATTTTGAAGGACTTTTTTTCTGATTTTTGCAGCCTAAAAAGATTTTCCTGTGGCTTTTCTTACATTTTTTTTTTTTATTGCAATATGGTTGGCCTTATTTTGCTAAGATTTTCTGTAAAAAATATACCACAGATAAAAAGCCTTTATTATATATTTTTTAAATACTCCTAGACCCAGACATTGGGTTTTGTAACTTATAAAATAACACTTAATTTCAATGTTTCATATGTAACCAAATAACTATTAAGCTCATTAACACATTAATAATAAAACAAATAAAATAATAAAGTAAATTTAAAGTACAAGTTTCGTTTACAAGAATCTTTCTTTTTTCATAGCTTGTACAGTAGCTATTTGTCAACTTTAGAGTATGCCAATAATGCTTGATGCATAAACATAAGAATGCAAACAATGCATTATATTAACAGCACATCACGGAAATAAAATGCAACCAAATGCATCAATCTTATGCAAGTACACTGTTGTTAAAGGAGTCTGTTTGTTAAAAAAAAAATATTGTATCCATATATCTGTGTATTCTGTTTCTGCACAACAGCTCAAAGATCAAAATCTACTGGATCATTGCACAGTTAACAAAAATAAGTGTTGTTTTTACACATTTAGAAAGGTAAATAGAAATACAAAGATCTGTGCAATGCATGCGTCCACACGGCCTTTGTTTTGGGTGAATCAGAGTTTTAATGACGTCATAGAAAGTGTCTAGAGTTTGCTGGAAATTCACGGCTTTAAAAAAATAAAAAGCGAAATCTGCAAACTTTTGCAGAGTTTGCTTGATTTTGCTATAAATTCAGTGATCACAAAATCACGAAATCCTGTAAGGGCATTTCGAAAAAACACTTTGATTGACATTTTCCCTTTGTACGTGTCATCAGAGGGGGAAAACCCCACCCATTAGTGACAATCTCTCACTTATTACCATAGGACGTTGGTCTTGTTTCTTTAATCTGACACTATGCTGACACATAGGGATATGTAGCTCCGCCCTCTTTTGAAAGAAGGGCTGGTAGCACAATCTCATTTGAATTTAAAGAGACAGTCACCGGGCGCCACGGTGGCGTAGTGAGTAGCACGTTCGCCTTACAGCAAGAAGGTCGCTGGTTCGAGCCTCGGCTGGGTCAGTTGGCATTTCTGTGTGGAGTTTGCATGTTCTCACTGTGGTTGCGTGGGTTTCCTCCGGGTGCTCTGATTTCCCAAAGACATGTAGTATAGTTGAATTGGGTAGGCTAAATTGTCCGTAGTGTATGAGTGTGTATGAGTGTGTATGGATGTTTCCCAGAGATGGGTTGCAGCTGGAAGGGCATCCGCTGCGTAAAACAAATGCTGGATAAGTTGGCAGTTCATTCCGCTGTGGCGACCCCAGATTAATAAAGGGACTAAGCCGAAAAAGAAAATGAATCGATGAATGAATGAGACAGTCACCCAAAATTTTTAACTTGTCTAGTTAAATTAAGCTAGTTATCCCTTTCAATTGCACTTTAAGCTGATTAGTATCTTGCAAAACAGCTAATATATTAAGAAATTTGAAGAAAAAAAAATAGTAGAATAAAATGAATTTTAATTATGTTTAGAAAAAGGACGACACGGTGGCTCAGTAGTTAGCACTGTGACCTCACAGCAAGAAGGTCGCAGGTTAGCTCTTGTTTCCCCCACAGTCCAAAGACATGTAGTATACAGTAGATGAATTGAATAAGCTTAATTGGCTGTAGTGTATTCATGTGAATGAGTGTATAGATGTTTCCCAATACTGGGTTGCAGCTGGAAGGCCATCTGCTGTTTAATACACATGCTGGATAAGTTGGCAGTGGCGATCCCTGATGAATAAAGGGACTAATTTGAAGGAAAAATGAACGAACGCTTAGAAAACAATCCCTGTTAAACATGTGAATTATTTTAAAAATATCTAATATTAAATATGAATTTATTCTATTTATTTTCATAATTATATTTCTGAAATTGGCATAGTTTTTATGATTTAATATAGTTTTTTATTCAATCTTCTATATATCTAAAGACTGCAAACCAAATTAAAAGATTACTTCTGATGTGCTCACTTTACAGAAACGAAATAAATCCATATCATTACTATGTCTTATTATAGCAAACAATGCAATGAAATAATAGTTTTAACTCCACATGCTATTTCTGACGTTGACATTTTATACCAGTATTCATTTCTACAGGTCATTCACTTTATCTAACGACAGCAAGTAAAATGCGCTAAAGTAATTGCCTGTGATGCACTTGATTAAAGGACTATGGCTATTTATTAGTGAACGGCTACATCTGATCTCTGCATATACCAGTCAAACCTAATTATGCAAACGTGTGTGTTTGTGTGTGTGTGTGTGTATGAACATGGCTCGGAGCAATGCATGGGGGTAGTCACATTAATTTCATACAAACCTGCCGTCTATGATTAGGTGCCCTTCACCTTGACCGTCTGTTTAATAAATCTCGCTTTAAATGACTTCTGACGTGCACATGTTAGGAGAAGCAACAGCTGTAACCTTTGCTTCTCTCCTCAAGAAGTCCTCAGAGGTATGGCCGCGGAGAAAAAGGATTCATCACAATCCTCTTTCGGTTCCACGTTTCGCCACAGAATATTAAATAAATCTTTGTTAGAGAAATCAGCAGGGCGGCTTGAATCATTTCAATGACATTTGCAAACAATTCAGAGATGCCGGGGTTTGGTTTAGGGTCAAATCCAGCATATAAACGCAATTTTTTTCAACACAGAAAAATGTTTCTGTGTTTAAAAAGTGGTGTCAAATGATTATTTACAGCTGTTGCTTTATCTGTGGAAAATAGCATCCTTGAACGTTTCTTTGTGTCATCCAGAGTAGAGTCCGTCGGAATACCTCAGCAATATTTTGAGTCTTCATTACTTGGTGTGCACACATCCATCCGCACTTGTCACATTCGATGGCTCGTGAGTTTGCGTCTTTTCTGTTGAGTAATGCATTAAGTGATTGGCCCTGACACTGTTTGTATACATAGATTTTAGCATATCCCTGGCTGAAAGCATCAACATGTGCTGCAAATACATCAGCATCTTGGATCTTCTTGTTCTTCGTTTTTATGGTTGCGTTAAGTTTTGCCAATCATAAAGCATTCAAAGTGTAGCACAGGCTTATTGGAAATATATGTTTCAGTCTCCATGTTTTGTGAAACACAGGAATAAATCTATGAAACCATACAAGTTTGCTTCAACATATATTAGACTGTAGTTTCTAGGTAAAATGTGGCAGTAGCCTATGATACCAACAACTTCTCTATGATATTTAATTATATTTACAAAGACGTGTTGTCATCAAATAAAGGATTATTTTGTGCAGGACTTTGCACAACATCGAATAAATATCATAAAGCAATTTAACTGTGTCCTTGATTTGTAATCAAATATGTTTGCCTATCTATCCTGATCCATCTATCTCCATATGTACAACTCTTCTAGCATGGTTATTTTCATTTCAATCCATCTCATCTTTATTTCTGTAGTGCTTTCACAATGTAGATATTGTTAAAGGAGCTTAACATACTGTAGAAGTTCTAGTAAACTAAAACTGTGTAAGTCCGGTTTTCAGGTTGAAGTTGAGTTACTGTAAGTACACTTCAGTGTAGTTTAAATTTCACTGAAGAGCAAATGCATTGATGCGCAGCTCCACAAGTACCAAACCAAGCAAGCCAGTGGGGAGGAACAAACTTCCCCAATTTTCCCCAATTGACGAAAGTGAAGGTAAAAAATACTTGAGAAAAACCCGGCTCAGTTGGACACAACCGTTTCTCCTCTAGCCAAATTTCTTGTGCAGGGCTGCAGTCTAGATGCCAGAGGCTGGAGAAACTGCAGCCATGACCAGCATCTGCTCATGATACGGCCTGGTCCAGAATTATGGAGGCATAAGGAGAAATAGACTAACATAAGTGTAGATGCCTTTCAAATTATAATGTGTTTTGAGAAGTGTTCTCGACCTCTGGTTGCACTAATTAATGCAGCCAATACTGTAGATTTTGTGATGCAGAGCACATTTTTTACTTTTCTTTTCAACATTTTTAAGCTATGATTTCATTTAAGTCAGTTTGACTTATGTATAACTAGAGAATGTTACAGTATTGCAATGCACTCCCCATAAATACAACATTATTTGATTTATTTAATATTTGCACAATTAAAATTACACACATTCATTACATTGTTGCACTAATTCATCTTAAATTTCCACTGCACATACATTTGTAATTATGTTTAAATTTATCTGCATACTTCTGATTATTAATAACAACCTGTACATATATTCATCTGTTGTAAATCTATGTTCATAGTTATACAACTTGTATACAATATTGAATAGTTTTTGCACTTCATAACTTGTACCTAAATCCTGTACTTGCAGCTATTGCACTCCAGGTTGGACAACATTTCGTCGCCTTGTACTTGTACATGTGTACAAGTTAAGGCAGTGTTTTTTTTTTTACAGTGTACAACAACCACCAGCTTCTCGTGAATATGTACCAGAAGAACATGTATGTGAAACAAAACACAAAATGCGGCCTACACTGTAAAAAATGCTGGCTTCCACACAATCGATTTGTGTTAGAGCAACACAAAGGAATTAAGTTAACTTATTCGTTTTTACATGTTTTAGTGAATTGAACATAAAACAATTAAGTTGTCACTCCAAAAACCTCAAGAGTTGTGTTGTTTTAGTTCATTTAAATAGTGGAAGTAATTTATTGCAGTGGGATTTTTTGAGTGGAAGTAAATTATTGCAGATATGCAAAAATGTAGACAGCACCCTCTAGTGGATTTGTCATCTAAAACATGGATAAAGATAAATGGAGCAATGTATTTTAGGGTTTTCAACTATTTTAGGCTGAGCAAAATATTTTCATTTTCATATATATATAAATAAATATAACTTTTAGATATTTTATGTACAGCTATGCAAATAAATGAAGCATAATTTTTATTGATTTATTTTTAAATAAAGAGGTGTTGTTAGTACTGCAATAATATCTACTAAGGTGTCTAGAATATTGATATTAGTATGCGATCAGTGAACATTTTGGTAGTGTGACAACATCCATGTTTTGGTGCTCGGCTCTTTATCTCTTGTACAGGTGTTTGTGTGTGTGCTTGTCCATGCACGTGTGTCCATGTTCGTGTGTGTGTGGTCTTTCTGGAAGTTGTGCAGCCTCATCAAACATGCAGGTGTGGGTTTTTCCCATCCAATGCCTTTTTCACTGAAGATAAATCACCAGACAGGTACAAAACAACAGATTCATATTTTCTCTGACATAAAATGAATATGAATATATTACTTTTATGAGAATCTTATAAGAATATGTTACTTTTAAACAATTGTCACCAAACAGCTTTATATTAACTGAATAGGCAGTAATTTAGTTGAGTATTTTTTAGATTAAATTAGCTTTTCTGAAACTCTATGTAGGCAGTGCTTTTTAAAATATCTTGCCAATGAATTAATGGATTAAAAATACAAACCTCAGATTGTCATTGCCACAAAAGATCTAAAAATAATACAGAATCGTACATACCATAACATTTCTTTGGTTTAAATTACAATTCTTTAAATCCCAGGTTTGTAATGGGGTCTGACTTTTCATCTCCATTGAAATGTTAATATTTAACCACTGTGCAGAGAGTTGATGCTCTGCTGTCTGTGTCAGTCAGTCGCTCATGAAGCAGTGAAGTAAACATGCAACAGACAGCCGGCATCATAGTCACTCTCTGAATACCATCATTGCGTGACCTGCCAGGCTGTAAAAGCTGCTTTAAAGAAACTCCTTCAGTCTGTCGCTGTTCCTCTGACCTGCAAAATCCTTGTATGAAGAGCAAGCCCGGAGGCATTACAAGCATGCTTGGTAATCTATATATAGCCCTGCATTAAGATGCAATATTTAAATCCCAGTATTTTATTTATATTTCGATTCCTAAATTAGATTTTATGCATGGTTTGACTGATGATAGTTTCAAATGCCTTATTTCAACATCAACTGTAGCTGAATTAGGCTGCTATGTAGACTATTTGGCGTTACGTAGTAAGGCTGCAATATGCGCGTATGCAGTTGTCACATCACAAAGATATGCAATGTTGAGTCTGAATTATAGTTGACCAGAAGCCACAGAATTCTATTAAATCAATGTATTTATGTGGAATTTATATGATATATGCAAAAATTGTCAAAATATCTACAGTAGGTAGTAGGGCTGTGCGATTATTCATTCATTCATTTTCTTTTCGGCTTAGTCCCTTTATTAATCTGGGGTCACCACAGCGGAATGAACCGCCAACTTATCCAGCATTTGTTTTACGCAGGGGATGCCCTTCCAGCCACAATCCATCTCTGGGAAACACATCCATACATTCTCATTCACACACATACACTACGGACAATTTAGCTTACCCAATTCACCTGTACCGCATGTCTTTGGACTGTGGGGGAAACCGGAGCACCCGGAGGAAACCCACGCAACCACGGGGAGAACATGCAAACTCCACAAAGAAATGCCAACTGGCCCAGCCGGGATCGAACCAGCGACCTTCTTGCTGTGAGGCGAACGTGCTACCCACTAGGCCACCGTGGCGCCCGGCTGTGCAATTAATCGCAAGAAAATCACGATATAAGCACATGCAATTTCTAAATCACGTGATTCTGACATCTTCCCTCAAAAGCTGTAAGCAGCCTTATTTTTATTTGGTAAAAACCTTGGAGTGAGGGATTGTTCCTTTACATTGCAGCGGTGTGAATAAGTGTGCAAATAAAACAAATAAGTATCTTTTGAATAGCTTTGTTTCAACATTTCTGTTGATATTGCAATATATAGTTATTGAGACTTGTATTGACCGCATTAACCATTAAGTAAAAGAAAGTATTTGAAGAATATGTGACTGAAATATTTGCCCTTTCTTCAGTAAATTGCTTGTCGCTTCATCTCATTCTTGAGACTGTGCACAATATTTTCTATAGCTATTTCATTCTTTGAGATGTTTTGGTCTGTGCACCTTTTGGATTGATTTGAAGGTGCAGTTAGTCTTTGGCTGCTTCTTTGTAAAAGAAAATCTGACATTGTTACAGCCCTAGTTACAACAATTCTGTTTCTGAGGCTGCTCGCAATGTTTAACTTGTCCATTGACCTACATTGGTGACAATAGAGTTGCACTTTAGGGAATCACACACTAAAATATTTTGCTTCAGATTCTTGACCTCGACTTATCTTATTCAATGATCCGAAAGTGAAGTCATATTATCTGCTTCAGTTTCAATGTGTTTGTCACATACAGTTGACATCAAAATAATTTGCCCTCCTGTGAAATGTGTATTCTTTTTCAGATATTTCCCAAGTGATGTTTTACAAGGACTTTTTTACAGTATTTATTGTATGTTTATTTCTTCTAAAGAAAGTCTTATTTCTTTTAATTTGGCTGCAATAAAAGCAGATTTTAATTGTTTAAAAATGAATAAAAGTTGTTTCTTCTTTTTTTTTTAATTGTCTACAGAACAAACCACTGTTATGCTGTAATTTGCCTAATTATTCTAACTTGCTTCATCGACATAATAACATAAGTTTTTAAATTGCACTTTGTTCAATTTTTTATTGTGAAAAAAAACTATTACAATGAAAATGGTAAAAAAAAATGTTTTAACCTCTTAAACTCTGCGAACCCGGTACCGTCATCAACTTCCCTTTCATTTTTAAAGGTCCGTGGTTGCGCAAGACCCCTATAAGTGGTTCCGTTTGAAAGCGTAGATGATACCACATTTTTGCATTTACTCCTCTGCATGTGGATTTAGGAAGCTTTTAAAATTGGGTAGACAAAATCCAGGCGGAAATCCCAAAATAGCACCAGAGTGTAAGAGGTTAACTAAAGGGAAGATAACAAAGGAAAGGGAAAAATGGAAACGAGAGTAATAAAAGTGTACAGAAAATGAACCAACTGAATGCAGTCATTAAACAACCACGTCCAAATATTCAGATACATTGTCAATGTTTAACATTCATTCATTTATTCATTCATTTTCCTTCAACTTAGTCCCTTATTTATCAGGGCTCGTCACAGCGGAATGAACCACCAACTATTCTGGCATATGTTTTACGCAGCAGATGCCTTTCCAGCCACAAGTTAGTATTGGGAAACACCCATGCACTCTCTCATTCTTACCCAATTCACCAATACCACATGTCTTTGGATTGTGGGGGAAAACGAAGCACCCGGAGGAAACCCACGCGAACGCAGGGAGAACATGCAAACTCCACACAGAAACGCCAACTGACCCCAGCCGAGGCTCGAACCAGCAACCTTCTTGCTGTTAGGTGACAGTGTTAACCACTGGGCTACTGTGCCATCCCTCCAATGATAAAAAGTATAAGATAATAATAGTTAAAAACAAGTAAAAATTAACTTACTAATAAATCAATTAAAAGGAAGGAGAGTGAATCTATTAAATGGAAGGCAATATGTTAAGAGACTTAATGTGAAATATAAAACATTGTCACTTTTTAAAAAAAATTGTTTTCCCAGAGTGTCTTGGGATGTAGTTTGTGGCTTATTTGATTACCAGTGAAGTAGAATACAGTGCCTATATCTGATAATTTGGTAAAGGCTAAAATATCAACTTGTTTAGAATTAAACTAGCACCAAATCTTTCTACCCCTAAAATGGCTACATCAGGGGATGGGTCTATATTTACAACACATTAGACAATCAAATAATTAATCCAGTAGTTATGTAACATAGGGCAAATCAAAAACATGACTTAAATTACACTGAGGTGCATGACATCTGTCACATCAGTTATCAGTAATGGGAAAATAAGTAAGTAATGTGTATTTATCGTAATGTGTATTTCATTCATTTTTCATTGCGCATTTATCATGATCACTTCACAATCATGAGGGGGGTCTCTCTCTACACCACCACCAGTGTGTAGTATCCACTTGGATGAGACAACGGCAGCCACAGGACAATGGCACCAGTGCGCTCACCACACACCAGCTATAGGGGATGTGGACAGACAGTGATAGAGCCAATTGAGTGGATGGGGATGATTGGGAGGCCATGATGGTTAAGGATGGAATTTGGCCAGGACACTGGGGTTACACCCCTACTCTTTACGAAAAGTGCCATGAGATTTCTAATGACCACATGCAAAGAGACAGGACCTCAGTTTAACGTCTCTTCCAAAAGACGGCGCTCACTGACAGTATAGTATCTACTTCACTCTACTGGAGCATTAGGACTCACACAGACCGCAGGTTGAGCACCCCCTGCTGGCCAGGCTAACACCACTTCCAAAAAATTGCAGCTGAAAAATAGTATCTCGCAAAATAACCAGTAAAATATTATGTACTGCCATCATGACGAAAAAAATAAATAAAAAATCAGCTATTAGAAATTAGTTGAAAAGTATTATGTTTAAAAATATGTTGCAAGAAACTCTTCCTTTAGCAGCACTTGGACATTTTAAATGATTTAAAATGTCACAGGAAGGCTGGTAATTTTGACTTTAACTGTTAAGCTACCATAAGAGTTGTAATGCAACAATTTGCATGAACTGCTTTTATGATCCTTTGAATAATTGAAAAGAACTGAAATGTAAGCCCTTCAAAACAATGTCTTCTGAGGGACAAAATGAAGACATGAGGCTGAGTAAATTATGACAGAGAAAGGGTGAAGTAACCCCTCAAGGGTCTCCCCGGTTGGATCGTGCTGTGAATTCATACACAGGCTACATCCAACAACAGACACACAAATCAGGCGTGATGTGAAACTTAAGCAATCACCATAAAATGGATCGCTGGTGATGCTCGGAATACATTAAGCTAATGTCAGGCATAACATAATGGATGGCTTGCACCACCAAGAATGTAATTTATACAAGTTTATTAACTTGGCTATTGTGAACATACTCTGGCTTTTAAGCCCACTCTCGGCAGACAAAATACCAGCAGTATGGCTCCATTAAAAGGGATCATAAATTCATCTGCGTGGAGGACAACAAAATATCAGTCAAAACAATGGCTGAACGAGAGACTGTTTTCAAATCCAAACAGACTGCAGGTCGCTCATAATTCATCTACTGTTTATCAAAAATTACTGCCATCTTTTTATTACTCTCCACTTGTTTCAAACATATTTGAGTTCCCTTCTTCTGCTGAACACAAAAGAAGATATTTTGAAGAATGTTATGACGTTGACTTCCATAATACATGCATACATACAGTACATACATACCCACATAATGCTAATAGTAGCAATAAAATACTATAGAGTCGTAGGAAGGCAAGTTATCATATGCATTTGTTTATATGGCAAAACATGTCTTTTTCATCAAGAAGCTTCATACAGATTCCAAAGGCTGATAAGATCAGGGTCTGGTTAATGTGGTTATATCTGGTTAATAATACTTTAGGGGTTTTACGATGTGGTCATATGTTGATTGGTCAGATAGTGTGTATCAGTATTTGGGCTTTGGTCACATGGTCAAGGAAGATACAAAATACTCATTCATTCATTCATTTTCTTGTCGGCTTAGTCCCTTTATTAATCCGGGGTCGCCACAGCGGAATGATCCGCCAACTTATCCAGCATTTGTTTTACGCAGTGGATGCCCTTCCAGTCGCGACCCATCTCTGGGAAACACATCCATTCACACTCATTCACACACATACACTACGGACAATTTAGCTTACCCAATTCACCTGTACTGCATATCTTTGGACTTGTGGGGGAAACCGGAGCACCCGGAGGAAACCCACGCAACCACGGGGAGAACAGGCAAACTCCACACAGAAATGCCAACTGACCCAGCCGAGGCTTGAACCAGCAACCTTCTTGATGTGAGGCGAACGTGCTACTCACTACGCCACCGTGACCCCCAATACAGAATACTGTAGGTGGTAAACTTTGCTCTGCCCTTTTTTCCTGCTCTGCTCCTCGCTTGCTCTAGAGTCTTTCATCTCTGAATTGACTGCTATCAGGCTTTCTTCAGGGCCTACTTTCTGTTTTTTGTCTCTCTCCCTCTCTCTCTCTCCCTCTCTCTCTCCAGTAACTTTATTTTAAATTTAAGCTGGGTACAATTAATATCATATATATGTTTAATCATTTAATGTTTTATAATTGAATGCGTGTGTGTGTTGTTTTTACGATGATATTAACTCCATATCTAATAAGCATTTTCTGTAAAACTTGCACAAATTTAGCAAATACATCCTTTGCAAGCCTACCATTGAAAAGCAACTAGCTGCAAAGGGTGCTTGAGGGTTGTAGCTTTAGACTGATGTATAGTTTGTGCAGATTACTTGTGTTTTTTGTGGTGTAATCTATTCATAAACACTGACATGTGGGAAAAATAGCTCCTCAGTGCGTCCTCGTCGGGGTGCTGGCTAAAGGGTTAAAGAGTTATTTGTGGCCAATTCTGTTGTAACCGTAGAGAGATATTGTCATTACATCATTTCATTTTCAAGTATTCTGTGAATTATTTTTGATTTATCTTAAAATTTAATTGATCCATATTGCAGTACAATACAATCACATAATAGCAACGCTCTCATACATTTTTAGCTGTTAATGCTGCCCTTATTTCCATTTTTGGTATAAGATTGCAGAAGGATGGTTTGACTAGAAATGTACAGTTTTTCACCATCATACTGATAATTAGGTTGAACCGCTGTAGTTAAAAACCCATCTTTACAGAGTCAGCTATAGGCTTTTTTTCAGCTTTTGGGGTAACAAGCAAACTGATGGTACCCGTTGACGTATATATTTTTCTGTTGGAAGGAAAAATAGGTACCATTAAATGTTTCACACAAAAATATATATTGAAACATAATATAACTTTAAATACAATGTTGTTAAACATTTGAAATTGACATAGCTATAGTTTTCTCACTTAGGGGCTTTGTTTTGTTTCTATACCGAATTCCAGCTTCATTTCCCTAGCCTATCTGCAGATGCTTGTTAAAAGGAAAAACCAATTTAATTTTGACATTTTCTTATGTAAAAATGTAATAAATGTACTTGTCTAGACAATGCATCTTGATTCAAGATTTTTAAATATTTCACACAAAAACAAGACAAAACCTCTTAGTAAGAAAATCATATTTTTGCAGTGCTCTTAAAATGATAGTTGTCCTAAAAAATAAAAATTGAGACAGTCTGTGCAAGTAAGTACAACGTCACATTTAATCCACAACCTCAGCAAATGGTTATATTGTTGTACAGAACATGCATTGCTGAGTGTTTTGTAAAGCAAATGAATTGATTTTTTTTAAATATCAGGTTTAAAGTAAAGTCAGTGCTTCCCACACATAGACTTTACTTGGGAGCCCAGGTGTATTAACGGCCGTCCAAGTATTGTGACACATTTATTTTTACTATTATTGTCATCATCTTTTTACACTTTTTTTGTATCCACCCAATATAAACAATTATGTGTGATTCATCAGGTAGTGGAAAATCCTCTCTCCTTTACTCATTTACCCTTTACCCACGCTTGTTCTGTGTGCGCGAGATCTGTCAACACTCCCAGACAGTCTCACATGCTCTGCAGACCCACAGAGACCCGCACCTTTTTGAGTCCGGCCGGTGTTTTAAATGTTGTTTATTTTATGCGCACAGCCGCGAGAGAAACATTAAATAGTTCCTTCTTTAATCAAAGCAGTTCAGAAAAACTTTTTAAAATATTTGGATAGAATGAAATTACATCTAAACTGGCTGCAGAATATTTGTACAACATTAGAAATCTAAATAATCTAAATTTAAATAATCTACATGTTTTATTCTTGTAATTATTATAATTATTAGAGATATTATCATTTATTTAGTCATTTATTTCTCATTTGCTGTATATTTTATTAATTTGATGATGTCAATAGATTGCATATTTTATACATATAAATTGCTTTATACAAAATGTCATGCCAATAAAACAACCTGAACTTGAACGAGAGATAGAGAGGAGCAGATTTTACCTGTCAGTGGGAGCACATAGCTCCTAAATATCATACATTTATTTATTTAATTTGATTTAACAGTCTTTTTTTATTTAACCCAAAGATTAAAACATATTATAATATAAATAGTGTTAAAAATCTAATTATGTTTTGTTCGTCACATATAGTTAGCTATTTATGTGTTGTGGGTAAAATGTCTGTTTCAATCTGGCTGACTCAAACCTGTGGGAAAGTCATTTAATGTAAAAATGTCAGTAATTTCATAACGGTATTTTTAATGTCCTCTAATGAACAAGCTTAAAAAACGTAAGGCCTCTGTCAATGCAACTGAACTGCTAATGATACTTTTAAAACATTTTTTGATATATATTTATATATATATATAAATACAGTTGAAGTCAGAATTATTATTTAAATTGATTTTTTTTTTAATATTTCCCAAATGATGTTTAACAGAGCAAGGAAATTTTCACAGTATGTCTGATAATATTTTTTTCTTCTGGAGAAAGTCTTAATTGTTTTATTTTGGCTAAAATAAATGCAGTTTTTAATTTAAAAAAAAAAACATTTTAAGTTCTTTTTTTTTCAATAATCTACAGAACACAGCCATATCACCCCTGCAGCCCAAGAGCGGTTACTCACTGAAGCTAAGTAGGGCTGAGCCTGGTCAGTACCTGGATGGAGACCACATGGTTGCTGTTGAAAGTGGTGTTAGTGAGGCCAGCAGGGGGGCGCTTAACCTGTCTGTTTGAGTCCTAATGCCCCAGTAAAAGTGAAGGGGACACTATACTGTGACGTTAAACCGAGGTCCTGACTCTCTGTGGTCGTTAAAAATCCCATGGCACTTCTCGTAAAGAGTAGGGTGTAGCCCCGGTGTCCTGGCCAAAGTCCCTCAATCTGCCCGTACGATCATGGTCTTCCAATCATCTCCATCCACTGAATTGGCTCCATCACTATCTACACCAATAGCTAGTGTGCGGTGAGCGCACTGGCACCGTTGTCCTGTGGCTGCCGTCGCATCATCCAAGTGGATGCTGCACACTGGTGGTGGTGTGGAGAGAACCCCCTCTTGATTGTAAAGCGCTTTGGGTGTATGGCAATACACAATAAATGCGCTATATAAATACACATTACATTACATTACATTACAGAACAAACCATCATTATACAATAACTTGCCTAATTACTCTCACTTGTATAGTTAACCTAATTAACCTTGTTAAGCCTTTAAATGTCACTGCTGTATAGAAGTGCCTCGAAAATTAGTAAAATATTATTTACTGTCATCATGACAAAGATAAAAAAAAAAAATCAGTTATTAGAGATGAGTTTTTAAAACTATTATGTTTAGAAATGTATTGAAAAAAATCTTCTTTCCATTAATCAGAAATTGGGGAAAAAAATAAACAGGGGTGTAATAATTCTGACTTCAACTGATTCAACTGCATTACAGTAAAAACAAACAAACAAAAAAAAAATACTCAAACTGGCCCAGTAAGTCTAGAGAGGAGGACTAAATAATACTGAAAATTTCCATCCGAGCTAGCTGTTTTTGAAGAGACTCTCTCTGTCTCTCTTTCTCTCATCGGGGTTCTGGTAAACCAGTCTATGAAAGTGTAGTAGGTGTTGACCAGTTCGTCGTTGCTTTCCACACACATCTTATTTCTGAATGGACTGTGCTCATTCCCGCGGTCTTGAGTGCACCACCCGTGGCTGTGTGAGAGAGAACTTGGTAGGGGATGTAGTCTGGGATGATAGAGCATGTTATAATCTGTCAGAGGTGAGCTCAGAAGCAGCGGGGGTTTCCAGAATTGTGTACTTCAATGGCTGAACTGGATTTATGCTTCTGTCTCCTCCTCCAGATCCCCCAGGTGAGTTATGCCTCCACGGCTCCTGAGCTGAGCGACAACACCCGTTATGACTTCTTCTCCCGCGTGGTACCACCGGACACCTACCAGGCACAGGCGATGATGGACATAGTCAAGGCTATGCGCTGGAGTTATGTCTCCACTGTGGCGTCGGAGGGGAATTATGGCGAGAGCGGAGTGGATGCCTTCATCCAGAAAACTCGGGAAGATGGTAAGAGAGTGATTGACTTTAATTTGGATATAGTTTGGATTTTTGACATGCTTTTATTCATTTAGATAAAAGCAGTTTATAGAATTACACAAAACAGAAAAAAACAGACAAACAACAACATTCCCAACACTTATTTACACTTTGCGGCTTCACTAACAGCTAACTAGACACCGAGCTAATGGTCTAACTAACAGTCTAACTCGACAAATAAGGACACCC